>JAVGWX010000020.1:12986891-13081891 GCA_036924085.1 Ariolimax columbianus | reverse complement strand
GCAGAAGTAAATTAAAATGAAAAACCTTAGGTAGAGCACGAGCAAAGGAACGAAAACATAAATTATGAGACTATAGTAACGAAGGAATGCGAACGTGAATCATCACTCAAACGCTAAAGACGATTTAATTTTAAAAAAAACCTCAAAATATCGTGGGTAGGGAAGAACTGCAGAACTAGGCCAAGCAGAACAGATTTACAGATCCTGCGTGTCCCAAAATTAGATCCTGCTTTCTAGGGCAACTGAAGTGTTGTCCGGTCAGGCCCAATATATTGACCAGGATTGCGCGTCTGGGTCAAGCACAATATACTGACCAGGACGTCGCGTCATGGTCAGTCACAATGTACTGATCAGGACGTCGCTTTAGGGTCAAGCCCAACATACTCACCAGGACGTCGCGTCAGTGTCAAGCCAAAAATACTGGCCAGGACGTCACGTTAGGATCAGTCACAACATACTGACCAGGACTTCGCGTCAGGGTCAAGCCCAACATACTAAACAGGACGTCGTGTCACTGTCAGTCACAACATACTGGCCAGGACGTCGCGTCAGTGTTAGTTACAACATACTGGCCAGGACGTCACGTCAATGTCAGTCACAACATACTAACCAGGACGTTGTGTCAGTTTCAGTCACAACATACTAACCAGGTCGTCGCGTCAGTGTCAGTCACAACATGCTAAACAGGACGTCGTGTCAGTGTCAGTCACAACATGCTAACCAGGACGTCGTGTCAGTGTCAGTCACAACAAACTAACCAGGACGTCGCGTCAGTGTCAGTCACAACATACTGGCCAGAACGTCGCGTCAGTGTCAGTCACAACATACTTTACAGGATGTCGCGCCAGGGACAGCCACAACACACTGGTCAGGAAGTCACGCCAGTGTCAGTCACAACATACTGGCCAGGACGTCGCGTCTGGGTCAGTCACAACATACTGACCAGGACGTCGCGTCAGTGTCAGTCACAACATACTGACCAGGACGTCGCGTCAGTGTCAGTCACAACATACTGACCAGTGCATCGCTTCAGGGCAAGGCATAATATACTGACCAAGACTACGTTCTCTCTTTCATGTAGTTGGCTTCAAAACAGGCTGTTTTTAAGGAAGTCTGGTTGACAATTTATGAATCATCGGGACACCTGTTGTAGTGAGCGTCACGCAGATGAAGCTAAGCATACCACAACCGCCTATTGGACTGCGGTCCACTTTCATCAGCACGCTCGGGATGCGATAGAAGCTGCTACAACCACCCCCACTAACTGCTTTTGTTAAGGCGCATAAAAGAGTAAACTTAATCAAAGTGAGCAATGAACAACAACCTTCTTTCAATAGTTGCAGATAGCGAAGAAGATATAACCCTGACAACATATTTGTGAGCGGCAAGTTACGAGGCGTGTTCAAATGAAACCGGACCTAACTGCATCAAGAACATACATACGATTTGCATGATGACGTCACTTCTGATGTAAACAGCACATACCAGCCGTCAAGTTTGCCAAATGTCATTACTCTGTGACTCATAGTTTCCTCAGCAGACCGTTGAAAACTTGGCGGGAGTAATAGGGAATCTGAATAGTTGATCTGCGAGCGGTGGTTTGGTTTCTAGCAGCTGAAGGATGTCGACCAGTTGAAATTCCTCACAAAATGCAAGCAGTGTATGTTGACCCGAATTGCCAAATCTCTAGAAAAGAGAAGGTGACTTAATACAGGTTTAAATGTTAATCAAAGGAACGGATAAATTAGACTGTTAACAATTTTTCAAAATACAAACACCTACAAGAACAAGAGGGCATAGCTACAAATTAACTACAGGAAGGTCCAGATTTGATATGAGGAAATATTCTTTTAAACAGATAGTGGTGAATCGGTGGAATGCATTGCCACAGGAAGTAGTGAAGGCAGGGACAAATAATGCATTTAATAATAGATTGGATACGCATAGCTTTTAGAGCAAGGCAATGTAAATGAAACTGGTAGTATACAACTCTGCAGAGTTTTCTAAACCGGTATAAAAACGTTAAGTTAAGGTTGGCAGTAGCAAAATAATTACGTGCTGTATTTAAAACAATATTATTCATATCATGGTAATGCAGAGGCTACAGAACCTGAAGAGAACCTATGGTCATCTCGCCCTGGCATAGGAGGGCAACCCGTAGACGTGTACAGGCAAATGACCACTAAAACGTTGCTCTACTTATCCATTTGATCAGGTATCCATACCACATATCCAGCCTAACAATGTTTGCATGGTATCGCTGCTTTCACAACATCACGAAGTAAAGATTGACGTCCAATTTCTTTGTTTTGGATGTTGTCCTGCACTGGCATATTTAGTACTCGTGTTCCATTTCTCTTTGTGTGACTCTTGAGTTTCTCAACATCTGTTTTGCGCAAGGTTCGCTTTTCGCATCAGTAAATCATTGTTGGAATGATCATTGAACTGAAAGTGCTGCTGTGGTGTCTTTCATCTCTTGGAGTATTGGTTTGGCTTGGCTTGGCTTGGTTTTTCTTGTCTTGGCTTGGTTTGGCTTGGCTTGGCTTGGCTTGGCTTGTCTTGGCTTGTCTTGGCTTGACTTGGCTTGGCTTGGCTTGGTTTTTCTTGTCTTGGCTTGGTTTGGCTTGGCTTGTCTTGGTTTTTCTTGTCTTGGCTTGGTTTGGCTTGGCTTGGCTTGGCTTGTCTTGGCTTGTCTTGGCTTGACTTGGCTTGGCTTGGCTTGGCTTCCTTCGTTCTTAATATCCCGCTACCAAACCCTGAAATAGCTTAAGTATCAGAATATAGTTTAAAGAACGGAATGCGGTGTGTCGTAGTTTACAGCTTGACTGCGATATTTGCACATTTCGGCCCAACACATCGGACTTCAGTAAGCATTTTTTTAGTACCGGCTTAGCATTCCCTTTTGGATCCCTTCTCCTTATCCAGTCTGCCCTGCTGCAGCCTGTTATCCAGGATCACCGCTTGGAGATGTAGAAGGGTCTTGGCAGCTCTGGTTCGCTGGTCCTGACGCTAACAGTCAGCTATGGGTCGCTGACCACTGCAGCTCATGCACTGCTCAGCATCTTGATGCCGGAGTATTGACTTAAGGGAGTTAAAGAAATACAAAGCTTCTTTTCGTTGCCTAAAGATTTCGTGGCCGATTTTCATTAGAAACCCTTACTGCCAAGAGCAGAACATAAAGTTAGGAGAAGAAATCATTGAGGATGTCAACTTCTATACCTGCTTGGATCAAGAGAAAAATGCCAGCTACTGAGTTCCAAAAACTGTATTTTTGAATAAATTACAAACGTTCAAATGTGCCTTTTTTCCAAGTTTTTGTTCCGTCTTGCGAACTTTACAATGTTTCAACTTTTGCAAGTGAAACACACACTATTAGAGTTATGTTCCCTAAAAAATGATCATTTTACTTCTTAAAAGTTTTAGATTACAATTATTTCCCCTTTTATTCAGAATTTAACAGTTGGTCTATGTAGTTACGATGCGCTGCCATCCCTCCCCGAGCGAGCTTGGTCGGTCGGTTGGTTGGTTGGTGTGTGTACAGGCCGCTGCCAAGCGGTCCTAGGTCGACGGAGTGAGGGACGGAACAACCGTCCGTCCGTCAGTCGGTCCCTGCGGCCGTCCTGGAGAGGCTTTGTACACATCCATCCTTCGCCGACCGGTGTGTGTGTGGTTTGTCTGTCTCCGACAGATATCTAGTTGATCCTGCCAGTAGTCATATGCTTGTCTCAAAGATTAAACCATGCATGTATAAGTTCACACTGTCTCACACTGGCTCATTAAATCAGTCGAGGTTCCTTAGATGACACGATCCTACTTGGATAACTGTGGCAATTCTAGAGCTAATACATGCTTACCAAGCTCCGATCCTCGCGAAAGAGCGCTTTTATTAGTTCAAAACCAATCGTCGTTTCCCCTCGCGGGGTTGCGGCGTCCCCACTGGTGACTCTGGATAACTTTGTGCTGATCGCATGGCCTCATGTGCTGGCGACGCATCTTTCAAATGTCTGCCCTATCAAATGTCGATGGTACGTGACATGCCTACCATGTTTGTAACGGGTAACGGGGAATCAGGGTTCGATTCCTTAGAAGGAGCATGAGAAACGGCTACCACATCCAAGGAAGGCAGCAGGTGCGCAATTTACCCACTCCCGGTACGGGGAGGTAGTGACGAAAAATAACAATACGGAACTCTTTCGAGGCCCCGTGATTGGAATAAGTACAATTTAAACCCTTTAACGAGGATCTATTGGAGGGCAAGTCTGGTGCCAGCAGCCGCGGTAATTCCAGCTCCAATAGCGTATATTAAAGTTGTTGCAGTTTATAAGCTCGTAGTTCGATCTCAGGTGCAGGCGGGAGGTCCGGCTCGCGCCGGTTTACTGCCCGTTGTCTCCTGCCCTACCGTCTGCCGGCTCTCTCCCACGAGTGCTCTTCGCTGAGCGTCCCAGGTGGCCGGCGCGTTTACTTTGAAAAATTAGTGTTCAAAGCAGGCCTCGGCTGCCTGAATAATGGTGCATGGAATAATGGAATAGGACCTCGGTTCTATTTTGTTGGTTTTCGAAACTGGAGGTAATGATTAACAGGGACAAACGGGGGCATTCGTATTGCGGCGTTAGAGGTGAAATTCTTGGATCGCCGCAAGACGAGCTACTGCGAAAGCATTTGTCAAGAATGTTTTCATTATTCAAGGACGAAAGTCAGAGGTGCTAAGACGATCAGATACCGTCGTAGTTCTGACCATAAACGATGCCGACTAGCGATCCGCAGGAGTTGCTTCGATGACTCTGCGGGTAGCTTCCGGGAAACCAAAGTGTTTGGGTTCCGGGGGAAGTATGGTTGCAAAGCTGAAACTTAAAGGAATTGACGGAAGGGCACCACTAGGAGTGGAGCCTGCGGCTTAATTTGACTCAACACGCCAACACTGTAATGATGGACAGGCCGAGAGCACTTTCGTTGGGTCTAATAGGGAACGTGTGCTGGAATTAGACTCTCGGAAATCTGGGGCTAGTCTCTCGGTGGCTCGATCGGCTCGCATCCAGTGTTCGTTAAAGGAATTGACGGAAGGGCACCACCAGGAGTGGAGCCTGCGGCTAAATTGACTCAATAAACCAACACTATAATGATTGACAGGGTGAGAGCATTTTTGTTGAATCTAATAGGGAACGTGTGCTGGAATTAGACCCTCGGAAGACAGGCACGTTTTACCCTACAAATGACAGGGCGTTGCTACGATAATCCTGCTCAATCCGAGAGGAATCGCAGGTTTCAGACTCTTGATCATTGACTGATAAATAGCTCTCTCTTAAAATCGTTGGGTCTAATTATGAACGGGTACTGGTATTAGACCATCGGAAGACAGGTCAGTTTAACCCTACTAATGACAGGGTGTTGCTACGGTAATCCTGCTCAATCCGAGAGGAATCGCAGATCGCAGACACTTGGTCCACGTGCCTGGTTGATACGCTAATGGTGCGAGGCTACCATCTGAGGACCGAACACCTCTAAGCCGAAATCTCGTTCTGAATCTCAGCACCACTACGACGGAAGGCAACCATATGGTTGGGACCTGGGGCTCAGCCCGACCCGATCGAGTCACAGAAAGAGGTATATGCCGTCCGCCGATCAAAGCGGGCGGGGAGCTGCTCGATATTCACACCATACGGCGTTGAGGTTGAAACCACTAGTAGAAGACTTGGTTCTCGGTCGGGGTGTCGTAAGCAGTAGAGCAGCCACTTCACTGCAAACTGTTGAGACTCAACCCTTGATCATGAGATATGTCCGAACACCAGGCGAACAACATCTCCGTGCTATGGCCAGGCTTGTCCCCTGGTTAAATGCACTCCTGCCTCGCTCTTTACCTCTGTCTGCTATCAGTCATCCCAATGGAGGCAGAAGAGATGCAGGCCAGCGGACATTGCACCTCTGCCCTATTGTGACAATCTCCCAGGTGGCGGGGAATGCCACGCGTACCATCACTGCAAAGAAGCCGAGAAAATAAAGGGAGCAAAGAGATACCCCACTCACATGCATATGCTACGTTTCTGGCAGGACATGACGTTCCTGGGACACAAACACACTGGACTGCCTCTCTTCCGGGATAGTACAAACTAGTACATAGTCCATCATATCATATCATCACCACACCCTATAGACACGAGTGGTGAAGACTCGATAGTCCTAAAAGACAACTTCCCCAAGAGAGACAACTCTGACCACAAACAACTGCTGCCTTGCAGATAGGCTAGGGACAGCCAAAGGCTAAGGAAGGCATCTCTACAGAAACGTCTGTTGAAATCGGATGCACTGGGCCACATTCTTAACGAAACAGTTCAACGTATATCGCTGTATGATGACGGTACAACATAACAGAAAAAAGTGCAGGTTGACGTCTGACAGCGTACGAAGAAGAAGAAGAAGAAGAAGCTTCCATACCTATGATCTACTTTTCGCTGTAGGACATCCATTGATTGATTGATTACCTAACACCGATTTTATTGTCCCAATCTTAAACAAACCATAATCATCTCCCTCAAATTCACATCATCATATCTGCCGAAGACGGATGTGTCGGACCGAAACGTGCAGATATCGCAGTCAAACTGTAAAATAAAGACACGATGCATTCCGTTCTCCAGACTACATCGTTCTACTTGCAAAGCCCTATTCAGAAGCTTGGTAGCGGCAGGTTGAGAACGAAAACAGAAGAAGAAGAAGAAGAAGAAGAAGAAGCCAAAATCATCTCTCTCACATTACCATCATCATCAATGTTCATTTAACTGTATTGACTATTCGCTTGCAGCCTCGTTATTTGTCTTCCTTCGTTAATTAGCCATCTGGAAACAGTCCACAGACGGCAAAACCAAAACAAACATTGCTAATTCTCACTAATGTTAAACCAACATTGTCTGCACACTTCGCCTCAGTGTTCAGCTGTTACAACAATAACCACAACTTCGCTCCGTTCTCACCAAACCTACTCCATCCGCACGCGCAGTTACCAGAGTAGGGGATTTAATTACACAAAGATACCTGGATGGTCAATATTTGTCGCCCAAACTTCGTGTTCTAAATGCAATGAACAATATTTCTGCAGTAGTGCATTCACAACTGCTAGACCTGTTAATGAGTTTGCATGTTCATTGTGAGAATGTCTGTTTCGAACCAATTAAATTTGTCTTGAAATTGTCTTATTTTTTTATTGTGGTATATTACGTCTGTCGGTTTTATTTTGTGGATTAATAAATGTATGGATTGTTGGATTTATGGGAGGGGAGAGGAGAAATGAATGGATAAATGAATGTCATTCTGGATGTATGTAAATATGGATGGATGGTGGATTTATGAATTGGTGAAAGGATGTATAAAGATATAGACGGATACATGGATTAGTAGATGGGGATATCGAGAGATGGATGTAGGGAGGGAATGATGAAGAGAGATACGGATGGATAGATGCATTGGTAGATGGATGGAGGAACGTAGCGTGAGAGAGCTACGGATGAATAATGGATGGATTGAGGAAGAAAAAGGTGGATGGATGAATTAAGCCATGGATGGCTGGGTGGATGAATGATTGAGTTGAGATAAGGACTGAAGAAATATTACCGGGATGGATAGAAAGTTGGATAGAGTAATGGATGAAGAGATGAATAGATGGATGAACGGAAAAACGGAAAGAAATATGGATAGATAGACTGATGCATAAAGGGAAAGTGAATGTGAACATGATTATGAGTATATAGGAATGTAAGAGAAGGTTGATTGATGTCGGCATTAAGGATTAGCTGCGCTGCTTTTTATCCTCACTCTCTTGTCTCAAGCCGCCCGACCCCAGTTGCTGGCAAGGACAAGACGACTAGGGGGCGACTACGAGATGCAGGGGACTCCGCATCAAGCACCTGTGAAAAAGACGGCTGAGTTCGGAGTCGAACCCACACCACCTGATCACGAGGCCGGCTCTGGTTCGCTGGCCCTAGTGCTAGCAATCAGCTATGGGTCACTGGCCCTGACGCTAGCAGTCAGCTATGGGTCACTGGCCCTGACGCTAGCAGTCAGCTATGGTTTGCTGGCTCTAACGTTAGCAGTCAGCTCTGGTTCGCTGGCCCTAGCGCTAGCAATCAGCTATGGGTCGATGACTCTGACGCCACGGAATCCCCGAGATTGATGGATGGAAGAATAAATATATGGGTGAATGGATGGATCTATTAATGGAGAGATAGGGGGATAAAGAGATGAGTGGATTGAGTGATAGGTGGATGTATGAAAGGAAAGAGCGAGGAATGGATGGATGTAGGTTGGAAGAAATTAATTGATAATAGGTGTAAGAATGAATTGATTAACCATAACTATCGGGGAGGAAGACTAACGTCTGGTCAGGCAAAATATACTGATCAGACATGTTAGTCAGGGTCAGGCAAAACATACTGGCCAAGACCTTCACCTCAGCTTCCTTGTAGCCCACCGTGGAAACGGGCTGTTTTCATGGCAGCCCAGCTAACGAGGTGAGGGATCGACGTGATCCCCTTAATAGTGAGCGATAGATGAAGCCAAGCATAGCACAACCGTTTGGAGGGCCCCGGTCCACCTTCATCAGCACGCTCGGGATCAAGCTACTGCAACCCGTCACGTAACGTCCTTTTCAGGGCGCACAAAAAGGTAAACCTACTCATTTGGGCATTCAAAACAACAAAATAACAACCATAACTATTACCATTTAATTCACAACGATTTCTGCCTTCATCATCATTTTACAAATACCATTACCATCATCACTATCTTCCTCAAATTACCACCATCCTCAATTTTCTTCTAACTATATTTATGTTTCACTTGTCCTGCATTATTTGTATTCCTTCGTTAATTAGCAATTTGGGAACAGTCCAAACTTTACAACATTTAAAAACAGATAAAGCTAAATTTCCACTGATGTTAAACCAGCACTGTCTGCACACCTCGCTCTAGCGTTCAGCTGTTCCAATAACAACCACAGCTTCGCTTCATTCTCACCAACCCTCTTCATCCGTCAAGCGAAGTTACCAGAGTATGGGATTTCAGTACACGATAAATATATGGGGGCGTCACTATTTGTCTCCAAAACTTCCGCTTCTCAATTATATGAACAATATTTCTGCAACAGTCCACATACAGATGTTTCATCTGTTAGTGAGTTCCACTGATGACAGGGAAAGTCAACAAATAGGTCACACTTGGCTATTTAAAAAAAAAAAAAAAAAAAACTCAAAAGAAACTTGAAAATCATTTATTATGTATTTCACTTACATACCCCTTTTTCACCACATAATTTCCAGTAACACTTGTTACGTTTATGTCATCGCTTTAGCTGTGCAAGGACAGACTTATTCGGTTTATTTCGTGTTCCTAAGTCAGTTGTCTAGATACACACCGTGAACTCACTTTCAGTAAATTCAATCCATCATGTATTATGCTGTAGGATAAACCACGCAAACACCATATTGCAGTTTCTACATTGTGAATCGTTACTCTCATGCCAGCTCGAATCACGCAGCACAAAAGCCTTCTGTTGCGATCTTATCGGAGCGACTTGACCTGCCTTCATCAGCAATTTATAACATCCATATCGACCTAACTATGTTATGGTTTACGTGACGAACAATTATCATGTACAAGAAACCATTTCTTTATGAATATTCTTTGGAGGAAGTCTATTTCCCCCAAAATAAACATTCTGTGCGGACGGACACCATTGTATATCTAGCTGCGCATGTGCATTCGAATATAGTGTTGCTACCTACAGTAATTAACACAACAATGAATGTCGCTGCCACCTTAATTATATTTTTTCTTAGAAACTATCAAGTACATTTCTTCAGCTATCTGATATTAGTTTGTGACCTACATACTAACTTATTCTTGTAATTGTGCAAATGTATGTTTCGATCTAATTTAATTTAGTCTTTCTATTGTATTCTCTTCATTTAAAAAAAAAATGTATTCTGTCTGCCTGTTTTATTTTGTAAATTGAAGGATGAATGGATGGAAGGAAAATGGATGAATCAGTGGATGGAAGAGTGAATGGATGGAGGGAAAATAGATGAATAAATGGATGGAAGAGTGAATGGATGGAGGGAAAATAGATGAATAAATGGATGGAAGAATGAATGGATGGAGGGAAAATAGATGAATAAATGGATGGAAGAGTGAATGGATGGAGGGAAAATAGATGAATAAATGGATGGAAGAGTGAATGGATGGAGGGAAAATAGATGAATAAATGGATGGAAGAGTGAATGGATGGAGGGAAAATAGATGAATAAATGGATGGAAGAGTGAATGGATGGAGGGAAAATAGATGAATAAATGGATGGAAGAGTGAATGGATGGAGGGAAAATAGATGAATAAATGGATGGAAGATTGAATGGATGGAGGGAAAATGGATGAATAAGGAGATTACTGATGATTGGAAGGAGGAAAAATGGATTAATCGGTGGATGGATTGAGGAATGGATGAACGAATGAATGGATAAACGTATGGACTTTCCGTTCTCCGGACAGGTAGACGGACAGATGGATGGAGGAACTGATTAATATACGAACAGACAGACAGACAGACATGTAGGTAGAAAGGTAGATAGATAGGGCAGTATGTGGGTTGGTTTGTAGGTAGACCTACTTGGTGAGTTGATCGGTGTTTGGTTGGGTGACTCTTACGGTAACAGTTGTTAGGGTGGATACACCTGACAATGGACACAATAAGAACGCTATACAACACGATATACGTAAACACATTGTGCTAGAAGTGCCAAATTGGATATTAATAAACAAAGATAAAAGAAACATCGAAACAATAGATATTAAATGCCTGCGCAGAATGCTTGGAGTACCAAGAATGGCCAGAATCAGAAACGAAGATATTAGGAGACAAGTAGGCACAACACCAGGGCTATACCTCATCAAGAGACAAGTAGGCACAACACCAGGGCTAGACCTCATCAAGAGATAAGTAGGTACAACCCCAGTGCTAGACCTCATCAAGAGACAAGTAGGTACAACCCCAGTGCTAGACCTCATCAAGAGACAAGTAGGTACAACCCCAGTGCTAGACCTCATCAAGAGACAAGTAGGTACAACCCCAGTGCTAGACCTCATCAAGAGACAAGTAGGCACAACACCAGTGCTAGACCTCATCAAGAGACAAGTAGGCACAACACCAGTGCTAGACCTCATCAAGAGACAAGTAGGCACAACACCAGTGCTAGACCTTATCAAGAGACAAGTAAGCACAACACCAGTGCTAGACCTCAACAAGAGACAAGTAGGCACAACACCAGTGCTAGACCTCATCAAGAGACAAGTAGGCACAACACCAGTCCTAGACCTCATCAAGAGACAAGTAGGTACAACCCCAGTGCTAGACCTCATCAAGAGACAAGTAGGCACAACACCAGTGCTAGACCTCATCAAGAGACAAGTAGGCACAACCCCAGTGCTAGACCTCATCAAGAGACAAGTAGGTACAACCCCAGTGCTAGACTACATCAAGAGACAAGTAGGTACAACCCCAGTGCTAGACTACATCAAGAGACAAGTAGGTACAACCCCAGTGCTAGACTACATCAAGAGACAACAAACCAAATGGTTCGGCCATGTGAGGTGATAAACACCAGATAGTATTGTACGGAAAGCACCTCTTCTTCTTCTTCTTCTTCTTCTTCTTCTTCTTCTTCTTCTTCTTCTTCTTCTTCTTCCTCTTCCATTCTCAATCTCCCGCTACCAAGCCCTGCAAAGGGTTGTGCATGTAGCAGGATGTTGTTCGGAGAACGGAATGCGTGTTGTCGTTGTTTACAGCTCGACTGCGATATTTGCTGCTTTATGTCCGACACATCCGACTTCATCACGCATTTTTGAGTACCGGGTTAACCTTCCCTCTTAGATCCCTTCTCCTTAGCCAGTCTGCCCTGATGCAGCCTTTTATCCAGGATCACCGCGTGGATGTGTAGAAGGGTCTTGGCAGCTCTGGTTCGCTGGCCATGACGCTAGCAGTCAGCTATGGGTCACTGGCCCTGACGCTAGCAGTCAGCTCTGGTTCGCTGGCCCTAGCGCTAGCAATCAGCTATAAGTCGAAGACTCTGACGCTACCAGTCAGCTATGGATCGCTGGCCCTGACGCTAGCAGTCGGCTATGGGTCACTGGCCCTGACGCTAGCAGTCGGCTATGGGTCACTGGCCCTAACGCTATCAGTCAGCTATGGTTTGCTGGCCCTAACGTTAGCAGTCAGCTCTGGTTCGCTGGCCCTAGCGCTAACAATCAGCTATGGGTCGATGACTCTGACGCTAGCAGTCAGCTATGGTTTGCTGGCCCTAACGCTAGCAGTCAGCTATGGTTTGCTGGCCCTAACGTTAGCAGTCAGCTATGGGTCACTGGCACTAGCGCTAGCAATCAGCTATGGGTCACTGGCCCTAACGCTAGCTGTCAGCTATGGTTTGCTGGCCCTAACGTTAGCAGTCAGCTCTGGTTCGCTGGCCCTAGCGCTAGCAATCAGCTATGGGTCGATGGCTCTGACGCTAGCAGTCAGCTATGGGTCGATGACTCTGACGCTAGCAGTCAGCTATGGGTCGATGACTCTGACGCTAGCAGTCAGCTATGGATCGCTGACCGCTGTCAGAAAGCAATATTATACAGATACAATGGGTACAAAGGAAAGCGTCGACCAATCAGAAGATGCATAGCAAAAATACTTGTGAAGAGCATTTTAGGGCTCGATCAAGAAACCTTTTCATAGCCTGACGCTGAACGGCACAGGCAGGACAATAACCCAAAAAGAAAAGAAAGAAGAAGATGGAAAGAGGAATCCATGGATAAACAGGTGGATGCGTTCACCGATGAATTAAATGACAGAGCGGAAGAACGGGTGATAATGGGGATATAATCCCTTTAGCTGTGAGCTGGCAGATCTTGGCAATAGCCAGAAAATTGCCAGACAATAGCCAGAAAATTGCCAGACATTAGCCAGAAAATTGCCAGACAATAGCCAGAAAATTGCCAGACAATAGCCAGAAAATTGCCAGACAATAGCCAGAAAATTGCCAGACAATAGCCAGAAAATTGCCAGACAATAGCCAGAAAATTTGCCAGACTAAGCTCGATGTCAACCAGCTGATAGGCGCCAACACGCATGAAAGTGATACCATCATATACACTGATGGGTCGGTGCAAAATGGTGGAACATCCGGCTGGGGATTCTCGGCTAGAATAAGAGACCGGATCGTTGCTGAACGAAGTGGCACATACGAGACTACAACATCTAGTATGAGAATGGAGATAGAGGCAGTGACAGAAGCTCTGAGGTGGCTGTCTGAGACATCTTCAACAGGAGCAGTCATCGTGTCAGACTCCCAAACACTACTTCGGAAGGTGCAGAATGGGTGGCTACGACATGAGTGGATAGCAGTGCTGGAGACCTCAGAACTACAGGGGTTGGTGTGGATCTACTGTCCTGGTCATGCCGGGGTTCCGGGCAACGAGCGAGCTGTATTTTGGCGGCACACGCACCCATATCAGGCACAGTGGACATGGATAAAGGTGACATAGTGAAGGTTATCAAGAACCACCTGATGGAAAACGACACTGCTTTGGATGAGTCTGCAAGGCACAGGCTGCGATACTTTGGAATCAAATTAGGATTCAGTGAATCAGGGAACCTGAGAGGACGGAACAGAAAGGTGTACAACCAACAGGCTACAGGCACCATCAGCATCCACACTTTGCGCTATCTGCTGAGAGAGACTGAACACCTATGGGTATGCCCGGAGTGCAATGAAGTCGACTTCTAGAACAGAACAGAACAAGCCCACGCCCTCCTCAATTGGGAAGGCGACGTCCCATCTTGTATAAAGTATGTTGTCTTAGAGGCATCATGATTGGGAAGAGTGGGGGGGGGGGGAGTTGGGGTATGGACGCATCTTTCGAGTATCCCCGAAGGGAGGCAGTCCAGTGTGTCGGTGTACCTAGATCGTTATGTCCAGCCAGTGGCGTATCATAAGCGTCATTCTTCCGTCAGTTCTGCCAGCCCATCTGTAGTGATGGAATGTGTGGCATTTCCCGCCACCTGGAAGATTGTCACATAGGGGAAGAGGAGCAATGGCCGCTGGTCTGCATCGCTTCGTCATGCATGGGGATAAATGATAAGGGACACAAAGTAAAGAAAGAGACAAGAATGCATTTCATCCATGAAGTGGGGACGGATTGGTGCAACCCCAGAGCAAGTACCCCTCGCCGGTGGGTTCTGCAGCTACAACTATAGTGATCCACCTGCATATCAGCCTTTTAACTTAACTTAACGTCTTTATACTGGTTTAGAAGACCCTGCAGAGTCTGTGTACAACCAGTTACATTTACATCACATTGGTCTAAAAGCTATGCGGATCCAATTTATTCTTAAATGCATTAACTGTCCCTGCCTCCACTACCTCCCCTGGCAATGCATTCAAAGCAGTCACCACTCTCTGACTAAAAAAATATTTCCTAGTATCTAATGTGGACCTCTCTTTAGTCAGCTTGTAGCTTATGACCTCTTGTTATTGTGGGTGGCTGTATTTCAACAACAAAAAATTGTTAAAACTTTTGTCGGGTCCCTCTCCAAGGACCTGTCCGGCTTGGGTGGCCCTGCCAGAACTAAAACTCTCGCCGGCATAGCTCCTTGGGTCATGGGCTCGCGCAAGCTCTCCAACCACGGCAAGGTATGCTTACGTATGGAGATGAGCGAACGGATAGATCTGTATATTGATTAACGTATTGATTTCCACACTGGTCTGTGCTAAATTACAGTCAACTCAACTCACAACCGTCAACATAACACCAGCTGTGGTCAGAGCGTGTTAGTGTACTATTCATAACGACAAATCCGTCTCCCCCACATTGACCCAAACATCCCATCGCCGCCTGTAACTTCCCCCAACAAGCCATGCCTCCACGGCACGGGAAATGCGTAAAACCTGCGCGAGGATTCTCTGTATCGCCACAAATCTCGCCATATTATCAGTTCAGAGAACTAACTACACACGAGGCCCGCTTTCTTGTGCGTGTTTTGGGATATTCTTGGAATTCTGTAATCGTTGGTCCATTCGCCTAGAAGTTTCTTTGGACTAGAAGAAAACGTATTAACATGTCATGTTTCGTATTCTTGGAAATGTTAGCAGCACTTGTGTATACTGCGTAGGGCTGTTTCGTTTGGGAGACGTGTAGAGAGATGTCCAAAAGGTCATGATTTAACTACACGTGAGTGCTTACTCGTTCGTTACAGATGAGAATGTTAGATTTCTATAGATTGTTTTGAAATTGATTTGCATAGGAGCATCACAATAGATGACCAGTTACAGAAAGTCTGCGCCAAAGCACATTTTCATGCAGTCGTGATTTTTATAGCTGTTAGTTTTGATACTAATGTCATTCACACGTAACTTAACGTCTTTATACTGGTTTAGAAGACTCAGCAGTCTGTATACAACGTTTTTTTTTCATTAACTTGATCTAAATAAAAAACTATGCACATCCAATCTATTCTTCAATGCATTAATTGACCCTGCCTTCACTACTTCCTTTCACAATGTATTCCAAGCATTCACCTTTCTATGACTAAAAAAATATATATTCTAATGTCTAATCTGAACCTTTCTTGAATTAATTTGTAGCTGTGCCGTCTTGTTCTTTTAGGCGGCTGTATCTTGAAGAAAACAACTTGTTAAAACCTAATTTACCATAACTAGTTACTCGACATTTTTTAGTGGGAGGTTACAGTGGTTTTTGTCATTTTTCAAGACGTACTTGAGAAGGTGAACATGGGTCCTCAATTAGCTGTAGTGCAATGCAAGGCTCCACAGTAGGATCACCACTACGGGGAAAAATTATGTTTCAAGGGAGAACTGTTTTAAAGTAAGATAGGGCCTTTATCGGTATGTTTCACCTGACCCTGACTAACATAGTCTAATCAGTATATTTCACTTGACCCTGACTAACATAGTCTAACATAGTCTGATAAATATGTTTCACCTGACCCTGACTAGCATAGTCTGATCAATATGTTTCACCTGACCCTGACTAACATAGTCTGATTAGACAGTCTGATGAGAATGATAAAACTAGACCCTGACTAACATAGTCTGATCAATATGTTTCACCTGACCCTGACTAACATTGTCTGATTAGAATGTATCACTAGCCCCTGACTAACATAGTCTGATCAATATGTTTCACCTGACCCTGACTAACATTGTCTGATTATAATGTTTCACTAGCCCCTGACAACATAGTATGGTGATTCACCTAACAAACATGGTCTGATCAGTATGTTCTACCCGTCCGGACAAAGTCACATCTCCATTGGTTTCTGTAGTAAATTACTTCATTTGAATATATTGCTAGCTCCCATGCACAGCCTACTTTGCCCATGCATGAATGGGCAGTGGATCACATCTCCTACTGTCATTCACTCCTCACATCACCTCCCTCCCTCACCTTTCCTTCCTCCCCCACCTCCCCTCCCTCCCCACCTTCCTTTACCTCTCCCACCTTCCCTCCCTCCCCACCTTCAATCCCTCCATTACCTCTCCTCACTTCCATACCTCTCCTCAATCCCTCCTCCACAACTCTTCTCCCCCACCTCTCCTCCCCAACTCTTCTCCCCCACCTCTCCTCCCTCCCCCACCAATCCTCACTCCCCTACCTCTCCTCAATCTCCAACTCCCCTACATTTCCTTCACCCCTCACCTCTCTCCACCCCTCACTTCTCTCCACTCTTACTTACTCTCCACCCCACCCCCTTACTATATTCACGTGGGGAAGTTAGATAATTGATAGGGAATAAATCGCCATTACGTTTTCCTGTTCTAACGTGAAGCCACTGGTCGTGTGGCGTAGATGCAATCATCCTAACCTCTTCGACATACGTTCAAATCCAATCTGGGACATAGATTTATGATTGCATATCTGATGTAAAATAGCAACCTATCCTGTACACTGCGTGGCGACTACAGGAACAAGCAGCCTTTATTTCTTAGCCGTTTACATTCTTGCACTAGACCTCAACTGCGAATACATCCAAAAGAGACAGTTAAGCGTGAGTGACAGTTAAGCGTGAATGACAGTTTAAGCGTGAGTGACAGTTAAGCGTGAATGACAGTTTAAGCGTGAGTGACAGTTAAACGTGAGTGACAGTTAAGCGTGAATGACAGTTTAAGCGTGAGTGACAGTTAAACGTGAGTGACAGTTAAGCGTGAATGACAGTTTAAGCGTGAGTGACAGTTAAACGTGAGTGACAGTTAAGCGTGAATGACAGTTTAAGCGTGAG
Organism: Ariolimax columbianus; assembly: GCA_036924085.1. Taxonomy (NCBI): domain Eukaryota; kingdom Metazoa; phylum Mollusca; class Gastropoda; order Stylommatophora; family Arionidae; genus Ariolimax; species Ariolimax columbianus. The sequence goes on along the minus strand of JAVGWX010000020.1, from coordinate 13,064,570 downwards.
TGACAGTTAAACGTGAGTGACAGTTAAGCGTGAATGACAGTTTAAGCGTGAGTGACAGTTAAACGTGAGTGATAGTTTAAGCGTGAGTGACAGTTACGCGTGAGTGACAGTTAATCGTGAGCTTCACATCTCTCGAGTGCTACCGGGGCCCAAAGGGGGAACACGGAATAGTGGCACCACAACCTTTGATGTTGTTGGAACAGGCGACTAGGTAAGCCTGGGCATGGGGCTGGTTCATCTATGCTGGAGAAACTTTAAGGCATAAAAACATACCACACCTTTAACGGTGCGCAGAGTGCTAATACCGGACGATCCAGTCAAACCCGCTGCAAATGGTTACCTGATATTTCGTTAGGAAAGGTAAAGCGAACTAGGAAGGGAACTGGCCGCCCCATATCATACATAAGATAGCAATAAAAAAAACCTGACCACTCCCTGCGGAGCATAGGCTTCCGCAAATACACGTGACACTTTCATGAGACATCCCAACCAGCTCTGTCTATGTTTTGTCTTCCGTCTTGATATTGGTGTCCAACACCGTCTGTAATGAGTGTCTTTGTCGTTCGCTATTCCTCCTGCCCTGTGGATTCCAGTACAGAGACTACCTTGTAATGTTATCAAATCATTTCCCTAATATGTGGTCTTGCCAGCGCCTCCTACGTATACCATGCTCCACTGTTATATGACCCCATTATATCCAACAGTTCCACATTTGTGATCTTAACAAACCATTCCCACCCTTGTATTCTGTCCAGACAACTATTTACGACATGTTCACCCTTTTATTCTGTCCAGACAACTATTTACGACATGTTCACTCTTTTATTCTGTCCAGACAACTATTTACGACATGTTCACCCTTTTATTCTGTCCAGACAACTATTTACCACATGTTCACTCTTTTATTCTGTCCAGACAACTATTTACGACATGTTCACTCTTTTATTCTGTCCAGACAACTATTTACGACATGTTCACCCTTTTATTCTGTCCAGACAACTATTTACGACATGTTCACCCTTTTATTCTGTGAAGGCAACCATTTACATGTCCACCCTTGTATTCTGTCCAAACAACCATTTACGACATTTTCACCCTTGTATTCTGTGGAGGCAACCATTTACGACATTTCCACCCTTGCATTCTTGAAGACAACCATTTACGACATTTCCACCCTTGTATTCTGTGAAGGCAACCATTTACAAATGTCGGTACGTTTATTCCTAGTGTTTTGGTTGTTTTCCATGTTTCATAACCATATAACAGAGTGGACTTTACGTTGGAGTTGAAAATGGTTCATTTGGTGGTAGTTTAGGATCAAAATGCTGAGCAGTTCATGAATTGTAGTGGTAGCGACCCAAAGCTGACTGCTAGCGTCAGAGCCAGCCTCCCTGAGCTGCCAAGTCACTTCTCCACCTCCACGTGGTGGTCCTAGATATTAACATGGAAGACAGACTAAGGGAAAGAGATCGAAGAGGGAAAGTTAACCCGGTACCCAAAAATACCATGCTGAAGTCAGATGTGTCGGATTGGATGGTGAAACTATCGCTGTGAAGCTGTAAATTATTAACCAAGAAAAGTCCTTTTCAGGGTGTGGTAGCCGTAGCTTGAAAACAAAGAACAAAGTGAAAGTTAAATTCTTTTAAAATTTCCACACTCAATACTACGGGGATCATGCCGATACCTCACTTCGTCAGTCAGGCTGCCATTAAAACAGCCAGTTTCTATGGATGGCTACTGGGAAGCCGAGATGAGGGTGTTGGCCAGTATGTTTTACCTGACCCTGACCAACATGTCTGATCAGTATGTTGTGCCTGACCCTGACCAACATGTCTGATCAGTATGCTGTGCCTGACCCTGACCAACATGTCTGATCAGTATGTTGTGCCTGACCCTGACCAACATGTCTGATCAGTATGTTGTGCCTGACCCTGACCAACATGTCTGATCAGTATGTTGTGCCTGACCCTGACCAACATGTCTGATCAGTATGTTCTGCCTGACCCTGACCAACATGTCTGATCAGTATGTTCTGCCTGACCCTGACCAACATGTCTGATCAGTTTATTTTGCCCAACCAGACATAGTTATCCTCCTCGTACAACGTATTCAACACACACGGCTATCCCACACTCTGCCGACGTTTAGCCTGAATGATTTATTGGATGTTCATGACCATCTATTGGATTAGCCTCTACTATATAATGATTTACAGAATTATTATAATTGAAATTGTTGTATTTTAAAATATAACTATTATTCTGTGTTCAGGTTTTTTGTTTATACTAGATCTGTATTTCTGTCGTGAAGGCAAAGTCCACAATCCTCTCCAGATTCGCGTGGTGATCCAACAGCTTCTGCATCAGCTCGACTTTCTCTATGCAGGTTTGACATCGTAGGTCTCTGTATACTGAAATCCTGTAGGATGTGTTGGGGGGTCTAGACTTTAGTTCCACATGTGCACTCACTTGTATGTGATATCTTCAGTTGATGTAGGTGACCTTATCCAAATATCTCCAGATATTGACCACATTATCGCTTCCAGTACTGTCAAAATAGTTCTGCAGTGGATCCCTGGACACTCAAGCACACCTGGCAATGACAAGGCAGACAGACTTGGAAAGTTGGAATCAAGACAAGAACAGTCACACGCAGCAACAACTTTACAAATAACCAAACAGTTCATAAGATCAGCAAACAAATAAACTTGTTTGAACAGATGGGCCATTGGAAACACAGGAAGGGAGGTATACAGACATATGGCAAGCCCCAGTCCAAATGACAGTCTAAATCAACTCACAAGAAAGGATCAGAGCACCATTTATCGACTGAGAACCCAACATGTCCCACTATACAAACACCTGAACAAAATCTAATCACAACCTACCCCTGAGTGCCAGCTGTGTACACACCCATACGAAACTGTTGATCATCGCTCAGCGCTCAATGATTTTAGGAAAATGCTTCTTCCTCCGTGGCCAGATACATGGAACACTTTGTATGACACTAGACAACAGCTGATAAACACCTGCAGATACCATTACATGGCATTGGGCCAAAGGGCGTGAGCCCAATGCTGCTGGATCCGTAACAACAACAACATGTAGGTGACCCAATAGTCTGCAGTGGCCAGTTCTCAGGGGAACGATATCGATTTGTTGATTCCCGTGGAGCTGGATGATTGGGTCTGGTCTACAGCTCACGTTAATGTCTTTCTTCCATTTTGAGTTGTACTGTTCGTGGATGACAGTTGTACTGGTCGTGGATGATAGTTGTACTGATCGTGGATGATAGCTGTACTGATCGTGGATGACAGTTATACTGATCGTGGATGATAGCTGTACTGATCGTGGATAACAGTTAAACTGATCGTGGATGATAGCTGTACTGATCATGGATGACAGTTATACTGATCGTGGATGATAGCTGTACTGATCGTGGATGATAGCTGTACTGATCGTGGATGATAGTTGTACTGTTCGTGGATGATAGCTGTACTGATCGGGGATGATAGCTGTACTGATCGTGGATGATAGCTGTACTGATCGTGGATGATAGCTGTACTGATCGTGGATGATAGTTGTACTGTTCGTGGATGATAGCTGTACTGATCGTGGATGATAGCTGTACTGATCGTGGATGACAGTTGTACTGATCGTGGATGATAGCTGTACTGATCGTGGATGACAGTTATACTGATCGTGGATGATAGTTGTGCTGATCGTAGATAACAGTTGTACTGATCGTGGATGACAGTTATACTGATCGTGGATAACAGTTGTGCTGATCGTGGATGATAGTTGTGCTGATCGTAGATGACATTTGTACTTATCGTGGATGACAGTTGTACTGATCGTGGATGATAGTTGTGCTGATCGTGGATGATAGCTGTACTCATCGTAGATGATAGCTGTATTGATCGTGGAGGATAGCTGTACTGATTGTGGATGATAGTTGTACTGTTCGTGGATGATAGCTGTACTGATCGTGGATGATAGCTGTACTGATCGTGGATGACAGTTATACTGATCGTGGATGACAGTTATACTGATCGTGGATGACAGTTATACTGATCGTGGATGACAGTTATACTGATCGTGGATGACAGTTATACTGATCGTAGATGACAGTTGTGCTGATCGTAGATGACAGTTATACTGATTGTGGATGATAGTTGTGCCGATCGTAGATAACAGTTGTGCTGATCGTGGATGACAGTTATACTGATCGTAGATGACAGTTATACTGTTCATGGATGATAGTTGTACTGTTCGTGGATGATAGCTGTACTGATCGTGGATGATAGCTGTACTGATCGTGGATGATAGCTGTACTGATCGTAGATGATAGCTGTACTGATCGTGGATGACAGTTATACTGTTCGTGGATGATAGTTGTACTGTTCGTGGATGATAGCTGTACTGATCGTGGATGATAGTTATACTGTTCGTGGATGATAGTTGTACTGATCGTGGATGATAGCTGTACTGATCGTAGATGATAGCTGTACTGATCGTGGAGGATAGCTGTACTGATCGTGGATGATAGCTGTACTGATCGTGGAAGATAGCTGTACTGGTCATGGATAACAGTTGTACTGGTCGTGAATGATAGTTGTTGCTTATCAGTAAGACACTGTGTGCATACGCGGCTCCATCTTGCTACCTGCTTTAGATAAGGCATCATTTCTCTCACTCCCACAATTGCAGGCAGCCACTGAAGAAATCCTATTGATGTTCTTTGGATTTTGTTGAGCTCTGATCTAATTCCCCGCCGTATTTGTTCATCTCTGGTGGTCTGTATTGTTTCTAGTAGTGATCTGATATCTGTAAAGCACACAATCTGAGTTGGCGAGAGTCCGTCTGATCTGGTTAACTTTCTAATTGCCTGTACAAGCGCCATAGACCTTGCCCTAAATCTGGAAGAGATCTTCCCAGTAGAAAAAACCTTATGGGTTATTTTCCCTTTGTTTAAAATGTTTCCCCAACGTCTAGCGTTGTTTACCTATGGGACTAGTGGCGAGCGGTGACATTTCTCAAAGGCACTAGGTCCGAGAACACCTATTATTATTGGGCTAAAGAGAAATACTCTTCATTCAATGGACGATTTCTAGTTTACCAAATGACACTTTCACCGGTCACAGCTTACGCAGTTTAGCTCACTTCAATCACAGCTTTGTTTAGCTGCAGGTCTTCTGACTCATAGGTGAATCTCTTTGAAACGTAACATTCCTTGGCCGACTAAATAACGGAACTTGCATTTGTCAAATTAGCGTGTTCGGGAATTAACGATGAATATCCTGTTGGTTTCAGGGCAGGATTATGTGAAATGATCACTCTCAACAGTGATTTGTCGTGTTTTGTTCCGTGAATTTGTGTTATTTCTCTGTTTGGATCATGGACATCATAAGAAGACTAGCTATGGAAATGCAGAGACTGAACAGCCTGAAGAAATTATGGCAGATCACCAACAAAATTATAAAAGTCTTGAGAGCATGTGTTTTTCCTGTGGCAGCTTATGGCTGTGAATCATGGACGATTACCAAAACTTATAGACAAAGAATCGAATACTTAGAGTCAAAATGTTACAGAAAGATCCTCAAAATACCCTGGACAGAGAAACAAAAAAATGCTGAGCATAGAGGAGAACTGATTTATCAATTCCATTTTGACTAGAAAATGCAAATACTGTGGTCACATCAAAAGACACAATGGTCTTGAGAGAACGGTGATGGAAGGTATGGTACCAGGCAAAAGAGGAAGGGGTAGACCAAGAGGACGATGGCACCAAGATATCCATAAATGCCTGGGTATGACTGTGGCGGTGGCTGGAGTTGTGACAAGGGAACGAGTTTCTTTCAGACAGAATGTGATGGGAGCGTCGTTCTATAAAGGACATGCTACATGATGATGATGATGGATCATGAACTGATTAAAACCTAGGCATAATATGAGTTCTATTATTTAGTCGGCCTATGAATGTGGCGTTTCAAATGTATTTCCGGGTGAGTCAGAAGGCCTGTAGCTAAAGTAGGCTGTGCTTCAACCAAATTACAATATTTGGAAATGTAATAAAGAAACAAATATATTCTATATATAGATTCAAAAATCTATTTCGGTTATCCCGATAGTTTTTATTTTAGTTTTTGCGGATAGATGTGAGTGCGACTTTCCATTGCCCATCTTGACTTTGTGAAAATGACTGATATCACAGAAGCTATTATTGATCCACACTGCCTGATTTATTTCGAACAGCACGCAAGGCAACAATACAGTCTGTTCTTGATTTGCATGCAAGTAACCATTCTGGAGAAGTATAATACTCATTTTGAAATGGCGTGTATAGTCTTTCATTTTTGATTTAACAGAAATGTAAGAAGTTCGCCTACCCTTTGTTATTACCTGCTGTTTTTAATTGAAAACAACGAAAATGTGAATCCAGAGTACATCATTACGACACATGTTACATCCCAGCGTTGACCTTCTTACATTCACTTTGCAACTTATGTCTGGCAAGCTTTGCTGTGAGGGAACAGTTTCCAAATCTGAGTCCTTTCCCATATTTCACAATTTGATACGCTTGTCAAACGATGACAATCGAACACTTTAACACTTCAGAGATCTCTTTCATTAACTGGAACAACTACATACGTTTAATAACCATAACACTACTCTTATTATGAAGCAAACGAAAATTATATTTACAGAACGCCAAGCGTTAGTATGTATCTTATTGCACATAGGGACTAGAATGGCTTAATCTAGGCCTCTCCCCGGAGAGAACCGATAATACTCGAGCAGTTATGATGCTTGAGTTTCGTCATTTGGGGGCGCAAATAGCTGGAAGGGATCACGATGCTGAACAGCGCATGAGCTGCAGTGGCCAGCTACCCATAGCTGACTGCTAGCGTCAGGGCCAGCGAACCAGAGCTACCAAGACCCTTCTACACCTCCACGCGGTGATGCTGGATAACAGGCTGCAGCAGGGCAGACTGGCTAAGGAGAAAGAATCAAAGAGGGAATGCTAACCCGGTACTTAAAAATTGCTTGCTGAAGTCGGATGTGTTGGACCGAAAGGTGAAAATATCGCAGTCAAGCTGTAAACAACGACTAACGCATTCCGTTCTCTAGACTACATTCTGCTACTTAAACCCTTTCAGGGTTTTGTAGCGGGAGATTGAGAACGAACGAAGCCAATCCAAGTCAAATAACGGGAATATCGTCAAGTATTGAAACGCAAATTGAGACTCAACGAAGAATACTAGTGCTGTTTATTCAATATTTAAAAAAAATATGTCCCGTGTAAATTTAACTCAAAATACCTAGTCAATTGACAGGACTTCACTGTTTGGTATTTCTGTCCGCCGCCTTTCCGTCCAGTAATGTTTCAAGAAGATGTTTTGTCTTGATTTTACCGCAATATCTTATCTGTCCTAATCTGATTTCGTTCATCAAATATCTTTGCGCACCTAATTTCTGCACAACCTCGTTATTTGTGTTCTTGTTTTTCCACGAGAGACGCCCCTTTCTTCTTTACGTGAGTGTTTCAAATAATGTTTTCTCTTCTCTCTTTGTTCATTGTCCGTGTTTCGACGCCATATAGCAAATACGAAAATACGAGGCGTGTTCAAATGAAACAGGACCAAACTTCAATAAGTGAACATACGTAGGATGCGCATGATGAAGTCACTAATAGTGTAAACAGCACCTTACCAACTGTCAATTTTGCAAAATTGTATTATCTTCCTACTCATAGTTCCCTCAGCAGATCGTTGAAATTGTAGAACTGTACAACGATGTTTAAATTAGGACTCGAGTTAACGCAACAATATGCGCCTGACCTGGTCTCGGAAAATCTTTTGTTAACTCCCGTTCTTCTTTAAACATCGTTGTTCAGTTCTTCACTTTTGTCTTCGATACATTTTTGTCACCATACACTGCCTGCATTCTGCGATGAATGTCATCTGGTCGACATCCTTCAGCTGTTAGAAACCGAATCACCGCTCGCTGATCAACTCTGGACGGATTCCCTATCACACCCGCCATGTTTTCAACAGTCTGCTGAGGAAATTATGAGTCTGGGGATAATGATATTGTGCAAACTTGACGGTTGGTATGTGCTGTTCACGCCAGAAGTGACGTCATCCTGCACATGGTACGTATGTTCCCTTGTTGCAGTTTGGTCCAATTTTATTTGAACATGCCTCGAATCTATATGTCCTAATCTGATTTCGTTCATCAAATGTCTAGGCGCACGTAATTTTTCACAGTCTCTTTATTTGTTTCCTTGTTTTTCCATGAGAAGCGCCCCATTCTTCTGTGCATGCGCTTTTCAAATACATTGCTCTCTCGTCTAACAGTTTGTTCATTGTCCGCGTTTCGACGCCATACAGAAAATACGAATACATAACACCTTTCATTTGTAATGGCTGAGTTATTTGTCTGGTTATCCGTATATGACTTCTGTGTGTGAAAATAAATTTGCTCATTCCAATTCTCATCTTGATTTCCATCTTCGGTTCTTATATTTCCAAGATAGGATGTATTCTTTACCTGTTCAAGTGTTTGATAGTTAGTTGTTTTTGTAGGTTTCGAGTCTGCTTTGTTATTTGTCGTTCAATCCAATCCGTTCAGTCCAATCCATATTTATGTTATTTAATTCTAACAGTGGTGGAGTCTGAGAGAGAAACATTGGGACATAAATAAAGTGTGATATAGATGAAGTGACAGAACGAGTGTGACAGAAATAAAGTGTGATAGAAATAAAATGTGACAGAGAGGAATTGGGATAGAGATGAAGTCTTGGCAGAGATGAAGTCTTGGCCGAGATGAAGTTTTGACAGAGATGAAGTCTTGACAGAGATGAAGTCTTGGCAGAGATGAAGTCTTGGCCGAGATGAAGTTTTGACAGAGATGAAGTCTTGGCCGAGATGAAGTTTTGACAGAGATGAAGTCTTGACAGAGATGAAGTCTTGGCAGAGATGAAGTCCTGGCCGAGATGAAGTTTTGACAGAGATGAAGTCTTGACAGAGATGAAGTCTTGCCAGAGATGCAGTCTTGTCAGAGATGAAGTCTAACAGATAGTGAAGTCTGACAGATGAGGTCGTCTAATATTCAGTCATCTGACAAAGATAGGTTCTTTTTCTTCTTCTTCTTCGTACGCAGTCAGACAGTAACCATTATTTTTTCGATAAAAGCAGCCGTCATCCTGAGGCTGTCGACACTGCCATAGAGCTTGTCTAGTGTTGCTCTCTCTGATCCTCGTATGTCTGGCAGTTTTGCAGCAAATGCTCAACGGTCATTTTGCCGGTACCACACGGGCATTCGTCGGTGCCACCTATCTTAAATTTGTTGAATAGGTGGTACCTCAGTCTATTGTGGCCAGTGCGAAGTCTGAAGACCACGACCTGCTCTTTTCTGTTCAACTGGTAATAGGCATCGTTTTTTGTGTAGCCAGTATGTTCGGTTTCCCATTTGGTCATGTATCTAGCTCTAATAAGCCGTTTTGACTCTTCGTATGTCATACTAGTATCGGGTTGTGGTAGTTTTGCACCTTCTTTTGCCAGTCTGTCTGCCTCCTCGTTGCCTTGGATGTTGCAGTGAGATTGAACCCACTGCACCACTACTCTTTTTGGTGCGGCCTGCTGGTATAGTTGACAGAGTACTGCTCTTAAATCGTTAAGTTCAGTATTTTTCTGGCTTTTCAGTGCTGTGACTACGGCCAGTGCATCTGTAAGCAGGACTATATGGCTTTCATTCCTTTTACCTGTCACCATTTCTTCCACTGCCGCCCTCAGTGCCTCTGCCTCTGCTCTGAAATTGCTTGTGTATTTTCCAGTAGCGAATGACAGTGTTATTTTTCTGCCATTTGGTAGGCTCAGGAATGCTCCTGCCCCTCCGTTCTGTGTTGTATTTGTTACGGAACCGTCGGTGTATGCATGGGTCCAGTCCATGCTTGGGTAGTTTTCCGTAATGAAACTCAGGGTAGTATCTCTTCTTTCTTTTTCAGACTGGCAGTTTTTGTTTCTAATACCTGGTATAATTTCTACCACCTCTGGAAATATATGCTGCCTCCTGGTAGGTTTTCGTACAGTAGGGAAGGGCTTTGGTGTGGTTAGTGCGTTCAAATGGTCTTCGTGCATCTTTGCTTTGGCTATTTCTGCAAAGTTTCTTCGCTTTAGCTTCCCATTTCCGAAATTGTTTAGTCTATGGTGCTTTGGGTGGTCAGTCAGTCTTCTGAGTTTCTCTGATTGCAGCTGAGCTCTGCAGTCTCTTCTGTCGGCCATGGATTGCAGTTTTGTAATCTTTTCAAGTTCTACAATTGGCGTTGACTTCATGCCTCCTGTTATAACTCTCATGGTTTGGTTTTGGAGTTTGCTAACTTTATCGAAGTTCGCCTTTGCTGCTGTTGTCCATGCCGCAATGCCATACTCGAGAACTGGTCTCACTCTTCCAGTGTACAGTTTCTTTAGTATGCTTTCGTCTGCTCCCCATTTTGTGCCAGCGAGTTTCCTCATGATTGCCATTCTTTCTCTGGCTCTCATTCGGTTTCTCTCTATCTGACGTTTCCATGTCATGCGCCGATCAAATGTGACTCCCAGATAGTTTGGGTTGTCGTTTGGCTGGAGGTATTTGCCGTTTAGTCTTAATTTGGTGTTTTGGGGTTTGATTGATAGCGAGAATATTGTACATGTGGTTTTGTCCTCGTTTATTTTGACCAGCAATTAGTTCGCCCGCTCTTCCAGCCACGTTAGGGTCTGCTGCATCCGATTTCTTGCTATGGTGAGATTCTTTTCAGAGGTCCACATAGCCAGATCGTCTGCAAACATTGAGCTATGAACTCTTCTTGATATATTCTCTGTAATGGCATTTATATACACCAGGAAGAGTGTGGGTGACAGTACTCCCCTTTGGGGTACTCCCAGCTCAAGTGTCACCTTTTTGCTCATCTGCCCTTGTACTTGGACTCTGGCCGTTCTGTTTTTGAGGTAGTGGTTGATCCACTTGTACATTTTCCCACAAACTTCATTTCTTCTTAGCTTGACTCTAAATCCATCTTTCCAGACTTTGTCAAATGCCTTTTCCAGGTCCACCCAAACCGCTACTGTATGCTTTTGCTCCTGGTAGGCATCTTCTATTTCCTGAGCTATGAGGATGACCTGGTCCTCAGTGGATCTGTGCTGTCTAAAGCCTGCTTGCTGTGGAATTAGTATCCGTATTTCTTCCAGATGCCACATCAGTCTGGTGTTTATCATACGTTCCAATAGTTTGCCGACACAGCTCAGTAGGCTGATAGGCCTGTATCCATTTGGATCGGTTTTGTCTTTTCCTTTCTTTGGTACTGGTACAAGTACTGCGTCTTTCCATGCCTGGGGTACAATACCCTTTTTCCAGCTTTGGTTCAGGACTGATAGCAGTTTCCTCTTTGCTGTTTGGCCCAGCCCCATCAGCATTTCGTTTGTTATCCCGTCTTTTCCGGGAGATTTCCTTTTCTTTAATGTTCTCATGGCCTCTTTCATTTCGCTCATTGTTAATTTGGCCATCATGTGCTCTTCTGGTGCCATATTGATGTTGTCATGCCCCTTTAGCTCTTCATTAATGTCCGTAAGCCTATCTGCAGGGGCCTCGATGTGGTTCGCTTTGGCATAATGTTCAACAAAGGCGTTTGCGGCTTTTTTTCCAGTGAGCAATTTTTCACCCTGTTTGATGGAAATTTATTTGTTTGACGGGGTTTCGTCATTCATGGCTCTGACTAACTTCCAGAGTTTGTTCCCTTCTTTGTCTAAGTTGAGACTCTCTGTTTTGTTTTTCCAGCTTTCTCTTGCTGTTTGGTTTAGAGTGTATTTGTATTTCGCCGTGGCGGCTTTGAGGGCGATATTTGCCTCTATTGATTGTTCTCGCTCTGCCATGTTCCTAGCATTTGTGACTGCGTCTTCCACTTTCTGCAACTCATCATTTCAATAGGGCTTATAATTTTTCCTTGCCCCTCTTGGGATGGTTTCAGTGGCGGCTTGCATTATTGCTTTGTTTAGGCTTTCCACCATGGGCTTCATTTTGTTGTTCCGTGTGTTGATGGTTTCACACAGCCCATCTGTCAGGATTGCAAATCTGTCCCAGTCGGCTCGTTTGTAATTCCAACGTGGGAGCGGTTTTGTTTCTTGTGGGCCTACTTCCATACAAAGATAGGTTGATCTACACTCCAACTTCCGAAAATAAGACAACTACCATAATTTAACAATAGACAAACAGGGCGTCCTTCAGACAGAGATCTGGGCATAACATACTCAAGGGCTATCTTTACAACAAAATATGGATTGGGACAGATGACATGTGTCTACCAGAAGCATATCCTGGCCGTGGAACATACCCTACAAAGCTTCCTACTCACGCAGACAGAAAAAGGAGAACAATACTGGTCTCGCGAGACTATGAGACAAAAGCTGTATGGGGATAGAACAGCTTTAAAAACAATGGTGTCCTTTGTAAGAGAACCATGGATCTTGATCTGATGATGAACGAAGAAGAATAAGAAGAAGGGAGTTGGGAGATGATGAGAAGGGGGAAGAAGGGAGAAGGGGGAAGAAGGGAGATGGGGAAGAAGGAAGATGGGGAAGAAAGGAGATTGGGGAAGAAGGAAGATGGGGGAAGAAGGGGGAAGGGAGTAGAATGGAGAAGAAGGTAGAAGAGAGAAGGGGATAGAATGGAAAAGGGAAGAAGGGAGAAGGGGATAGAATGGAGAAGAAGGTAGAAGAGAGAAGGGGATAGAATGGAGAAGGGAAGAAAGGAGAAGCGGATAGAATGGAGAAGAAGGTAGAAGAGAGAAGGGGATAGAATGTAGAAGGGAAGAAAGGAGAAGCGGATAGAATGGAGAAGAAGGTAGAAGAGAGAAGGGGATAGAATGGAGAAGGGAAGAAAGGAGAAGGGGATAGAATGGAGAAGGGAAGAAAGGAGAAGGGGATAGAATGGAGAAGAAGGTAGAAGAGAGAAGAAGGGAGAAGGAAGAAGGAAGAATGGGGTAGAAATGAGAAAGGAAGAAGAAAGAAGTGAAAGAAAAAACGTATTTTTGTCATAATAACTTGTTAAATCTGCTAACGCTAAGCCAAGTGCACTACTGAACCCATGCTCCGACAATTTGTGCTACAGAGCGCTTTGAATAAGTCAGGCAGTGCGATTTTTCCCCGCTAAAGCAGGCATTCTCAGCCTGGTGGACGCGAGCACCGTGGTCCTCCTTTAATAGAATTAGGTGCTCGTGTCATGAAAATAAAAAAATTGCTCGAGAGCACCAACGCTCACGATAGCCGTTTTTCAATTCAAACGTTGTTTTGCAAACCCTAACAAATGTTTATAAATATCATTTTTATTTTTGTGGACCTGAAAGTTGTTGGGTTTTGCGAGTTCAGCCAGGAAATGTATTTACCGCTTCATGTTCTGAAATATTTCGCACTGCTGACTTGATTCGGGGCTGTCCTCGTACTGGTCAAGGTCAGTGCTGTGCTGCATCATGGGTACTTGAATTGATATATCTCCAGTCTTCCTTTGCGCTGAAATATATGTTTTAAAAGAAGAAATTCATAATCTTTGGGTAATGATTTTAGAGCAGTACTCTGTCAACTATGCCAAAAAGGGTAGTGGTACAGTGGGTTCCATCCCACTGCAACATCCAAGGCAACGAGGAGGCAGACAGACTGGCAAAAGAAGGTGCAAGACTAGCACAACCAGATACCAGTGTGACATACGAAGAGTCAAAACCGCTTATTAGAGCTAGATACATGACCAAATGGGAAACAGAATATACTGGCTACACAAAAAACGATGCCTATTACCAGTTGAACAGAAGAGAGCAGGTCGTGGTCTTCAGACTTCGCACTGGCCACAATAGACTGAGGTACCACCTATTCAACAAATTGAAGATAGGTGGCACCGACGAATGCCCGTGTGGTACCGGGAAAATGACCGCTGAACATTTGCTGCAAAACTGCCAGACATACGAGGATCAGAGAGAGCAGATGTGGCCATCACCAGTGGCAACACTAGACAAGCTCTACGGCAGTGTTGACAGCCTCATGATGACCGCTGCTTTTTTCGAAAAAATAAAGGTCGATGTCTGACAGCGTAAGAAGAAGAAGTAGAAGAAGAAGATAACCTTTGGGGAAGCAGAATATACAAAGGTTCAAAATACTATAGAATGTTTCTCTCACATGTCTGGCTATGGTCGAGACGACCTCCCTTTGCGAAAAAGCTTTCTCACTTATTGTTTTTTTTTTTTTTTTTTTTTTTTTGGCGCAGTGCGTTGCACTGTGGTTTTTATTTTCCGCCTGCCGGCCCAGTGCATCCGACTTCAGCATGCATTTTATGTAAGGGTCTGCCTTCCTCCTGCATTTTCTGGGTTTGCTTTCCTGGGGTAACGGCTGGTGCTGTGATGGGGATTGAACCCAGCACCTTCGTCTTGTGAGCCGTGCTACTTAACCACGAAGCCACGCCGTCCCCATTCTCACTTATGAAATACCACAAGAACAAAGCACGATCACCATTAACTGATTCACATCTGCAAGACTGTTTACGTGTAGCTACAAGCGACTTCTCCGTGGACATCACTGAACTTCTGAGTGGCTTTCTGTAGCTACAAGCGACTTTTCCGTGGACATCACTGAACTTCTGAGTGGCTTTCTGTAGTTACAAGCGACTTCTCCGTGGACATCAACGAACTTCTGAGTGGCTTTCTGCAGCTACAAGCGACTTCTCCATGGACATCACTGAACTTCTGAGTGGCTTTCTGTAGCTACAAGCAACTTCTCCATTGACATCTCTGAACTTCTGAGTGGCTTTCTGTAGCTACAAGCGACTTCTCCATGGACATCACTGAACTTCTGAGTGGCTTTCTGAAGCTACAAGCGACTTCTCCATGGACATCATTGAACGTCTGAGTGGCGTTCTGAAGCTACAAGCGACTTCTTCTTAGACATCATTGAACGCCCTGAGTGACTTTCTGTAGCTACAAGCGACTTCTCCATTGACATCACTGAACTTCTGAGTGGCGTTCTGTAGCTACAAGCGACTTCTCCTTAGACATCTCTGAACTTCTAAGTGGCTTTCTGTAGCTACAAGCGACTTCTCCTTAGACATCACTGAACTTCTGAGTGGCTTTCTAGCTCAATGATGTCCTTAACCCGGTGAGTGTTTTAAAAATGTAATATTATTCGAAAATGAAACCGATCAGATTGAATGGTACTCGCGCATTTAATATTACACGTGGACGGTGCTCGCAATCTTGAAAGGTTGAGAACCGCTGAGCTAAATATTGTTTTTTTTTCCAGATCCGATTTCTTTGTACCTGGGCGCCGCCATGTGTGCTCATTCGCTTCTATTGCTGAAAGTACCGAGGACAGAACTCGCGTTACGAAGCTCACTCAGGCTTCGAAATATACCTGGTTTAATCAGGGATCAATTTGCGGCCGGTTCGACTGTGAAAAGCAGTCTTCATCCTCTTCTATCAAGCTGTGTTGGCTGACGCCGCGGGGAGATGTAGTTTTTACTAACACCTTCTATCCATCTTTTTCTTGGTTTCCCTCTTGCTAGGCAACCTTCAGGCCTGGTGTTGTAGATCCGTATAGTTAGTATCGTTTGTTGCATTCGACGTCGTGGGGAGATGTAGTTTTTACTAATACCTTCTATCCATCTTTATCTTCGTTTCCCTCTTGCTAGGCAACCTTCAGACCTGGTGTTGTAGATCCGTATAGTTGGTATCGTTAGTTGCATTCGACGAAGTGGGGAGATGTAGTTTTCTTTCTTGTGCCAGATATGTCGCAGATATTGTTTTCATTCCCTGTTTCTTGAGTGTCTCACTAACATCTTCTATCCATCATTTCTTTGTCTCCCTCTTGCTCTTCAGCCTTCATGTCTGGTGTTGTAGATCTACACAGATAGTAACGATGCCTCTATCCTTGTTAGGTTTCCAAACGATTCTATTCTCTGCCTTCTCATGTAATCCTTGAACAGTGTTACACCCACCCTCGTTCCTGATTTCTTTGTTTCCAACCTGCTGACTCCGACAGACTTTCTCAAACATCTCATTTTGCATACCATAATTTTTCTTACTTCTGTCTTGGTGATAGTCTATCTCTGAAACTGGTAGCAGAGAGTTGGTGTAAACATACTATTTATCAGCGGTTGTAACTTGTATCCCCACTGTGATGTGGTTTTGTCTTAATAGCTTTGAGAGCTAATATGAAACGCATTTGTTTTCTGTATTCTAGATTGCACATCTCTATTCAACCGTCCATCTTGTGTGAACAAGCCACACAAGTAACTGAATTACCTTAACTGTTTAAGTTTGGTTCTTTCTACCTGAATATTTAGTGTTTTCTCTATTTTGCAGACTGTCATGGTCTCTGTCTTTGCTGCACTAATGTTGTTGTGTAATGCCCATAAGGGATATGTTTACGATTTTGTGTGATCCGAAAATGGCATTAAATGGCGGATGATGCGGTAGATTTCCTCACATCCAAAGCGTGCTGATGAAGATGACCGACGTCGTCCACACTGTTGTGCTTTGCTTGACTTCATTTGCGTGTCGCTCACTACTACTGGGATCATGTCGATCCACATCTCGTCAGTCAGACTGCCTTGAATACAGCCTATTTCCAGGTAACGATACAGGAAGGAGAAATAATCGTCGTGGTCAGTGTATTGTGGCTGACCTAGACGGGATGTCCTGGTCAGTGTATTGTGCCTGACCTAGACGGGATGTCCTGGTCAGTGTATTGTGGCTGACCTAGACGGGATGTCCTGGTCAGTGTATTGTGCCTGACCTAGATGGGATGTCCTGGTCAGTGTGTTGTGTGCCGGACCTAGACGGGATGTTCTGGTCAGTTAATTGTGTGTCTGACCTAGACGAGATATCCTGGTCAGTGTATTATGTGTCTGACCTAGACGGGATGTCCTGGTCAGTGTATTGTGCCTGACCTAGATGGGATGTCCTGGTCAGTGTGTTGTGTGCCGGACCTAGACGGGATGTTCTGGTCAGTTAATTGTGTGTCTGACCTAGACGAGATATCCTGTTCAGTGTATTATGTGTCTGACCTAGACGGGATGTCCTGGTCAGTGTATTGTGTGTCTGACCTAGACGAGATATCCTGGTCAGTGTATTATGTGTCTGACCTAGACGGGATGTCCTGGTCAGTGTTTTGTGTGTCTGACCTAGACGGGATGTCCTGGTCAGTGTATTGTGCCTGACCTAGACGGGATGTCCTGGTCAGTAAGTTGTGTGCCTGACCTAGACGGGATGTTACGTGTCGTATTATTAAAAACATAATAGCCATCCATCGCAAGAGGTGATGACAACAGCAGTCAGACATGCTATGTTGCACCTCACCGGTGAGTCTGGAGATGGTTGTATAGTCCAATCCTGGTACGGAAACCGCTTCTACATCTGTAGTATTCAAGATCAGAACTAGAAGTGAGAATTAGTTGTTTTGTCTTTTCGCAAAGTGCGTTTTTTCTGTGCTTAGAAGGTCCCGCTTTCCTCTGCAATGGAGGGGTTTCTGATGGTGGTTCCCCGCCATGCTTTGCGATCATGTGCGAGGCATTCCCATGAGTTTGCATCGATGTTGAAGAGTGTTTTACATACTTTAAGGGAGTCTTTGAAGCGCTTTTTTTGCCACCGACCAGACGCATACCATCTTTCAGCTCACCAAACATTAGTTGTTTTCGGATGCGGTTGTCTGGCATGCGCACGACGTGGTCGACCCACCTGATATGGGTCTTCTGCAACAGTGTGTTTGCCATTTTTGCCTTCAACAGGTACTAGTTGCCTGGTACCCTATCCTACCACTGTATTTGGAACAATCTACGGAGGCAGCTTGTATGGAAGTTATTTACTTTCATTGCATACCTGGTGTACACAGAACACGTCTCACTGGCATACATAAGAGTTTGGAACACTACGGCATGGTAGACTTTGAGTTCCGTTTCAAGGCAAAGATCCTTACGATTACAAATACTGTTGCATAGTCTCCCAAAGGCAGCACTGGCCTTGGAGATTCTGTTACTGACCTCAGAATCTAGTAGTTTCCCTGGAAGAAGTGATGCTATGGTAAGTGAAGCTGTCTACTCATTGGATGCTCTCGTTCTTAACTATGATATCTATAACAACATACTATATATTACCAACATCATTTGACATGCATTGTGGCGTTATCGATCATTTCTGAACATCGAGCAAGCGTAAATTGAACGAACCATCTGTTGATGAAGTTATGTGGTCTGGGCGCCTTATTAAACGAAGTAAGAACGGGTCTCAAATCGAATTCTTGGCTTATTGCTATGTTAGGTCGTATGAGCTGTGAATGCTTGTTTCAATAAGTTGGGACGTTATTTCTGAAGTGTCTGATTGGTTGTCTGTCTCTCTGTATCTCTCTCTCTCTCTCTCTCTCTCTCTATCTATCTATGTCTCTCTTTCATCTTCTCACTATCTATCTATCTGTATGCGTGTCTGTCTGCCTGCCTGTCTGTCTGTCTATCTATGTATCTATATATCTATTTAACTAAGTACCCATCTATCTATCTATCTATCTATCTATCTATCTATCTATCTATCTATCTATCTATTTATCTATATATCTATCTATCTATCTATCTGTCTGTCTGTCTGTCTGTCTGTCTGTCTGTCTGTCTGTCTGTCTGTCTGTCTGTCTGTCTGTCTGTCTGTCTGTCTGTCTGTCTGTCTGTCTGTCTGTCTGTCTGTCTGTCTGTCTGTCTGTCCGTCCGTCCGTCCGTCCGTCCGTCCGCCCGCCCGCCCGCCCGCCCGCCCGCCCGCCTGCCTGCCTGCCTGCCTGCCTTATTGCCTGCCTGCCTTATTGCCTGCCTGCCCGCTTGCCCGAACCCGAGTCTGTCCGTCTGTCTGTCTGTCTGTTGTTTGTGTTTATCTCTGTCTGCTATTAGTCAGGCAATCGATCGTTTGAAGTGTCTATCTCTCTGTAGTTTATTGGTTGCTTGTATGTCCTACTGTTTGTCTGTCTGTCTGTTGTCTGTGTGTCCAGCTGTTTGGCTGTCTCTTATCTGTCTGTACGACTGCTTATATGTCTGTCTTTTGTCTGGCTGTATGTTGCCTATCTGCCTGTCAGACTGTTTACATGTCTGTTATCTGTCTACCCCATTTCTTGTATGTCTGTCTGTCTGTTGTCTGTCCGACTGTTTATCTCTGTATTTTAAATGTCTGTATGTTGTCTGTCTGTCTGACTGTGTATGTGTCTGTCTTTTATCTGTCTGTCTGTCCGACTGCTTGTCTATCTGTTTGTTGTCTGTTGATTGATTTATCGTTTTATCTGTCTGTCTATCTTCCTCCCCTTTTTCTCACTCGTTCCTTCCATCGTTCTCTCTCTCCCTATATATATTTATTGTTATAATCTATCACACTGCTTCTCTCCCCCCCCCCCCTCTCTCTCTCTCTCTCTCTTTTGTACTATTGCTCTTTTGCCTCATTTATATCAGTCAATATAAGTCAAATCTTAAAGTAAAGTGAATATTAAAGTATCCTCTAGCATATTTATTAAGAGTAAGAAATAGCCCCACTGTCTTTTTATGGCGAGTACTGTAAAACAGGATTAGGAGTATTGTGCGCGGAGGCAGTGAACATCATCATCGTGTGGCCATATCTTTCGAGAACGTAGTCTACGCCACGATAACTCTGCATACATCTCGGCTTAGGGCGAGTCGGCCCGCGTTATACAAAGCCATCCACAGACTGTCCGCAATGTCGGGGTTCACCTCTTTTTCTCCTCACAGGAACAGTGCCCTCCATTATCACTCTCTCCAGACCGTTATGTATCTTGACAAGACCGAAATATATGCGCCTTTTTCTTGCAACGTTGTCTGATTTTATATAAAGTGCAGTAATTACAAAGCTTCTCTGTCTATCCATTGTCCATGATTAAGTATCCTTCTGTAACATTCGTTTCAGAAGCTGTGATACTTTTTACAATCTTCTTTCTTCTTCTTTTTGCTAATCCTTGTGCTTTCGGCGTCAGGTTATGACGCTTTTTCCCAATTAATTTGTTTAATATCCATGTCTCACAGCCGTATGTCGCCACTGGCAAAGCGCATGTCTTGATCAGATGGATCTGTCCCTGCTTGCATGTGCTTTGTTACACATTTTTCATCTGTATTAGTTTGTAAGTAACAATTACAAACATTAGTCATGAAGTTATCGCCAGGAAATATCGACATGAAACGGCATCATGAAACATCGCCATGAAACATCGTCTTGCAACATTGATGTCAAACGTCGTAATGAAACATCGCCATGAAACATTGTCTTGAAACATTGACGTCAAACGTCGTCATGAAACATCGTCTTGAAACATCGTTTTGAAACATTGACGTCAAACGTCGTAATGAAACATCGCCATGAAACATCGTTTTGAAACATTGACGTCAAACATCTTCATGGAACATTGGCGTTACACATCTTCATGTACCATTGGTGTCACACATCTTCATGGAACATTGGTGTCCCACATCTTCATGGAATATTGGCGTCAAACATCTTCATGGAACATTGGCGTCAAACATCTTCATGGAACATTGGCGTCAAACATCTTCATGTACAAGTGGATGAACCACTACCTCAAACAAAGAACGGCCAGAGTCCAAGTACAAGGGCAGATGAGCAAAAAGGTGACACTCGAGCAGGGAGTACCCCAAGGGGGAGTATTGTCACCCACACTCTTCCTGGTATATATAAACGATATCACAGAGAATATACAAAGAAGAGTCCATAGCTCAATGTTTGCAGACGATCTGGCTATGTGGACCTCTGAAAAGAATCTCACCATAGTAAGAAATCGGATGCAGACGGCCCTAACATCGCTGGAAGAGTGGGCGAACTCATGGCTGGTCAAAATAAACGAGGAGAAAACCACATGCACAATATTCTCGCTTTCATTAAAACCCCAAAGTACCAAATTAAGTCTAAATGGCAAAATCCTGCAGCCAAACGAAAACCCAACCTATCTGGGAGTCACATTTGATCGGCGCATGACATGGAAAAGTCAGATTGAGAGAAACCGATTGAAAGCCAGAGAAAGAATGGCAATCATGAGGAAACTTGCTGGCACAAGCTGGGGAGCAGACGAAGGTATACTAAAGAAACTGTACACTGGAAGAGTGAGACCAGTTCTCGAGTATGGCATTGCGGCATGGACAACAGCAGGGAAGGCGAACCTCGATAAAGTTAACAAACTTCAAAACCAAGCCATGAGAATTATCACAGGTGGCATGAAGTCAACGCCAATTGTAGAACTTGAAAAGATTACAAAACTGCAATCCATGACCGATAGAAGAGACTGCAGAGCCCAGCTGCAGTCAGAGAAACTCCGAAGACTGACTGACCATCCAATGCACCAGAGACTAAACAATTTGGGAAATGGGAAACTAAAGCGGAGAAACTTTGCAGAAATAGCCAAAGCAAAGATGCACGAAGATCTCATAAACGCAATAAGAACACCAAAACCCATCACTACTGTACGAAAACCTACCTGGAGGCAGGATATATTTCCAGAGGTGGTAGAAAATATACCAGGTATTGCAAACAAAAACTGCGAGACTGAAAAAGAAAGGAGAGATACTACCCTAAGCTTCATAAAGAAAAGCTACCCAAGCATGGACTGGACCCATGCATACACCGACGGTTCTGTAACAAACACTACACAGAACGGAGGGGCAGGAGCATTCCTGAACCTACCAAATGGCAGAAAAATAACACTGTCATTTGCTACTGGTAAGTACACAAGCAATTTCAGAGCGGAGGCAGAGGCACTGAGGGCGGCAGTGGAAGAAATGGTGACACACAGTGAAAATGAGAGCCATATAGTCCTGCTGACAGATGCTCTCACCGTAGTCACAGCGCTAAAAAGCCAGAAAAACACTGAGCTCAATGACTTAAGAGCAGCACTCTGCAAACTGTGCCAGCAGTCCGCACCAAAAAGGGTAGTGGTACAGTGGGTTCCGTCACACTGCAACATCCAAGGCAACGAGGAGGCAGACAGACTGGCAAAAGAAGGTGCAAGACTACCACAAACAGATACCAATATGACGTACGAAGAGTCAAAACGGCTTATCAAAGCCAGATACATGACCAAATGGGAAACCGAACATACTGGTTACACCAAAAACGATGCCTATTACCAGTTGAACCGAAGAGAGCAGGTCGTTGTCTTCAGACTTCGCACTGGCCACAACAGACTGAGGTACCACCTATTCAACAAATTGAAGATAGGGTGTACCGACGAATGCCCGTGCGGTACTGGTAAAATGACCGCTGAACATCTGCTGCAGAATTGCCCGAGATACGAGGATCAGAGAGAGCAGATGTGGCCATTACCAGTGGAACTGCAAGACACGCTCTATGGCAGTGGCGAGAGCCTCAGGATGACCGCCGCTTTTTTCGAAAAAATAATGGTTACTGTCTGACTGCGTACGAAGAAGAAGAAGAAACATCTTCATGGAATATTGGTATCACACATCTTCATGGAACATTGTCCTGAAACACCTCCGTGAGACGTCCTCGTGAAACATCGTCATGAAACATTAGCTCCAAACATCTTCATGGAACATTGTCCTGAAACATCGCCGCTAGACGTCATGATGAAACATCGTCGTAAAACGTCGTCATGAAACATGGTTATGAAACATCATCCTGAAACATTGGCGTCAAACATCTTCATGAAATATCGTTTCGAAACGTCATTATGAAACATCGACATAAAACATTGACATGAAACATCGTCATGAAATCATCGTCATGAAACATCGCTATTAAACATCGACATGAAACACTTGTCGTGAAACAACGTCATGAACATAAAAATGTGACAGAAGCTAAAAATGCAAACACACAAATATTTTTGCGCAACATAAACTGCGAATTCAATCAGGCAGATTAGTACGTCATCTTAGATGACCAAAGACCATCATTTTGTTCTGCAGATCCATATGGTCGGACATTCGAAGACGCCGTTTGGTTGGACATTCAAAGACGCCGTCTAGTCGGTCATTCGAAAGCGCCGCTTCGTCGGTCGTTCAGAGGCACCAACTGGTGGGTCTGTCGAAGCGGGTGATTTGGATTAAAGTGAGGAAGAAACTGGCCCTTTTTTCAACTTCTTGAGCTACATTTGGCCAGTGGCAGTATTTTATCGATACGACAAGAGATAGAACAAAATGCAGATTTTTCGCCTCGGTTTGTTCCTGAAGTCTTTCTCGTAATCAGGTATCCCGCAAGGCAGCGAAGGGGAGGACACCTTTCTTTGTGTGTCATGCCATTCCCATAATGGCAAGAGGTCGTAGGGACATCACTCAGCGTGTGCGTCATATGTTGGGCATCTCTCATAAGCTGTGTTCTAGTACAGTATAGCCGTATCTAAATTTCACAGTCACACTAAATCCGACGCTGTCTGCAGCTAGGGCGAAGGGCGGCAATCTAGTGAAGTTCAACCATGTGCACTAGACCCTGAAAATTCGACACATGTTTCTTCTTCTTCTTCCTCGTTCCTCTTCCGACCTCAACTTCAATGACTCTAACAAAGGCAGCAGTCGACTCAAGGCTCTGTACGCTTCCGTACAGCTTCTCGTGGAAGGACACTGGCTGTTGCCAAATGCTACTTCTTTTGTAGGTATACAGTGGACAGGACTGCAAAATATGTTCTGCCTTCATGGGGGCTGTGCCGCAGGCACAAAGGTATGTAGTGCCAATTTTGAACTTGTTGTACAGATGACATCTAAGTCTGTTGTGACTTGTTCGTAGCCGGAGAATTATCACCTGGTCTCGTCTGGACAGTTGATGGTAGGCATCGTTTTCTATGTGGCCACTATACGTTGCCCTGATGAATGCTTTTGTCTCATTGTATGTGATTTCTGTATCACTCTGCTGCAGCATTCCTCCCTCTCTGGCGAGTCTGTCTGCCTCCTCGTTGCCTGGAATGCTACAGTGGGCTGGTATCCACTGGACTGTGCTTTTTTTGAAGCACTGGAACACGCGTTTGAGCGAGTCTGCCAGAGCACAAAGTTCATTTTTGTGCTGGTTCTTAAGCGCCACTAACACTGTGAGGGCATCTGTGAAAATGACCACTTGCTTTTCTGCCTTCTCCTTATGGTCTATAAGGGTTTCAGCTGCTTGTCTCAGGGCACTGGCTTCGGCACTGAAGTTGCTGCAGCGTCTCCCAGTTGCAAATGCTGCTGAGTATACTTTGCTTTTTAGCGGCACATGTTTAAGCATAGTACTAATTCATGTAGCTGATGTCAAGGCCACGGTAATCGGAGAGAATAAAACACAAAAACCAAACGAATTAACCAGTCCAAATGGAAAACAACAACATGTTTCCGTGAACACTAGTGTAAGTCGACAACTTGTGTGAATTGCATCGGTAGGCGCCGGGGAAGGTGTAGTATACTTGATCGTTCTTCTGACGCCATGAAGAACAGTGGGGAGCTGCAAGTTTCGCTCTTTATCCAAATGTGTTTCTCTGGTTGTTTTGAGCATTTGATGGCATATGATGTCTTTGACGTTGTCCATCCATTTGTCTTGCGGTCTACAAAACCACGATCTCCTACTGTTGTATGTTTGTAAAGACATCCTATCTGGTTTCATTCTCATGACATGACCAAATCACTTAACTTTTTGTTTGTGCGTGTAATCTTGGGAGGATGCTATTCCCATAATTTTTTTGATGTCGGCATTTTTCTCTCTGTCTCTTCTGGTGTCGTTGATGACTTTTCTCAGGAATCTCATTTCAATTTTATTTTCCTGTTCCTTGGACTTCGGTCAAGTTTGTCCCTGATAGCACAGAGTTAGTAAGAAAATATTGTTTATCAGTTGCTGCTTTGTTTCTGTACTGATGTTTTGATGTTTGAGTAGTGATGTAGTGATGTAATGTTGAGGATATTAACACCATAAAATTAACTAAATAACTAAATTACTGACACATAATGCTATTTACATTTCGATTTAAACATGTCTTTGTTGGAACCATTGATGGCCTTTGAGGAAGTCGACGATATTTTTATTTTGTTTCTAAATATCTACACCTCTTTCTTCTTCTTTGCGTTCCTGATCTTCTGGTCATGCTATATCTGCAGGCCAGTCGCCATGATGAAGTCTGTAGTCTTCACTAGGTCGGAGTGGCTGCCCCACAGATTTTGTCTCAGCTCTGCACCCTCTGGCCAGGTCTGACATCTCATTTCCCTATAGATTGGGCATTCCTGTAGATTGTGCTCAGAGTTCTGTCATCCTGTTCTACATGGGCACTGATCGGTGTGTGAGATCTTCAGTCGGTATAGATGTTCTAGTAGTCTGCAGTTTCCAGTTCTCAGACGAAATAAGGTAGTTTGTTGAGTTTCTTTTGAGTTGGTGAATTGGGTCTGGTGTACTGCTTATTTTTCTGTCTTCTCTCCATTGGTGTATATACTGATTTCTGATGATAATCTTGATCTCTCTGTGTGGTACTCGGTGATTAAATTGTGCCTTTTTGCTGCCATCTTTTCTTTAGAGCGTCAGCTCTCTCGTTTCCAGTGATTCCGCAATGTGAGGGTAGCCACTGGAACGCTATTCTTGAGGATCTCTGGAGTTTTCCTAGTTCTGCTCTGATCTCTGACAACAGTGGTTCGTTTCGTTGTTTATATTTTGTATTGTCTCTAATAGTACTCTGCAGACCGTGAATACAGCAATTTTGATTGGTGGTTGCCTTTCTGTTTGAAGTATTCTCAGTGCTCGCAGGAGGGCCAGTCTGCCCTTCTGAAGCCTGTTATCCAGGATCACTGCCTGGAGGTGTAGAAGGGTTTTGGCAGCTATGGTTCGCTGGCCCTGACGCTAGCAGTCACCTATGGGTCGCTAACCACTGCAGCTCATGTGCTACTCAGCATCTTGATCCCGATTCTGATATTCAATCAAGCACATGTGTATGATGCCAGGTAGCCAAATTTGAGTACATTTATTTCTCTCTTATTTTTGCCTCGGTGTACACCATTGGGCACAGAACCTTCTTCAGGTTAATTCTCCACCTCAGTCTCGGTGGTCCGCGAGGGTGTCTAAAGTTGAAGGGCCACCTCGACGTTACTCTGGGTTCATCTATTGTCTGACATGCTTATCTCATGACCGGTCGGGATCAAGACGCTGAGCACCACATGAGATGCTGCGGTCAGCGACCCATAGCTGACTGCTAGCGTCAAGACCAGCGAACCAGAACTGCACAGGTCAGCGACACATATCTGATTGCTAAGATAAGGGCTAGCAAACCAGAGCTGCCAAGATCCTTCTACACCCCCACGCGGTGATCCTGGATAACAGGCTGCAACAGAGCAGAATGGCTAAGGAGAAGGGATCGAAGAGGTAAGGCTAACACGGTACTCAAAAATGCCTGCTGAAGTCGGAAGTGTCAGACCGAAAGGTACACATATCGCAGTGAAGCTGTAAACTACGAAACTACGCATTACGTTCTTCGGTCTGCATCCTGCTATTTGCACATCCCTTGTCGGGGCTTAGTAGAGGGAGACTGAGAACGAAGAAGAATAATAATAAGAAGAAGACATGGCCATCCTATCTATATTTTCGTAACAGCGCGACGTCTGTGATGTCAGTGAAATACGTTCGATGTCTGATCTCTGCGTTGCAGATTTGAAGATCTTCAATGTTTTTCGCTCCCTCGTACGTTGGGCAATAAGGAGTGTTACCTGCATCAGCTACCCGTTGGTTCCACAGCTCGCAGACATATATCATGTCTGGAATAACCACACTGTTGTAGTTGTGAGCCCTAGCGTGAACATTTCACATCTCTGATGCAGAATGGGTTTAAAACAGCTGAAGCTGAGCTAGCCCGCCGTTATCCTTTGTGGGATCTCCCAATTTAAATTGTCATTATTTCCATTTCAGGATCTTCTTTTGTTAATGAATTAGCTGAATCCCGCCATTTTCTGATGCCAGATTTTCTTAATTCACGAGCCAATTTCGCGTGCAGATTGTAAATGGAACGTGACAATGGCAATTATTGAGTGAGAATATTTTCCAATGACTGTTTTTTGTTTGTTTTAGTTCAGGAATGGCTCTTTTTTTTAAGCTTTTTTTGATCACAAATGAACGATGAGGTGATGGGATTTTCAAATTTAAATTGGTTATTTTGTTTACAGTCAACCAATTAATGAGTCACTCAAAATCGTTTAACCTCCCAGCGGAGCATAGGTTTTAAAATAGTACATTCTAAGCTATCAAATGGTGAGCTGTCTATCTCTTTTGAAGTTTTTTGGCTTAAAAACCATAGGTTAGCGCCTAACATGCCATGGGTCTAATTTGCTTTCTAGTTCATCACGCTTGCCGGCAGGCCCCATATTTGACTGGAATTCATAATAGTCGACTACATGCACTTGTGTCTTCGGAGGAGGGAGAGTGTTCTTCATCTTCTTCGTCATCATATTCTTCTTCTTCTTCGTTTTCTTCTTCCTTAAATTCTTCCTCATCTTCTTCCTCCTTTTCTTCTTCTTCATCTCCTTCTTCTTCTTCTTCCTCTTCTTCTTCCTCTTCTTCTTCGTCTTCTGTGGTGGGGGAGGAGGAGGAAAACTAACGTCTCCTCAGGCACAACATATTGAACAGACATATTAGACATGAAAAATATACTGGCCAAGACCATCACCATGGCTTCCTAGTAGCCCTCCCTGGAAACGGGCTGTTTTCATAGAAACCTGGCTAACGAGGTGATAGATGGACGTGATCCCTGTAGTAGTGAGCGACACGCAGATGAAGCCAAGTCTAGCACAGCCGTCTGCAAGAGCCCGGTCCACCTTCATCAGCACGCTCGGTTTGTGAGGAAAACTAGTGGAACCCGCTCCTTAACGTCCTTTTCAAGAAACATACTCATTGTGAACATTCGAAACAAACAATACACACACACACATCTTTTTCATCTACTTCTTCATCTTATTTGTCTTTTTCGTCGTCTTCTTCTTCTTCGATGCTCAATGCAACTGATGCTTTGCTTCTAGCTCGGTGAGGTAAACAAAGGAGACTGCGTTTCCGATCTTCGCCAGTTTACCGATGCTCGTCGTGTATGGCTCTCTCCCGGGCCAGACTGGCCCTCTTAGGTCCCTAAGACCCATTATGTTTAGGTGCGCCTTGAGTCTGCATTGTCCCGTTCGAAGTCTGAAGATATTTGTCTGCCCATCTCTGCCAAGTTTGTTTTCATTGGCTCCATTCGTCTTGTCAGACGATAGTAATTGTGCTTTTAGCGCAAAGCCCGGGCAGAAATATAGAGACCATGTGTTGCCCATGTAGTATGGTCCATGCCTCAGCCTGGCTTGTTTGCTCCAAGGGAAAGGTGATACATTTGAAACAAGGCAAGCTGCAGAAGCTGCCGGATCAGCAGAGCAATGCTCTATCTGTTCGCCTGTCGCGGCTTCACTCCTAGACCAGCTGCCAACCAAGGCTAAGGGTCTGGTCTGCCATTCCTCTGTCTAGGATAACGCATTGTAGCATATTGTGTGTGCTCCTTCTCACATCGTCGGTTGTCAGGTTTGGTAGACGCTGAACAACTTAGAGAGTTATCAGAAAACAGATTGCAAAGTCATATCTGACAAAACCCCACAAGATACGCCAGTATCTTATCTGTAAGGCTTGAAATCAGAGTTTTACTTCTCCTAGATGAGCTGCCTTCCTAGATTTTCTAGCCACACCTGCCCGATACTACTGATTTTAAGGCGCCAGTGGCTCGCCTTGAGCGATTCTCCTGTTAGTCAAAACAGTTCTGTCGCGCGAAGTCCAGGAGATTGACTTTGTTGTCAGAGGCTATATGAGACGCACGCCATGGGAGCATTTAGTTGGTGTTGAGAGTCCACCTTCAACCCCACCCCGGCTATAACAACATATGCTGTCATTTTCTGTCTTGTATACTTTGTTCTGGTCTCTCCATTCCGGTCTCATGGATCGTTTGATGTCTCTGCTTCTTCATACAACTTTGCGAGCTCATCTGCCTTCTCGTTTTGAAGATCCCATGGTGGGACTAAATTTTATTTATATTTTCTACATATTTTGTTTACACAGCAGCCAGATGTTATATGTCATTTCGTGTAAGAGTCTTTTAGGCTTGATATGTCTTGGAAGTACGCTCTGCTAGAAGGGCCGTTTTCCTTGTAATTGTCTTTTGGTTGATGAGAATCTGTACAAATATCGCTTCAGCTTTGAAATCGGTGCATGTCTCTCCTGATGGTATCTTCTTCTTCTTCGTACGCAGTCAGACGTCAACCTGTATTTTTTCGAAAAAAAAGCAGCGGTCATCCTGAGGCTGTCGACACTGCCATAGAGCTTGTCTAGTGTTGCCACTGGTGATGGCCACATCTGCTTTCTCTGATCCTCGTATGTCGGGCAGTTTTGCAGCAAATATTCAACGGTCATTTTCCCGGTACCACACGAGCATTCGTTAGTGCCACCTATCTTCGGTTTATTGAATAGGTGGTACCTCAGTCTATTGTGGCCAGTGCGAAGTCTGAAGACCACGACCTGCTCTCTTCTGTTCAACTGGTAATAAGCATCGTTTTTTGTGTAGCCAGTATATTCTGTTTCCCATTTGGTCATGTATCTAGCTCTAATAAGCCGTTTTGACTCTTCGTAGGTCACACTAGGGTCTGGTTGTGGTAGTCTTGCACCTTATTTTGCCAGTCTGTCTGCCTCCTCGTTGCCTTGGATGTTACAGTGGGATGGAACCCACTGTACCACTACTCTTTTTGGTGCGGACTGCTGGCATAGTTGACAGAGTACTGCTCTTAAATCATTAAGTTCAGTATTTTGTTGGCTTTTTAGTGCTGTGACTACGGCCAGGGCATCTGTAAACAGGACTATATGGCTTTCATTTCTTTTGCCTGTCACCATTTCTTCCCCTGCAACCCTTAGTGCCTCTGCCTCCGCTCTGAAATTGCTTGAGTATTTTCCAGTTGCCACTGACAGTGTTATTTTTCTACCATTTGGTAGGCTCAGGAATACCCCTGCCCCTCCGTTCTGTATTGTGTTTGTAACAGAACCGTCGGTGTATGCATGGATCCAGTCCATGCTTGGGTAGTTTTCCGTTATGTACCTCAGGGTTACGTCTTTTCTTTCTTTTTCAGTCTGGCTGTTCTTGTTTCCAATACCTGGTATATTTTCTACCACCTCCGGAGTGAAATGCTGCTTCCAGGTATCGAGTGGCCTTCCATGTGGCCGTTGCGATGCCCATTTCACTGCCTCTACCTCCAACGCTCTCTGCGGCTGGCCCATCTGTTCACACGCGTCTTTGAGAGCTGCTAGGATAGTATCCTTTGATCTTATGTATAACATAATTAACGAAGTGTTAGTGACTTTAGGGAACGTCCATACAAGACGTGGATAAGGGCAGAGGGCAGAGTGGAAAGATGAGCAAATGTGGATATAGGAATATTTTTTTTTTGGGGGGGGGGGGGGGGGGGGGTTGTTCCTGTATTTCAGTTGAACGTGGACGACCCCCGTCCCACATATTTATTTCTACCTGAAAACATAACTTAACTAAACGTCTCTACATTGGTTTAGAAGACTGCAGAGTCTGTATACAACCAGTTTCGTTTGCATTACCTTGCTATCAAAGCTATGCGCATCCAGTTTATTCTTAAATGGGTTAATTGTCCCTGCCTCCACTACTTCCTGTGG
Organism: Ariolimax columbianus; assembly: GCA_036924085.1. Lineage (NCBI taxonomy): Eukaryota > Metazoa > Mollusca > Gastropoda > Stylommatophora > Arionidae > Ariolimax > Ariolimax columbianus. The sequence goes on along the minus strand of JAVGWX010000020.1, from coordinate 13,033,886 downwards.
CAATGCATTTCATGCATTCACCACCCTCTGACTAAAAACAATATTTCCTAATATCTAATCTGGATCTTTCTTTTTTTAAAAATGTGTAGCTATGCCCTCTGGTTCTTGTAGGTGGTTGTATTTTGAAAAAAAAACTTGGTATAGTCTAATTTATCCTGGTCAGGGGCATCAGCAACCTATTTCATATTAGTCTTTTTAGCGAGGTGGCGATCGACGTGATCCCTGTAGTAGCGATCGTCATGCAGATGATGTCAAGCATAACACAACAGTCTGGAGGACACTGGTCCACCTTTTAACGACACACATATGACCATCCCAAATCCCAAAGACAACATCAATCTTCGGAAAAGGTGTGATCAAAGCACCATTTTCCGACTTCGCACATACAGCCATTTGAACAGAATCCAACTAGAACATGTTCCAGAGTGCCGGCTGCGCAGACATCCCTATGAAACTGTTGATCATCATCCTTTTGAATGTCCGGCGCTTGCCAGTGTTAGGAAAGAGCTTCTTCCTCCGAGGCCAGACAAGTAGAACACTTTGTACGGAACTAAACAACAGCTTACAAACACTTGCAGGTACCAGAGATATGGCATTGGGCCAAAGGGCAGGAGCCAGTAGGCCGCTGGATCAATAACCAACCAATCAACGCACGCTCGAGATGCGAAGAAAGCCACTGCAACTCCCCACTTAAAGCCCTTTTCAAGGGGCGCTAAAGAGTACAGAAGCTCATTGTGAGCATTCAACAACATCAACAACAACAGCAAATACAACAACAACACCAGCAACAACAACAGCAAATACAACAACAACACCAGCAACAACAACAACAAAAACAATAGGAACAGCAACAACAACAACAGCAACAACATCAACAACAACAGCAACAACAACAGTAACAACAACAACAACAGCAGCAAAAACAACAACAACATCAACAGCAACAACATCAACAACAACAGCAGTAACAACAACAACATCAACAACAACAACATCAACAACAACAGCAACAAAAACAACAACAACACCAGCAACAACAACAGCAAATACAACAACAACACCAGCAACAACAACAACAAAAACAATAGGAACAGCAACAACAACAACATCAACAGCAACAACATCAACAACAACAGCAACAACAACAACATCAACAACAACAACATCAACAACAACAACATCAACAATAACAGCAACAAAAACAACAACAACACCAGCAACAACAACAGCAAATACAACAACAACACCAGCAACAACAACAACAAAAACAATAGGAACAGCAACAACAACAACATCAACAGCAACAACACCAACAACAACAGCAACAACAACAACATCAACAACAACATCAACAACAACAGCAACAACAACAACATCAACAGCAACAACATCAACAGCAACAGCAACAACAACAACATCAACAACAACAACATCAACAACAACAACAGCAGCAACAACAACATCAACAGCAGCAAAAACAACAACAACAACAGCAGCAACAACAACATCAACAGCAACAACAACAACAACAACTGGAACAACAACAACAACAACAACAGCAACATAAACAGTTACAACAACAACAACAGCAACAACATCAACAACAACAGCAACATAAATAACAGCAACAACAGCAATAACAACAACAATAACAGCAACAACAACAACAACAACAGCAACAACAGCAGCAGCAGCAACAACAAGTGAAGTTAAATGACAACTTTTAATAAGAGATAAAATGAGATGAACCTAATGTGTTGGGCCGAAAGGCGCAGATATCGCAGCGTCGCTGTAAACTACGCCACAACGTGAAAACGCTTGCTTCACGGCTGACGTTGAAGAAGAAAACTTACAGTTAACAAATCACGGGAACGGAGCTCTGTGCTCTTTTGTCAATCATGTATTTTTCCCTCTTCATTTTCTTCGTCTTTTTCTTCTGCTTCTTCTTACTCTATTTCCTTTTTCGTATCTGTCTCTTCTTGCACTTCTCCCATCTCCTTTATCATATCTATTTCTTCTATTTCTAAGACTTTTCTTTGTTCATACTAAACTCCCCTTTTTCTTCGACTTATCCGTCTCCTTCATTTAAATCTCTTCCCTTTCATCGATTTTTCCTTCTCCTTCTTCATACCAATCTCTCCCTTTTCTCGTCTTTTCCTTCTCTTTCTTCATACAAATCTCTCCCTTGTCTTCAACTTTTCCCTTTCCTTCTTCATACCAATCTCTTCCCTTTTCTTCGACTTTTCCCTTTCCTTCTTCATACCAATCTCTCCCTTTTCTCGTCTTTTCCTTCTCTTTCTTCATACCAATCTCTCCCTTTTCTTCAACTTTTCGCTCTCCTTCTTCATACCAATCTCTCCCTTTTCTTCGACTTTTCCTTCTCCTTCTTCATACCAATCTCTCCCTTTTCTCGTCTTTTCCTTCTCTTTCTTCATACCAATCTCTCCATTTTCTTCGACTTCTCCTTCTCTTTCTTCACACCAATCTCTCCCTTTTCTTCGACTTTTCCTTCTCCTTCTTCATACCAATCTCTCCCTTTTCTTCGACTTTTCCTTCTCCTTCTTCATACCAATCTCTCCCTTTTCTTCAAATTTTCCCTTTCCTTCTTCATACCAATCTCTTCCCTTTCATCGATTTTTCCTTCTCCTTCTTCATTCCAAACCCTCTTTTTTCTTCTCCTTCATCTCGTTCTCTCCTTCTCCTCGTCCTTTTTCTACATCTCCATTTTAAAACCACCTCTGCTTTCCGTCATCAACACCACATACTTCTCCACCTTCTACTCGTTCTCATTTACCATCACAATTTTCTTTCCATCTTATTCTTTATCTTCTTCTTTCTCTTCTTCTTCTTCTTCTTCTTCATTATCTTCAGTGAACCTATCCTTGCTTCAATCACACACAAAATCCCCATGAAACCCACTCAGACATAAAATGGATATGAGCAAAAACAAACGCAAGCAATAGACCGAGAAATAATTAATAAACTTGAAAAAAATAGAGAAATCACTGGTTAAACAGTAGAGAAGCTAAACGACCCGTAAATCCAAGCAAAAGACCATATAATATTCTGGTTGGTCAGACATAATTATGCTGAACTCTCGTCCAGCCAGAACAATTTCCATCCTCTGAAGAGAAACTTCTGGAAGTAATTAGTTTTAGAGGCATTTCAATCATCTCTGAATAAACATCAATTATGACAGATGGTGTATTTCGATATTTTAATGACTGCGTTATCACAATTAATTCGCATAAGGAGATTACGTTAATGGCGTATTTGCATTACGGCAGGAAAATGTAAATTTGCATAAATTGTTTTAATGATAAAAAACAAGGCTTGTGTAAACGCAATGAATTGATTATGCATTTTGTTTGCGTTGAAATGGGCAGAGATGGATATAAAGCTAGGCAGTCTGAGAAAGAGAGCGTTCTGAAGGTAACTGTCATTATGACATTATTTTTAATTATGTGGATATACGAAGGACAGTCTTAGGTTACATAAATTTTATGCACAATTTTTTTTACCAGAATACGAGTCCCGAGTGGTCCGTCAGGGTCTTTGTGTATCTTCTTCTTCTTCGTTCGTTCTCAATCTCCCACTACCAAACCCTGAAAGGGTGAGTAGCAGAATGTAGTCCAGAGAACGGAATTCGTTCTGTTGTAGTTTACAGCTTGGCTGCGATATTTGCACCTTTCGGTCCAAAACATCCGACTTCAGCAAGCAGTTTTTGAGTTCCGGGTTAGCATTCCCTCTTCGATCCCTTCTCCTTAGCCAGTCTGCCCTGCTGCAGCCTGTTATCCAGGATCCCCGCGTGGAGGTGTAGAAGGGTCTTGGCAGCTATGGTTCGCTGGTCTTGACGCTAGTAGTCAGCTATGAGTCGCTGACCACTACAGCTCACATGCGCTGCTCAGCATCTTGATCCCGGTCTTTGTGTATGACAAGGACAAGAATAGCACCACTGCCCCACAAAGAGCATGTCGTACAAGGCGGTAAACTGTGTGACATGGCATAACACTGGCTTTGGTTAGGTGGTTTGTTTAGAGCAGCATAGCTGACGCCTAACAGGCTGCGGGTCTACTTTGCTCTAGTGTTTGAGACTAATAATATGGACTCGAACATCGGATAAGCACTCTTCGCGGGGCTTGTCCCAACACAGCGGAGAATTAAGCTGCTCGAGCCTAGCCCGCTAAACAGGAAAACATCCTCCCGCTACATCCAGCTCATACCAGACCTGGGGCCTGCACAGGGGCATCTGCCACTGCAGGAGTACAGGTCGACTAAGTGGGGCCTGCACAGGGGCATCTGCCACTGCAGGAGTACAGGTCGACTAAGTGGGACCTGCACAGGGGCATCTGCCACTGCAGGAGTACAGGTCGACTAAGTGGGACCTGCACAGAGGCATCTGCCACTGCAGAGGTACAGGTCGACTAAGTTGGGCCTGCACAGGGGCATCTGCCACTGCAGAGGTACAGGTCGACTAAGTGGGGCCTGCACAGGGGCATCTGCCACTGCAGAGGTACAGGTCGACTAAGTGGGGCTTGCACAGGGGCATCTGCCACTGCAGGAGTACAGGTCGACTAAGTGGGACCTGCACAGGGGCATCTGCCACTGCAGGAGTACAGGTCGACTAAGTGGGGCCTGCACAGGGGCATCTGCCACTGCAGGAGTACAGGTCGACTAAGTGGGACCTGCACAGGGGCATCTGCCACTGCAGGAGTACAGGTCGACTAAGTGGGACCTGCACAGGGGCATCTGCCACTGCAGGAGTACAGGTCGACTAAGTGGGACCTGCACAGGGGCATCTGCCACTGCAGGAGTACAGGTCGACTAAGTGGGGCCTGCACAGGGGCATCTGCCACTGCAGGAGTACAGGTCGACTAAGTGGGGCCTGCACAGGAGCATCTGCCACTGCAGAGGTACAGGTCGACAAAGTGGGGCCTGCACAGGGGCATCTGCCACTGCAGGAGTACAGGTCGACTAAGAACACAATGTCCAACACACAATGTCCACCTGTGCACTTGCTTGGGGATGTCATATAGAAACACGAATTTTAGTATGACCTTTAACCAATTTTGCACTGCCTCCATTGTCTCGTTGTCAGCTGCCTTGGTACCCATCTATTACACCCTTTCGTATAACTGAGATCATCATGGATAATTCTATGCACAGCTCGGCGACTCTTGTTGAAATCTACGACAATTGCAATAATAGTAACTCGCCTGTTGCTACGGACTAGCTGAACTATTGACTGTTTCACTTTTTCAGTTGCGTTGATTGCAGGTCTCCCACTACGCGGTTCATAAATGACGTTTTATCTTCCCATTTCCAGCACAGCCAAAGGCAAAGGGCAGATCCTATACTACTGGACCTATTAAATGCCAGGAAGGAAAAGTCTAGAGACTGGATATTTCCACAACAGCAGGCCACAACATTCTATTTAGGGTGATATAGAATAGGCGATAAAGAAATATTCACACCAAAACAGAACTAGAGAAGAGCTACCAATCATAGCAGCAGAAGTCGAACAAGCTATCAAGAAGAGTCAACAAAACAAGGAACCTGGAATAGACGGTGTTACAGCATAGGCCGTACGAGCCTGCGCAGACAGGAGAATAAAATGGCTGTCAATAACAATGCATGTAGCATGGCCAACAATACAAGTTTCCGGAGGACTGGCAAAAATCAATAGGTATATCCATTGGAGACGGCGTGGTTTAGTGGTTAAGTGGCACAGCTCACAATCCGCAGGTGCTGGGTTCGATCCCCATCACAGCACCGGCCGTTACTCCGGGGAAGCAAACTCCTAGAAAATGCAGTTGAAGCAAAACCTCACATAAAATGCATGCTGAAGTCGGATGCACTGGGTCGACAGGCGCAAAATAAAAACCACAGTGCAACGCAAACCGCCTTAGAGAATAGAGAAATAAGGCGAACGAAACTGGCATACGTATTTGGAAAAAAAGAAAACAAAAGAGACTGAAACATACAGGGGAATATCTCTCTTGAGCCGTTTAAGTAAAATGTACGCGAAGATCCTTAGAATCAGAACAAGACAATAGTTGAAAGGCCATTAACTGGCAGTTTTGCTACAGAAAAGGAAGTGGTAGACCGACAAAGACCTGGAACGCAGTCAGTCTCCACTGTTTCACTTCACCGGGCTAGCAGCATAGTTCAGTTTGTGGAAGAAGAAGACGAAAAAAGAAGAAGGAGGAGGAGGAGGTGGAGGAAGGATGAAGAAAGAAGAAAAAATTAAGAAGAAAGAGGGAAGAGGTAAGGAGAAAGAGGTATCAGGTACTTTCAGTTGTTAGAAACCGAATCACTGCTCGCTGATCAACTCTTGATGGATTCCGTATCACAACCAGTCATGTTTTCAACAGCTTTTCTGAGGAAATTAGGAGTCGGAAGATAATGCCATTTTGCAAACTTGACGGTTAGTATGTGCTGTTTACAACAGAGGTGACGTCATCATGCGCATCGTGCGGATGTTCACTTATTGCAGTTTGGTCCGGTTTCATTTGAACACGCCTCGTAGATTCTACATTCTGAAGGAGGGTGACTACCAACCAAATTCTACCGTGATCGCATGTAATTATTTTCTCCGTTTTGTCTTTTTGTTATTTAAGACCCACTTGCAGTGACCTCTCATCACTTAACATAAATCCTATTTCGTATCTGACTGTAGAATGGGACCGACCACCCACATAATCCGATCAGTACATTTAGTCAAGACTTATGCTCCAAGTGTAGCTAAACTATTCTGATTGATTTAGGATTATATACAAAGAAAGAAAATCGAAAGAAATGTACGAGGGTTATGCCTCAGCCATAAATCTTTCTGATGTTTAATGAATTCGGTATGTTTCAGCTATTTAGCTGTGCCTACCATCTTTCATAAAACAACGACACGCATTTGCACTTAATTCATTTTGAGAACACGATCGAGATGGACAGAAAAAGAGAAACAAATGAACGAAGAAAAGACAAGAGTGTACGTTTGAACTTCTCTTAGAAAATAAAGGATATAGGAATAAAACAAAATTGTTTATCATTTGAAAAAAAGAAATTTAGTTCATAGAGAGAAATTTATTTTGTCGTGGGAAAGGTCAGGCTAACCTAAATGGTCTTTTTTTTGTATGTTGTTATTATTGTCAGGGGGTCTCAAACTCTGACCACTAATTAAGGTCCCAGAAAGTCATGTTTTAATATCAAAGGCCCGATGCAGTCGTGTTTTAGAATCAACAGCAGAAAACAATATCTAAAGATCAAGGTCAAGTTTACAGATGAAAATCCGCAGGAGGTCAAGTTTAAAGATCAGATCCTGCATGTGGTCATGTTTAAAGATCAAATGCCGCAGAACGTCAATTTTCAAGATCAAGAGCAGCACAGAAACACGTTGAAAGATGATACTGTGTATAGTTCAGTGAATATATCAGGGACAGCATAGTCAAGTTTCAAGATCATGGCCCGTACAGAGACAAGTTTCAAGATCAGTGCCCGTACATGGTTAAGTTTCAAGATCATTAACAGTATGACTAACGTTAAAAGATTAGGGACCACACAGAGTCAATTTTCAAAATCAGGGCTCGTACAGAGTCAAGCTTCAAGATCAAGGACAAAATGAGTGATGTTAAAAGATCAAGGTGTTTACAGATGCCCTGTCCGTGGTTGCAGCACTACAAAGCCAGAAAAATACAGAACTTAATGATTTAAGAGCAGTACTCTGTCAACTATGCCAGCAGTCCGCACCAAAAAGAGTAGTGGCACAGTGGGTTCCATCCCACTGTAACATTCAATGCAACGAGGAGGCAGACAGACTGGCAAAAGTAGGTGCAAGACTACCACAACCAGATTCTAGTGTGACCTACGAAGAGTCCAAAAGGTTTTTTAGGGCCAGATACATGGCCAAATGGGAAACAGAGCATACTGGCTACACAAAAATGATGCCCATTACTAGTTGAACAGAAGAGAGCAGGTCGTGGTCTTCAAACTCCGCACAGGCCATAACAGACTGAGGTACGATCTATTCAATAAACTGAAGATAGATGGCACTGACGAATGCACCTGTGGTACAGGAAAAATGACCGCTGAACATTTGCTGCAAAATTGCCCGACATACGAGGACCAGAGAAAGCACATCTGGTCATCACCAGTTCCAACACTAGACAAGCTCTATGGCAGTGTCGACAGCCTCAGGATGACAGCTGCTTTCTTCGAACAAATTCAAGTTGACGTCTGACAGCGTACGAAGAAGAAGAAGGACAGATCAATGCCGTACAGAGTCAAGTTTCAAAATCAGGGATAGGAAGGGTAAGAAATCAGGGACCATACAGAGTCAAGTTTCAAGATTGGGACCCGTATAGAGTCAAGTTTCACGATCAGGGACTGTTTAGAGTCAAGTTTCAAGATCTGGGCTGATATGGAGTCAAGTTTCAAGATCAGGGTTTGTATAGAATCAAGTTTCAAGATCAAGAAAAACATTTAAGAACTTTAAACGATCAAGGACCGTACATTTGTCATCAAACTCCACTGCTCCTCCCGGAGCATATAGGACGTTGACTCCGTTCCAGCAATACAGAATGTCTTGGGCTAATCCTTCTGCCCTTAGATCCGATGTCCCTCGCTTTGTCACATGTCTTTTCTATGTCGCATGTCCCTCGCTTTGTCCCATGTCCCTCGGTATGTCACATGTCCCTTTCTATGTCCCATGTGCCTTTCTATATCCCATGTCCCTCGCTTTGTCCCATGTCCCTCGCTGTGTCCCATGTCCATCGTTATGTTCAATGTTTACAGATGTGTCCTTTATTCCTTGCAATGTTCTGGACTCCTTGCTTGTTCCCCGCTGTGCTCTCTACACATTGTAGTATTTATCATCTCAAGCTTTGTCCTGTATTCTCCCGAAATATCCTGCGTTCCTCTCTATGTCCCCTGCTATTTTCAGTGTTTATGGCAATGCCCTATCTTGCCGGCTATTGTGTGTGTTCCCCGGTATGTCCTTTGTTCCCAGCTATATCATAATGTGTTGTCTGTTATATTCCTTGTTCCTCTTTATGTCCTGTATTTTCCGCAATGTTACATTTTCTATTCTTTGCTTCATTATATATTCGGAATTCTTTATGTCTCGCTATGTTCTGTGTTCCTCACTATGTTCTGTGTTCCTCATTATGTTCTGTGTTCCTCATTATGTTCTGTGTTCCTCACTATGTTCTGTGTTCCTCATTATGTTCTGTGTTCCTCACTATGTTCTGTGTTCCTCATTATGTTCTGTGTTCCTCGCTATGTTCTGTGTTCCATACTCTGTTCTGTGTTCCACACTCTGTTCTGTATTCCTCACTATGTTTTGTGTTCCACACTCTGTTCTGTGTTCCACACTCTGTTCTGTGTTCGTCACTATGTTTGTGTTCCTCACTATGTTTGTGTTCCTCACTATGTTTGTGTTCCTCACTATGTTTGTGTTCTTCACTATGTTTGTGTTCCTCACTATGTTTGTGTTCGTCACTATGTTTGTGTTCCTCACTATGTTTGTGTTCCTCACTATGTTTGTGTTCTTCACTATGTTTGTGTTCCTCACTATTTTTGTGTTCCTCACTATGTTTGTGTTCCTCACTATGATTGTGTTCCTCGCTATGTTTGTGTTCGTCACTATGTTTGTGTTCCTCGCTATGTTTGTGTTCCTCACTATGTTTGTGTTCATCACTATGTTTGTGTTCCTCGCTATGTTTGTGTTCCTCACTATGTAAGTGTTCATCACTATATTCTGTGCCTCCCTCCCATGTTTCGTGTACCCGATATGGTATGTGCCACCCTGCAATGTTCTGTATTTCCCGAAATGTTCTCTATTTCACTTACATTTCCGTGGTGTTTCTTCAATGTTCTGTGTTCTCCTTCTATGATTTGTGACATATTTTCATGTTTTGTGCTCCCTCCTATGTCATGTGCATATCTCACATGCTCTATGCCCTTCCCCCATGTTCTGTGCCCTTCTCCCATGTTCTATGCCCGTCTCCTATGTGTTCCGTTGTCCCTCTCCCATGTGATCTGCCCTTCTCCCATGTTCTGTGCCCCTCTCCCATGTGCTGTGCCCTTCTCCTCTCCTATGTTCTGTGCCCTTCTCCTATGTTCTGTGCCCTTCTCCTATGTTCTGTGCCCTTCTCTCATGTTCTGTGCCCTTCTCCCATGTTCTGTGCCCTTCTCCTATGTTCTGTGCCCTTCTCCTCTCCTATGTTCTGTGCCCTTCTCCTATGTTCTGTGCCCTTCTCCTATGTTCTGTGCCCTTCTCCCATGTTCTGTGCCCTTCTCCCATGTTCTGTGCCCTTCTCCTATGTTCTGTGCCCTTCTCCTCTCCTATGTTCTGTGCCCTTTTCCCATGTGCTGTACCATTCTGCCATGTGCTGTGCCGTTCTCCCATGTGCCCTACCCCTCTCCCATGTTATATGCCCTTCTCCCATGTTCTGTTCCACTCTTCCATATGCTTTTCCCTTCTCCCATGTCATGTACCCTTCTCTCATATGCTGTGCCCTTCTCCCATGTTCTGTGCCACTCTCATATGTGCTTTTCCCTTCTGTCATATGCTGTGCCCATCTCCCATATTATATGCCATTCTCCCATGTGCTTTTCCCTTTTCTCATATGGTGTGCCGTTCTCCCATGCTCTGTGCCACCCTTCCATATTCTGTTCCCCTTTCCATGTTCTGTGTCTGCCCTTATGTAGTATATTCCTCATTATCGTCGCCGTTCCCAGCAATATTCACTGTTATTTTCTATGTTCTTTATTCCCTGCCATTTTCTGAATTCCCTCCATGTTTTGCGATTAATCAATGCCAACTTGTAACTACAAAGATGGCACATAAAGCTATATTTATATTTGAAAAGTTTTAACACCGAACAACAAAAAAGAACATAAATTAATGGTTAAGAAGGTATCAGACACCTGTCTTCCAGGTAACAAAAATCCTCCCTACAATAATGGTTCGAGTTATGGGGTCAGTCAGTTGACGACAAACAAATAAACAGAAAAAAAACTACGTTTGTCGTTACAATCTGTTATTTCTACACAAAATGGTGGGAGGGGGGGGGGGTGGTGTTGTTTCTGGGACTACCTGATTGTACCTTTTCTTTCTATTTTCACGTTATTTTTAAAAATTGTTCTTCCTTCGTTCTCCAACTCCCTCTACTAAGCTACGAAAGGAGATTTTCATGTAGTGGGATGTATTCTGGAGAACGGAATGCGTTGTGTCGCTAGTTTACAGCTTGGCTGCGATATTTGCACCATTCTGTTCTTCTTCTTCTTCTTCGTACGCTGTCAGACGTTAACCTGTATTTTTTCGAAAAAAGCAGCTGTCATCCTGAGGCTGTTGACACTGCCATAGAGCTTGTCTAGTGTTGCCACTGGTGATGGCCCCATGTGCTTTCTCTGATCCTCGTATCTCGGGCAGTTTTGCAGCAAATTTTCAGCGGTAATTTTTCCGGTACCACACGTGCATTCGTCGGAGCCACCTATCTTCAATTTTTTTAATAGGTGGTACCTAAGTCTATTGTGTCCAGTGCGAAGTCTGAAGACCACGACCTGCTCTCTTCTGTTCAACTGGTAATAGGCATCGTTTTTTGTGTAGCCAGTATGTTCTGTTTCCCATTTGCACCATTCTGTTCGACGCATCTGGCATCTTTAGTATGCAGTTTTCGGTACCTGGTTAGCCTTCCCTCTTCGATCACTTTTCCTTAGCCGGTCTGCTATGTTGCAGCCTGTTATGAATTATTTGAGTCCTGGGTTTGTCTTCCCACAGAGATACCTATATCTTGGTCAGAATACATTAGTGACTAGTGCAGTCTGTTTCTAGGGCCGCCGGTAGATGAGGGATAGGGTTGTGGTCAGCCTTGACTTACTGACACTGATGCAAAGAACACACTGAGTCTTAACTTAACTCAACTCAACTCAACTCTCAACTCTCAACTCTCAACTCTCAACTCTCAACTCTCAACTCTCAACTCCCAACTCCCAACTCCCAACTCCCAACTCCCAACTCCCAACTCCCAACTCCCAACTCCCAACTCCCAACTCCCAACTCCCAACTCCCAACTCCCAACTCAACTCAACTCAACTCAACTCAACATAACATCTTTATACTGGTTTAGAAGACTGCAGAGTTTATATACAATCAGATTTATTTACATTACATTGCTTTAAAAGCTATGCGCATCCAATTTATTCTTAAATGCATAAACTGTCCCTGCCTCCACTACCTACTGTGGCAATGCATTCCAAGCATTCACCACTCTTTGACTAAAAAACTATTTCCTAATATCTAATCTGGACGTCTCTTTAGTTAATTTGTAGCTATGCCCACTTGTTCTTGTGAGTGGCTGCATTTTAAAACACTTGTTATAGTCTAATTTATCCTTATTATCTTATAAACCTGTATTAAGTCACCTCGAATTCTTCTCTTTTCTAGACACTGTAAGACCGGTTTTTCTTAATCTTTCCCCATAACTATAATTCTGGAATCCCACTATCAGCTTTGTCGCTCTTTTTTGTATTCTTTCCAGTATGTTTATATCCCCTCTATGATAAGGACTTCACACCTGTACACAGTACTCCAATCTAGGTCTAACTAAAGCTTTATACAGTTTGACGATCACTTCCTTGCTCTTATGTTTAATATTTCTTTTTATCATACCTAACATTGCATTTGCCTTTTTCACTGCCACCTGAACTTTCTCACTCACCTTACCTGTATGATCTATTATAACCTCTAGGTCCCTTTCCTGGTCTATCTTTCAAATATTTTTCTCTCCCAGAGTTACTGTCTGCCCATTCACTACTGCTGCATCATGCCCTCAATTCAATCAAAGTTCCATTTCCACGTTGAAGTTTGGCTGCCATGGATCTTCAACATTCTTCATCTCTCAACTACGTGGTACGCACAGACAGACTGCTTCTCACCCTTATTTAGGTCGTCTTTTACTTCTTTCTTGGAAGGTTACAGCAGTACTATTCTCTGCACTCCCCAACACTACTCGTGTGCTGTCTGTTTAATACATTCATTCATTCATTCAATACACGCTCACATATTTTTTCAGTTATCCCGTTTTCTCACTCATTCATTGAAATACTCAGGAAGTTTTTTTTTAGTTGCATTCAGTTAACTCGTGTCATCACTCACTCATTTAAGCAATTACACAAATATTCACACAGACAGTCCGTTTCCTCATTCATTTGTTGAAATAATCACTCAAATAATCACTCAGTCATTCAAGTACCTGCCGAAAAAATAACTTACTCACTTACTTATTAAAATATTCACTCTCAAAGAATTATACACTCACTCAAATATTCACTCACGCACTCATTCAAGTGCCCAATCAACCATTCTCTCATTCACTCAAATATTCTCACTTAAATATTCCTCACTCACTCAAATAGTCACTCACTAATTCACTAACTCACTCACATGTTAACTCACTCAAGTATTCACTCCCTCATTCAAACATTCACTCACTTACTCACTCATTCACTCACTCTAATATTCACTCACTCACTAATTTAAGTACCTACTCAAATATTAACCCACCCTCTCACTCAAATATTATCTCACTCACGTAAGTACCAACTCAATTATTCACTCATTCACTCAAACATTCACTCAATTAAATTTTGTCTCACCCACTCAAATAGTCACTGACTTACTCACTCACTCACTCAAATATTCATTCAGTCACTCAAATATTCACTCACGCACTCACTCAAATATTCACTTACTTACTCACTCACTTACTCAAATATTCATTCGCTCGCTAATTCAAGTACCCATCCAAATATTCACTGATTCAGTCGTTCAAATATTTAATCACTCACTCACTAATTCAAGCACTCACTTAAATACTCACTCACTCATTCAAGTACCCGTTCAAATAATCACTCACGTACTAAAATATTCACTCACTCACACAAATATTCACTCACTCACTCGTTCAAGTACCCACTCAAATATGCATTCACTCTCTCACTCACTCACCCAAGTACCCACATCAATACTCACTCACTCATTCAAGTACCTACTCAAATAATAATTCACTCATTTCGATTCTTCACTCAGTTATCCAGTTTCTTCACTCACTTACTCAAACCATCACTTTTCCACGTCTTTGGTAACTCAATATCCATTTTTGGAATCCCCCAGGCAACAATGGTGGCCGCCACTCTATCTACCAGCGCAGTGGCTCCCAAAATTGTGGGTCCACGACACCCTTAATATACCAGCATTTATCGGCATCACCCTTAATACACCAGAATTTATTCACATCATCCTTAATATACCATTTATCCGCGACACCTTTAATATTCCAGCATTTATTCACATCACCCTTAATATACCAGAATTTATTCACATCACTCTTAATATACCATTTATCCGCGACACCTTTAATATTCCAGCATTTATTCACATCACCCTTAATACACCAGAATTTATTCACATCACCCTTAATATACCATTTATCCGCGACACCTTTAATATTCCAGCATTTATTCACATCATCCTTAATATACCATTTATCCACATCACCCTTAATATACCATTTATCCACATCACCCTTAATATACCAGCATTTATCCACATCACTCTTAATATACCAGCATTTATTCACATCACCTTTAATATACCATTTATCGACGGCACCTTTAATATACCAGCATTTATTCACATCACCTTTAATATACCATTTATCGACGACACCTTTAATATACCAGCATTTATCCACGACACCTTTAATATACCATTTATCCACGACACCTTTAATATACCAGCATTTATTAACACCACCCGAAGTCCGAAAGTAAACCAACTTCCCAGTTGTAGTGCGCAGGTGATGCAAATATTGGAATGTTTCGGCACCTCCGTAAATCACCCACGTCATCTCAGGGTGTCGCTTCACGTAGTTTAGGAAGCACCGTACTAGCATACCTATTGGACGACTTCTCACAAATGCCTCACTTGACAGCAATCATTTTACATCGACCGTTATGCGGACCGGCTAGAGGTATTCCTGTACATTTTGTCTGGTTCATGTCGTTTCCTGGTCATTGATTGCTTTGACAATTTTTTTCTTTTCCCGTTTGTTTCTAGACGAAGCGTCGTGTTGACCTTTGCTACTGTTATTGTTTGTTGATTTAGGTACAACGGATTCAAAGCCGAAAGGCAGAACACGAAAAAAGGTGGCTTGGCTTACAGAAATATATCAGGCAGTAACTACTATTAAGGCACACAGACGGGCTTGTTCAAAGGATATCTTCTTAACCGAATGATGAAAGGCATTGCAATATAAGCAAAGAGAAGAAGACGAAAGTTATCTGCTCCAGCCGAGTTATTTTAATTCATAAAGTCGTTTCTTAGGTAGCGTTTTTAATCGCCTCTTTCCATTTGACAGTGTATTACATCGACTCTTTGTATTTCCCGGGGCGTTACATCTACTCTTTATATTTCTCGAGGCGTTACATCGACTCTTAATATTTCTCGAAGCGTTACATCGACTCTTTGTATTTCTCGAGTTGTAAACATCGACTCTTTATATTTCTCGAAGCGTTACATCGACTCTTTATATTTCTCGAAGCGTTACATCGACTCTTTATATTTCTCGAAGCGTTACATCGACTCTTTATATTTCTCGAGGCGTTACATCGACTCTTTATATTTCTCGAAGTGTTACATCGACTCTTTATATTTCTCGAAGCGTTACATCGACTCTTTATATTTCTCGAAGCGGTACATCGACTCTTTATATTTCTCGAAGCGTTACATCAACTCTTAATATTTCTCGAAGCGTTACATCGACTCTTTATATTTCACGAGTTGTAAACATCGACTCTCTATATTTCTCGAGCTGTAAACATCGACTCTTTATATTTCTCGAAGCGTTACATCGACTCTTTATATTTTTCGAGTTGTAAACATTGAATCTTTATATTTCTCGAAGCGTTACATCAACTCTTTATATTTCTCGAAGCGTTACATCGACTCTTTATATTTCACGAGTTGTAAACATCGACTCTCTATATTTCTCGAGCTGTAAACATCGACTCTTTATATTTCTCGAAGCGTTACATCGACTCTTTATATTTTTCGAGTTGTAAACATCAACTCTTTATATTTCTAGAGACGTTACATCGACTCTTTATATTTCTCGAAGCGTTACATCGACTCTTTAAATTTCTCGAGTTTTAAACATTGACTCTTTATATTTCCCGAGTTGTAAACATTGACTCTTAATATTTCTCGAGCTGTAAACATCGACTCTTTATATTTCCCGAGTTGTAAACATCGACTCTTTATATTTGTTGAGGCATAAACATCGATTATTTTTAATTTCCGAGACATTAACATCCACTCTTTATGTTTGTCAAGATGCTTAGCAGCGCATTAGCTGCAGTGGTCAGTGACGCATAGCTGACTGCTAGTGTCAGGACCAGCGAACCAAAACTGCCAAGACCCTTCTACATCTCCACGTGGTGATCCCCGACAACAGGCTGCAGCAGGGCAGACCGGCTAAGGGGAAGGGATCGAAGAGGGAATGCTAGCCTGGTACTAAGAAAATGCTTGCTGAAATCGGATGTGTTGGACCGAAAGGTGCAAATATCGCAGTCAAGCTGTAAACTACGACACAACGCATTCCGTTCTCTGGACTACATTCTGCTACTTAAGCCCTTTCAGTGTTTGGTAGTGGGAGATTGAGAATGAACGAAGCCAAGCCAAGCCATATTTGTCGAATCATTAACATCGAATCGTATATTTCAAGAGGGGTAATTAATACTTTTCAGTCTGGTCTAATTGATTAGATCTGTCTTAACCACTGGCTCCCAGCCAAAGGATCAGGGCTCAAACCCCAGTTGGTGCCGTATTATTTCTGATCGTCAAACGGGTCACGTAGATAACCCAGCTACATTCACTGGGCACGAGACAAAATCTGGGAAGTAAAGGTGGTCGACGGGATGCTGACCACATCATCCATTATGTGTCGTGGGTCACCAAATACGAGGCATGTTCAAATGAGACCGGACCTAATTGCACCAAGTAAACGTACGTACGATGCGCATGATGACGTCACTTCTAATGTAAACAGCACATACCAACCGTCAAGTTTGCTAAATTTCATCATCCTCCGACTCATAGTTTCCTCAGCAGACCGTTGGAAACAGGACGGGTGTGATACGGAATCCGTCTAGAGTTGATCAGCGAGCGGTGATTCGGTTTCTAACGGCTGAAGGATGTCAACCCCTTGACATTCGTTGCAGAACGCAGGCAGTGTATGGTGACAAAGTATACTTTGCCTGAATCTGGCTAACCTGTCTGATTAACAATATTGGCCTGACCAAACGTTAGTCTCCTCCCCCCTACGTGACCCTGACTGACTTGTCTGACCAGCATGTTTTTCCTGACCAAACGTTAGTCTCCTCTCCCCTTCGTGACCCTGACTGACTTGTCTGACCAGCATGTTTTTCCTGACCAAACGTTAATCTCCTCTCCCCTACGTGACCTTGACTAATCTGTCTCTGCATGTTGTTCCTACCAGGCGTTAGTCTACTATACCCACGTGGCCCTGACGAACCTATCGTACCATGTTTTGTATGACCAGACGTCAGTTTCCTCTCCCCCAAGTGACATTGACTGACCTGTCTGATTACCATATTTTGCTTGAGCAGACGTCAATCACCTCTCTCCACCTGACCCTGACTATCTTATCTTAGCATGTTTTGCTTGGCCAGGCGTCAGTCTCTTCTCCCTACGTAACCCTGGCTAACCTGTCTCACCATGTTTTGCCTGACCAGACGTCAGTCTCCTGTTTCCACGTGACCCTGGCTAACCTGTCTCACCATGTATTGCCTGACCAGACGTCAGTCTTCTCTCCCCACTTAACCTTTCTAACTTCTCTGATCACCATGTTTTGCCTGACCAGACGTCAGTCTCCTATCCCCAGTGAAGTCGGTCCTTTGATCCACTTTCCATATTTCGCCTGCCATTTTGTCTATCCTCAGCTCACTCCGGTATCTTTATGTAAATGCCACGTTCTATATCTTTCTTGTTCGTGGCCTTTTGCCACGCTCTTTACATTTACACTCTCCCTCCAATTGTAGGTTCTTAGTGGCGCGGGGGAGGGGATGCTTCCTTTCTTAACCAAGTGTGTTGTTTAATCAGTAATAAGCTCGTGTTGTTTAATGGCTTATTGTATAGCAATCATGCCAGAAAGTTAAATCATTTTTATATGAGTTGTCTACGTAAGTTGTTCAAGATATGATGGTAGTGCAAAGTGCCCAATTATGTAATTCTTCTCAAGACTAACATGTCGAGCATCCTTACACTTCTGCAAAAAATCCAAGATAAGATGGGCAGAACGTGTTGTTCTCGTGCGTGATTAGCACATTCCCAAGCAGATAATGTTTGGTGAGCTCAGAACAGGCAGACGCTGATCAGGGGGACAGAAGAACCGTTATGGAGACTTCTTGAAATTGTCTATGGAAAGCTTCAACATTGATGTCACATCCTGGAAGTTGCTTGTTCAGAACCGTTCCACCTGGCTCGCCAAATGTGCTCCGATCGAAGAGCAAAACTCCATCGTTGTGACTCAGGGAAAGCGAGCCACACGAGTGACTCGGGTGCGACAGCGACTGCGATGCCAGGATTGGCCTTTATAGGTATATTAGAACACATCTTGCGGCATAAATCGGAAGATGTCGTCATCATGGGCAACCACTAAAGCCATCTATCCATTTGTCATTTGGTCGTCATAATTTATTGTGACCAAATTATATTTTATTAAAAACTAGCAGTGGTAGAAGACCGAATTGAATTCTCTTTATTTTTGTTATTGTTTGTGTTATACATGTCTCTATGTTGTTATTGTTTGTGTTATAGATGTCTCTATGTTGTTATTGTTTGTGTTATACATGTCTCTATGTTGTTATTGTTTGTGTTATAGATGTCTCTATGTTGTTATTGTTTGTGTTATACATGTCTCTATGTTGTTATTGTTTGTGTTATACATGTCTCTATGTTGTTATTGTTTGTGTTATACATGTCTCTACGTTCTGGTCATGTCACTCTTCGGAAAGGAAAACAGCGCAAAGAGTTATTGTTACCAATTATGGTGGATTGTTTCTCTAAGATTTATTTCAAACTAATATGGTTAATCCACACTAACCCTGATCGCTGTATGTGTTAAACGACGCTAATGCAAATCCATGAGTTGGAAAGTATTCAACGAGTGTACTCTTATACTCCAGCGGGATCAAGATGAGGAGCATGAGCTGCAGTGGTCAGCGACCCAAAGCTGACTGCTAATATCAGGGCCAGCGAACCAGAGCTGCCAAGACCCTTCTACACCTCCACGCGGTGATCCTGGATAAAAGGCTGCAGCAGGGCAGATTGGCTAAGGAGAAGGGATCGAAGAAAGAATGCTAACCTGGTACTAAAAAAATGCTTGCTGAAGTCGGATGTGTTGAACATAAAGATGCAAATATCGCAGTCAAGCTGTAAATAAGGACACAACGCATTCCGTTCTCTGTACTACATTCTGCTACTTAAGCGCTTTCAGGGTTTGGTAGTGGGAGATTGAGAACGAACGAAGCCAAGCCAAGCCATACTCCAGTAGTTTGTCGCCTAGTACAAAATACGTAGCCACTTGTATGCTCGCGTTACAAACGACGATCTCTTCCGACGGACAGTCATCAAAAGTGAATTCAGGATCCTAAACCGTCGCTGTTTGGCTACATTTGTACATGTTGACCTCCTTACCGATGATGTCTACGCCCGCCAGCTCTTACTGCAGGGCATGTACATCAGTGAAGGGAAACATCCCTCTCCATCGTAAGCCCTTCCCCGCCGCTGTCAGCGCTTCATCTTGTTAGGTCAAATCGAGAAAATATTATCATCATTGCAAACAGCCTGGAACTGACTCAGAGATGCGTGCATAGACTACGAAATCAATCATAGGGTTGCCAGTTCCAGCGCTACATTTCTTCGAGTGCACGAAAGTGTTTGTAATATTCGAGGCATCAATACAGAAACCAAGGTCCACGTGTATCATGCCATCGTTCTTACGACCCTCCTATTCGCTTGCGAGATCTGGGCCGTGTACATTAGTTCTGCCTGACGGCTCAAACACTTCAGCATGGGCTGTCTATCCCGTCTGCTCAAGGTCAGCTGTCAAGACAGGCTACCTAACTACGAAGTGTTTTACATAGCAAAACTATATGGGATCTATGCTCTGTTACGGAGAGCCCACATTTATTGTGCTGTACATGTAGTTTAGAAGACTTGTCACCGCCTGCCTAAACAACATCTTTATAATGCGCTCAAAACAGGCAAGAAGAGAAACTAAAAGATTCGATAAAGGTTTCTTTGACAAGTCTTCATGTTGATGTTGCTTTGTGTGAGTCGCTTGCGTCTGGCGCTCTGCAATCACACACGGTGCTCAACTGGAGGAGCAGATTCACGTTTGATCGGCGCAGGACATGGACAAGTTAGATCGAGAGAAACCGAATGAGAGACAGACAAAGAATGGCAATCATGAGGAAACCTGCTGGCACAAGCTGGGGAGCAGACAAAAGAATACTTAAGAAACTGTACACTGGAAGAGTGAGACCAGTTCTCGAGTATGGCATTGTGGCATGGTCAACATAAGCAAAGGCGAACTTTGATAAAATTAGCAAACTTCAAAACCATGCCATGAGAGTTATAACAGGAGGCATGGAATTAACGCCAATTGTAGAACTTGAAAAGATTACAAATCTGCAATCCATGACCGACATAAGAGACGGCAAAGCCCAGCAGCAAGCAGAGAAACTCAGAAGACTACAGACCATCCAATGCATCAGAGACTAAATAGATTTGGAAATGGGAAACTACAGCGGAGAAACTTTGCAGAAATAGCCAAAGCAAAGATGAGCGAACACTCTATGAACACAATAATAACACCAAATCCCATCCCTACTGTACGCAAACCCACATGGAAGCAGCATATCATTCCGGAGGTGGTAGAAAATATACGAGGTATTGGAAACAAGAACAGCCAGACGGAAAAAGAAAGAGGAGACATAACCCTGAGGTACATAGCGGAAAACTACCCAAGCATGAACTGGACCAATCCATACACCGACGGTTCTGTAACAAACACAACACAGAATGGAGGGGGAGGGGTATTCCTGAGCCTAACAAATGATAGAAAAATAATACTGTCATTGGCAACTGAAAAATTCTCAAGCAATTTCAGATCGGAGGAAGAGGCAATGAAGGCTGCAATAGAAGCAATGCGGACAGGCGAAAGCAATGAAAGCCAGATAGTCCTGTTTACAGATACCCTGGTCGTAGTTGCAGCTCTAAAAAGCCAGAAAAATACTGAACTTAATGATTTAATAGCAGTACTCTGTTAACTATGCCAGCAGTCTGCACCAAAAGAGTAGTGGTACAGTGGGTTCCATCACACTGTAACATCCAAGGCAACGAGGAGGCAGACAGACTGGCAAAAGAAGGTGCAAGACTACCACAACCAGATTCTAGTGTTACCTACGAAGAGTCCAAAAGGTTTATTAGGGCCAGATACATGGCCAAATGGGAAACAGAACATACTGGTTACACAAAAAAATGTTGCCTACTACCAGTTGAACAGAAAAGAGCAGCCGTTGTTTTCAGACTCCGCACAGGCCACACCAGATTAAGGTACCACCTATTCAATAAACTGAGGATAGGTGGCACTGACGAATGCACCTGTGGTACAGGGAAAATGACCGCTGAACATCTACTGCAAAATTGTCCGACATACGAGGACCAGAGAAAGCACATGTGGCCATCACCAGTGCCAACACTAGACAAGCTCTATGGTAGTGTCAACAGCCTCAGGATGACCGCTGCTCTATTTGAACACATTCAAGACGACGTCTGACAGCGTACGATGAAGAAGAAGGATGAGCAGATAACCTCAGATGTGGTCAGGGAGAAGCGATCTGTCCTACAGGTCGCCGCGCAGGACGTCCAGGCCACCATCACCTCCCGCGTATGCCTCTCGTGTTGTAGGATGCGCAGATCCAGGAAAGGACTACGCAGATACTTGCAGGTCCGTACGCGGCCACGTCTACCCCCACAAATCTGGCACTCCCGCCAGCTTCGTTCGCGATGGACAACAACTACTGTTTAACTTAACGTCTTTAAACTGATCTAGAAGACTCTGCAGTGGTTGTATACAACCACTTTCATTTACGTTTCATTGCTCTAAAAAACTATGCGTATTCAATCTATGATGTTGCGTGGCCTAGGTGTGAAACTCGCTCGGTTTTCGCAAACCCAACGTTTCGGGTTCGATTCCCACTTGTGTCCAGTTTTGCAGACACTGGGTGTTTTTTCTCGGGCTTATGCTCCTCCACGTACGGAAAGTAATGGCAACCGACCGTACTGCACACTTGCCAAGAAACTTATAACAGCCAAATAGATGGCGGTTGTAAGAAGCTACGTTCTGTAAGAAGGACATGCGACTTACTGTTATCCAATCAATTGTCATTGTCTCCACTACTTCATGTGGCAATGCATTCCAATCATTCATCACTCTCTTACAAATTTATCATTTCCGTTAATTATCTTATACACCTGTGTTACGTCACCTCGAATTCTTCTCTTTTCTATACACTATATGCCGATTTTTCAGAGTCTTACCTCATAACTGTGGTTCTGGAATCCCACTATCAGTTTTGTAGCTCTAGTGAAATACGATGCCCCACAGTAAGCTACAACTATGGGAATTGCAGCCTGTTTCCATGAACACGACCGAGGACGTGAGATCAGGATCTGGTCAGCATGTTTGACCTAACCCTTATTATTCCTCGCTCCTATATCGCATTGACTTAGTGTCTATATTTAAACACAGTCTAACTAATTTTCTATAGAGCATACAGAAGGAAATACACATACATCAGACTGGGGACGTAATAGGCAAACACGAAAGAGACTTTCTCCTGTGGCCGTGCGACTGTAACCTTAAAGTCGGTCTCCCACTAATGAGATAACCGGAACAACTATTTCTGGAGTTGTAGGATCAGTACCTTCTCCAAAGGAAAGGTAAACCGTTAAGGAAAACAAATTAGTGAGATGAAGAAGTGGATTGAGAAAACGCTTGGTTCAACGCGGTGATACAAGACAAAAGTCGGGAATAAATTCAAACGTCTTTCGACTACCTAGCATGTCTTGACTTAGTCGCTGTGCGGAATCTAGAGATCTTCTTTTTTTTTCCTTGCAATTTTAATGTTTAACTGAGAAAGAGAGTCATTGGATGCTACGTTAAACCAGTACTGATATATTGCAGCGAATCATATATAATTAACAAGCAAGCGTTTAGATTTTTGGAAGCAGCAAAGATGTGGTTTGGGAGAGAAACATCAAAATATGGACTAACGTTAGTGTGGCAGAGTGGACCATCAAGAAAAGAGACAGAGGATACCGGAGGTCCATTGCTGGGAACCTTCGTTGCGGAGATGGCACTTGCACTGGATTGAAAATTATTTTATATCCCGTGCAACAACCGGGTACTAAACACAGCAAAGAGATAAACTGGCAAAGATGAAAATTGAACTTTGGAGCAGGAGTAATAAAATGCGTTTAATTGTTGCTACGTGCTGATTAATACGAGAAATTTGGAAATACACATAGATAGACATTAGAAAAACATACACTAGAATATGATTGAAGTAATAATCAGGGAATGAAGATTTGTTTAATACGAAAGATAAAAATGAAATAGAATTATTTCAGCCAATATGCGTTTTTAAGTTATCAGCGGGATTTGTAAGAGGGGCCAGGGAAAATCAACATCGCAAACTCATGTCACATTTTGGGAGAAACTAGCGGAGAAATTGAATATCCGCATTAGATAGATTAGGAGTTTTAGTTTGGATTGTATTTTTCCTGGTTTTGTTTTTTTTGGTTTTCAATCTGCCAGATTAGCGGTTTCAGTTTAGAAGGAATTTTAGAAATGATATGTTGTGTTTCCTTCATGAAAGGCAATAAAAGCATTTGTAAATAAGGACCCAGTGACCGTATCAGCACAGGAACGTAACGAAACACATGTTACGAGCAGAAAGTCTTCGTCATGTTCAAAGAATAAAACGAAAACATTTAACAACTCACCAACAGAGGAAGACTAACATCTGGTAGGCTGAGCAGACATGTTAATCAGGGTCAGGCAAAATATACTCATCGGCCATGTTAGTCAGGGTCAGGTAAAATATACTGATCGGACATGTTAGTCAGGGTCAGGCAAAATGTACTGGCCAAGACCGTCACACCGACTTTCCCATTCGAGACAAATATCAGTTATTTCATTACTTGATAATGGGATTTGAATAGCTGCTGGTCTCTACATCGTCTTTCGAACCACTCATCATCATCATTATCATCATCATTATCAGGTTCTTTGCCCTTTGATTATGGGCCTCTATTTGCTTCTATCACGTGTGTCGTTTACCAACTGTTGTTGATTGTTGTTTTTGCAACAAAGATGGCGCCTTTACCGACTGTGGGTCTTCATTGCTCTGCTGGTTTATTTCATTATGGATGCCGCCATACCACGGAATTGTCTGGAATTCACATTAGTCGACAACTTACACTTGTTGTCAATTTGGACTGGTTAATTCGTTGTAATTTTTTTTGGGTGGTGTTTTCTTTCTTCCGATTATCATGGTCTGGACATTGGCTTTATGAAAAGCACTACGTTTAAACCTGTGTCGTATTCCACCGTCTAGTTCACATGGCTGAACTTCACGAGATTGGCATTTTGAGAACCATGTGTTGACAAACAGGGTGCACCTGCAGTTCATTGTGGATAATACTGTGGCAACTTCCAAGTGATATCCCAACTTCTGAAGCTATTTTCTCGACACTAAATCTGCACACACAACGTTTCGAACACGCTTAATGGTGTTATTGTTGACCAGGGTTGACGATCGTCCACTACGTGCATCATCATCGACACAAACACTACCTTCACGGAAACTCTTGTGCCACTAAAATATTTGCGATTTCTTCATTGCGGTATCACCATATATCACAATTAACCAATGTCTGTATCTCTGAGGGTGACATCTCAAGCAGAATACATAATTTGACATTTGTACGTTGTTCAATCAACGACATTTTCAACTCTGATGCAACGAGCATAATACACAGACACAATTATGTATCTTCTGTTCGAGTGAAGGTCACGTCTACCATGTCATTTCGTCAAGGCCACTACCAACTTGTAAATATATATTCTCCATAATATCATCTTTCATTCAAACACGGATCGACTATTCCGGGAACTTTTTGAAGCTAACTTATATAAATACATACATATATACACACACATATACACACAGAAACGCACAAAAACAACAACGCTTGTGTGTGTGCGTTAATTTGTGTGCAAGACATAGAGAGAGAGAGATGTGAATGAATTCATAAATAACATTATGAAGATTATGATTTCAAATTTGATATTTTTTGTTTTGCTGTTTTTCCACCAGATTGACTCCAACAAGAACATCAAAGGTGTGCTAATAATAAAGGCAGAATACAGACACGCTAATGGATATATAAACGTATCTTTCTCATGGCCATTTTAAGATGACACTATTTGTTCATCTTCTATGCTAAATCATATGCGCTTTTAATGACAGCGAATGACACGGACGTACACGCCAGAAAATTACGTCCTGTAGTAATAAGCGTTCATTTTTATTGATTCTTTTGAATATGTTGTAAATGAAGTAATTGAACACATTCCCAATTCATTGGAATTATCTGTACAGGTAACATCAACTTAAACTGATGGAAAACAAAACTGCGTGGAATTAACATTCTGCCCCTTCTAGACAGAATCGCACTTGTTGATTCTGTCTTCAATTTACTGTCAAGTAGGCCAATCGTTACGTCTTTTCCAGCACGAAATCCGAAAAAGAAGCAATCAAGGTGAAGTTAAATTGGGGATCCTGTCAGATTCATTGGTTGAGGGATGGAGGGTGGGCGCCTAAGCATTGGAGCTGTTTAGAGGCTTCAAATATATTAAATTATATTATGTGTGTTATTTAATTAATAGGTTGAAATGCAGTTTTGATAACGAGTAACAGCAGTCAATGGTGGACAATTAGACTTCATAATGTCTTTATGTTCGAGTAGACAGAACGAAAACAGAAGAGAATCTACGAGTCTAAGTTAGTAAGTAGGTCACATACTGATTTCTGAGAAATTTAGTTCGTTGTTTTTGAGGGTCTAATTACGTGGCAGCAACATCCAGCTTTGCGATTACTACAGGCAACTGGCGCTAGATATCGCATGCACATGCGCAGTAGAATTTCAAAATGGTGTCCGTGCTCATAGAGTGTGCAATCAAAGAACAGCGTGCTGTTATAAGTGGTTTTGAATGGGGTGTTGGGGTGGGGGTTGGGGGGGGGGGGGTTTGTGAAGGTGGGAAAGAACGTTTTACCAAAGGATATTCATGTTCACCGTGAGAGGTATGTGTCGCTTAAAAATGTACATAACTGGGTCGATATATTTTCACAAGGACACTCAAAACTTACTGATGAAGTCCGACCTAGTCGACCTGTTCATATTGCAACAGAAGCATCTATGGGGTGGGTTGGGAGAAATGTTTCAAATTTAAAAGCGAGTAGCGATAAGACAGTTCAGGAACTACAATCGTATATTCGCATGGTTTAGCACACATCATAATGCATGTTCTCACCTTCCCGGAAGAATTTTCACGAAAGTGAAGTGCAAATGGTACTGAGATAACAGACCAAAGACTTATATGATGCACGTCTCGGTGCACTGATAAAAACATTGAATACGTTTAGTTTATCGTTGTTGATATAAATTTTGTTGGGAAATGAGGGACAATAACCAATTGTTTTCAAGTATCACATTTAGTTTAAATTTTTTTTTTAAACAAACATTTGTGACCTATTTGCTGACTTGCCCTTGCTTCGTGTCCCTCTTCACTCCCAGATCAGGTTAGGTCAGGTCAGGCCATCCTGTAACCGGTCAGGTCGTTGGGGCACACATGAAGACATCCTCACAATCCCACGCCACCCTTCTCTGTCAGCTGCCGCTCCCTGTGCCTCTTCTGGTCGGAGATTGGTCCACTCTGTTATGTTGTCCTCCCACCTGTTTTTGGGACGGCCTCTTCGTCGTCTGCCTTGCACCTTTCCGTGGAGGATCGTATTTGCAAGCCCATTTGATCTCGATATGTGACCGTACCATGCGAGTTTTCTTCAATTGACAGTTGCCAAGAGGTCTTCAAAAGGCCCTATTGCTGTTGTAATTGTATCTCGTATTTCTTCATTTGTAATTCGATCTTTGTACGTGACGTTTAAAAGTCTCCAGAAACATCTCATCTCCAAGGCATGTATCCTTCGCTGAAGGTCAGCTGTAACTGTCCATGTCTCACAAGCATAAAGGAATATTAACAGGACCAATGTACGCATTAATCTAATTTTCAGGCAAAGTGCTAATCGTTAATCTTGCCAGATTTTGTTAAGCCGTGCAAGCGCCACTATTGTCTGTGCTATTCTGGCCAACACTTCACATTTTGATCCTTCATCACTGACATTCGAACCCAGATATTTAAAACGGTCAACCACTTCGAGTTCCTGACTATTAGATTTTATCCTTCTGTAACCAGAGCATAAGTCCATCGTTACTTGCATCTGAAGTAGGTGTTTCTTAGAATATTGTTTAACGCGGTTCGGTTCTGAACTCCATGCACAACTCTCTTCAGCAGCTTTATACAGCACACAAGGGCGAATGGAGCCGCGTAGCGCAGTGGTAAGCGTGCTGGATCGCATCTTAGCGGTCCTGGGTTCATTCCCCAATTGAGGCGGAAATATTTGTTCAAACCACAACGGTTTCCGGGTCGACCCAGCCTTAAATGGGTGCCGGTTCAGTCCGGGAAGTAAGGGCGGCCATCGTAATGCTTACCACATCATCCACTAAGTGCCGTTGGTTACAAAATAATACATACCATATTTCCTATTCGCCGCATGGCATGACGGGGTATGTTTTTTGTTTTTCTTATAGGGCGATGGGCCTGTTATTTCTTCTAATGGAAGTGGCCCCAAGTCCACTTGGGGAGAAGTAATAAGTAATAAGTAATAAGTAATGCGAATAAGTAAAACTCGAATCCGAGCTATGCGCTCTTGGCGACTGTCTGTGGTGGCAGTCCACAGTGTATCTCCTTACATCCAGAGACCTACTTGCAAAGGTAGACATGGATCTTCCTGGCTGCAATGCGACGCATGGCTCCTCAGTAAACTCACTACCATGAGGATCACACTGCCATTCCTGACGTTGTTAGACATACTGCCACGAAACAGTCTGTTTCCGGCTTGAGCCGCTTGGAAGTGTGGTGTGGGTTTTGATCAGTATCGTTTAATTGACCCCTGACGAACGTCATCATCCTGAAATGAAGTCTCCGCATTGGAGGTTGGCGGTAGTGGATCTCCATCTGTCTCTGTCCAGTGCTAGGTCGGTACACTCAGTCAAAACTGTGTCCCCAAAATATCTTAATTATGTCTGTCCATCTGTACCTCTTCGGCCTTCTGGCTCTCTTGCCCTCCACTCTTCCCTCCACTCTTCCCTCCACTCTTGCCCCTCCACTCTTCCCTCCACTCTTGCCCCTCCACTCTTCCCTCCACTCTTGCCCCTCCACTCTTCACTACACTCTTGCCCCTCCACTCTTCCCTCCACTCTTGCCCCTCCACTCTTCCCTCCACTCTTGCCCCTCCACTCTTCCTTCGACTCTTCCCTCCACTCTTCCCTCCACTCTTGCCCCTCCACTCTTGCCCCTCCACTCTTCCCTCCACTCTTTCCCCTCCACTCTTAACCCCCACTCTTGCACTCTACTCTTCCCTTCACTCTTCCCTCCACTCTTGCCCCTCCACTCTTCCCTCCACTCTTGCCCTTCACTCTTCCCTCCACTCTTGCCCCTCCACTCTTCCCTCCACTCTTGCCCCTCCACTCTTAACCCCCACTCTTGCACTCTACTCTTCCAACCACTCTTCCATCCACTCTTGCCCATCACTCTTGCCCTCCACTCTTCACTACACTCTTCCTTCGACTCTTTACTCCACTCTTCCCTCCACTCTTGCCCTCCACTCTTCCCCCCCACTATTGCCCCAACTATTGCCCCTCACTCTTTCTCCTCACTCTTGCCCTCCAGTCTTATCTCCACTCTTTACTCCACTTTTTCCCTCACTCTTGCCCTCCACTGTTTGCTACACTCTTCCTTCGACTCTTCTTTCGACTCTTTACTTCACTATTCCCTCCACTCTTGCCCTCCACTCTCCCCTCCACTCTTGCCCTCCACTCTCCCCTCCACTCTTGCCCTCAACTCTCCCCTCCACTCTCCCCTCCACTCTCCCCTCCACTCTCCCCTCCACTCTCCCCTCCATTCTTGCCCTCCACTCTCCCCTCCACTCTCACCTCCACTCTTCCCTCCACTCTTCCCCCCACTCTTGCCCCTCACTCGTGCCCCTCACTCGTGCCCCTCCACTCTTCCCTCCACTCTTCCCCCCACTCTTGCCCCCCACTCTCCCCTCCACTCTTCCCTCCACTCTTCCCCCCACTCGTGCCCTTCACTCGTGCCCCTCACTCGTGCCCCTCCACTCTTCCCTCCACTCTTCCCCCCACTCTTGCCCCTCACTCTTGCTCCTCACTCTTGCCCCTCACTCGTGCCCCTCACTCTTGCCCTCCACTCTTCCCTCCACTCTTTACTCTACTCTTCCACTCCACTCTTCCCTCCACGCTTGTCCTCCACTCTTCCCTCTACTCGTTCTTCCACTCTTGCCCCCCCCCCACTCTTCCCTCCACTCTAAACCCCCCCCCCCCCCCCCCACCCTTCCCTCCTTTATAACTTTCAGCAGACTGTCATCTCACTTGACATTACTACACTATTTAGTTTTTCTGCTCTTTATTCCCTTCCAAATCTTCTTCTCCACTTTGAGAAGTTCCAGGACCTCAAAATTTCTTCTCCTGTCCTCTCAAGAAACTTGTCCCAGTCTTCTAAACACCAAATTTCTAAGGCTTCATTTCTCTTCTCAATTGTTTTGGCTAGGGTCCAGTTTTCTAATCCATACAATAAAACTGAATGCACATAGCATTTGATGATTCCCAATTTGAAGCTCCGAGATATCTTCTTCTTCTTCTTCTGCGTACACAGTCAGACAGTAACCATTATTTTTTCGAAAAAAGCGGCGGTCATCCTGAGACTCTCGCCACTACCATAGAGCTTGTCTTGCAGTTCCACTGGCAATGGCCACATCTGCTCTCTCTGATCCTCGTATGTCGGGCAGTTCTGCAGCAGATGTTCAGTGGTCATTTTACCAGTACCGCACGGGCATTCGTCGGTACACCCTATCTTCAATTTGTTGAATAGGTGGTACCTCAGTCTGTTGTGGCCAGTGCGAAGTCTGAAGACAACGACCTGCTCTCTTCGGTTCAACTGGTAATAGGCATCGTTTTTGGTGTAACCAGTATGTTCGGTTTCCCATTTGGTCATGTACCTGGCTTTGATAAGCCGTTTTGACTCTTCGTACGTCATACTGGTATCTGTTTTGTGGTAGCCTTGCACCTTCTTTTGCCAGTCTGTCTGCCTCCTCGTTGCCTTGGATGTTGCAGTGTGACGGAACCCACTGTACCACTACCCTTTTTGGTGCGGACTGCTGGCACAGTTTGCAGAGTGCTGCTCTTAAGTCATTAAGCTCAGTGTTTTTCTGGCTTTTTAGCGCTGTGACTACGGCGAGAGCATCTGTCAGCAGGACTATATGGCTCTCATTTTCACTGCTCCGAGATATCTGCTTAGATAGATGTGTATCTCTCATGCTGTTACATGCGTTCTTCGTCGTTGTAATTCTCATAATGATCTCCATTTCGCATGTGACATCCTCCGTTATTAGCTGGCCTAAGTATATTTGGTATGGCACTGAAGTGGGAATATTTTAGAAACTAACATCATTTCTGTGTTATGGGATCAAGATGCTAAGCAGCGCATGAGCTGCAGTGGTCAGCGATCCATAGCTGACTACTAGGGTCAGGGCCAGCGAACCAGAGCTGCCAAGACCCTTCTACAACCTCCACGCGGTGATCCTGGATAACAGGCTGCAGCAGGGAAGACTTGCTAAGGAGAAGGGATCGAAGAGGGAATGCTAACCCGCTACTCAAAAAATGATTGCTGAAGTCGGATGTGTTGGACCGAAAGGTGCAAATATCGCAGTTAAGCAAGATGTAAACAACGCATTCCGTTCTCTTGACTACATGGTGTCCTCATCCAGCAGGCGGCCATTGATTTATTTCAAAATGTCACTTCTATTCAACACTAATATGCCCATGACGGGAGCTTGTGAAGCCATGATGTCAGCTCTTTCTTTGCCCTGAACCCCGGCATGAGCAGGACAGTAGATCCATGTCGACCCCTGGAGGTTTGAGGCCTCAACAGCTGCTATCCACTCGTACCTAAGCCATCCCTTCTGTACTTTCTGAAGTACGGCTTGCGCGTCTGTCACGATGACTGCCTTCGTTATAGAAGTCTCACATATCCATTTCAGTGCTGAAGTCACTGCTTCTTGGTCACTTCTTGATTAATTATAAATCACAGACCCTGATGCAGACAAGCCAGCCATGAGTTGATGGCTGCTGTCAGCTCATTCACTGCTACATCTTCGGTCCTATCTTACTACTTAGTTTAACTGCTCTTCAAGTTTCACACATAACTTAAAAATCGTATGTCTTAAGGGCTCTGTTTGTTATGTCAGGCCGTCGATACAGATATATTGCCGGTGGAAAACTCGGCCATGTTTTTTTCAGCGTTTCGTGAAACTGCATCTCAAGTTTTTGAGTTATTCAATCACCAATAGCCTCCATATTTATTCTAGGCCTTGTTTATATAAACTTTTTGTGAGTTAGAAGAGATGGAATCAAATACACACATTTTTGTGCGGTAAAAAAACTGTTAGCGGATTCACGCGTTTCATACATTCAAATCTTTAAAGTAGAACGAAAACAAGTTATTGATGCTAGTCCCGTTGAGGATAAAGCGGAGCAACAAAGTAGGATTATTCAGATGGTGGATGTGATTTTCCCAGAGAGTTGAGTTCTGCCTTCTGCAGCATTTGATTGCTCAAAGAGAAACGTTGACGATGGGGATCTTCCAGAGAACAGGCCTGGTCTGTGTTGTGCTACTCGCAGTTGTCAGCCAGTACAGGTGTACAGGTAAGTCAAAAACAATTATTTCTGTTATCATTTGAAGTATTTGTGATTGTTAGTCACCATGACTGTTCTAATCCTTCTTCTTCCTGTACTTCTACTGTAACTTCTTCTGCTGCTGCTGCTACAGCTTTTATTATTACTGCTATTACTACTACTACTATTACTATTACTATTACTACTATTACTACTATTATTACTATTACTACTACTATTACTATTACTACTACTATTACTACTATTACTACTATTACTACTACTACTATTACTTCTACTACTATAACTACTATTACTATTACTACTATTACTATTACTACTATTACTACTATTACTATTACTATTATTATTACTATTACTATTACTATTATTACTATTACTATTACTACTATTACTATTACTATTACTACTATTACTACTATTACTATTACTATTACTACTATTACTATTACTACTATTACTACTATTACTATTATTATTGCTACTATTACTATTACTATTACTATTACTACTATTACTATTACTACTATTACTACTATTACTACTATTACTATTACTACTATTACTATTACTACTATTACTACTATTACTATTACTACTATTACTATTACTACTATTACTATTACTACTATTACTACTATTCTTATTACTACTATTACTATTACTATTACTACTATTACTACTATTACTATTAATACTATTACTATTACTACTATTACTATTACTACTATTACTACTATTACTACTATTACTATTACTACTATTACTATTACTACTATTACTACTATTACTATTACTACTATTACTATTACTACTATTACTATTACTACTATTACTACTATTACTATTACTATTACTGCTATTACTATTACTACTACTACTATTACTACTACTACTATTACTACTACTACTTTTACTACTACTATTACTACTATTGATACTACTACTAATACTATTTTTTTCTTATTCTTCTTCTTCTTCATATTTTTAACATTATTCTTCTTCTTCTAGGACTACAACTACAGAATGTTTCTTCAGACCCTGACTAACATGTCTGATCAGATTGTTTCACGTGACCCTGACTAACATGTCTGATCAGAATGTTTCACCTGACCCTAACAGAGTCTGATCAGAATGTTTTGTCTGACCCTGACTAACATGTCTGTTCAGAATGTTTTGCCTGACCCTGACTAACATGTCTAATCAGAATGTTTTACCTGACCCTGACCAACATAGTCTAATCAGAATGTTTTACCTGACCCTGACTAACATAGTCTAATCAGAATGTTTTACCTGACCCTGACTAACATAGTCTAATCAGAATGTTTTACCTGATCCTGACCAACATAGTCTAATCAGAATGTTTTACCTGACCCTGACTAACATAGTCTAATCAGAATGTTTTACCTGACCCTGACTAACATAGTCTAATCAGAATGTTTTACCTGACCCTGACTAACATAGTCTAATCAGAATGTTTTACCTGACCCTGACTAACATAGTCTAATCAGAATGTTTTACCTGACCCTGACTAACATAGTCTAATCAGAATGTTTTACCTGACCCTGACCAACATAGTCTAATCAGAATGTTTGACCTGACCCTGACTAACATAGTCTAATCAGAATGTGTTACCTGACCCTGACTAACATTTTCTGATCAGTATGTTCTACCTGCCCAGTCGTTGATCTCCTCTCACCTCTAACCGTATTGGTGGCTCTATGCTCAGCCATAGATGAAAACCGATAAGAACATAATCAATGAAATGTATGATAAGTAAAAAAATACAAAAGACGATAAAACATTGCAAATGTAATATTTATAAATATTATAGATAACCAAAAGAAACAAAACCAAAATCTATATGCGAAAAGCTGGTTATAATCTGATTAATTGTACATCTGGCTATAGGGATCACGGGATGCGTGTGAATTTCCTGTTTCTTCTTCTTCTTCTTCTTCTTCTTCTTCTTCTTCTTCGTACGTTGTCAGACGTCAACCTTTTATTTTTCGAAAAAAGCAGCGGTCATCCTGAGGCTGTCGATACTGCCATAGAGCTAGTCTGGTGTTGCCCCTGGTGATGGCCACATCTGCTTTCTCTGATCCTCGTATGTCGGGCAGTTTTGCAGCAGATGTTCAGCGGTCATTTTCCCAGTACCGCACGTGCATTCGTCAGTGCCACTTATCTTCAATTTGTTGAATAGGTGGTATCTCAGTCTATTGTGGCCAGTGCGAAGTCTGATGACCACGACCTGCTGTCTTCTGTTCAACTGGTAATAGGCATCGTTTTTTTTTGTAGCCAGTATGTTCTGTTTCCCATTTGGTCATGTATCTAGCTCTAATAAATCTTTTTGACTTTTCGTATGTCACACTAGTATCTGGTTGTGGTAGTCTTGCACCTCCTTTTGCCAGTCTGTCTGCCTCCTCATT
This sequence comes from Ariolimax columbianus, assembly GCA_036924085.1. NCBI lineage: Eukaryota > Metazoa > Mollusca > Gastropoda > Stylommatophora > Arionidae > Ariolimax > Ariolimax columbianus. The sequence goes on along the minus strand of JAVGWX010000020.1, from coordinate 12,999,200 downwards.
GCCTTGGATGTTACAGTGGAATGGAACCCACTGTACCACTACTTTTTTTGGTGCGGACTGCTGGCATAGTTGACAGAGTACTGCTCTTAAATCATTAAATTCTGTATTTTTCTGGCTTTTTAGTTCTGAATTTCCTGTTTGAAAACTTAATATATCATGAATAATTGTAAAATTCCGTCAGAATTGGTTTTTATGAGTTTATTCTGAGAAGCTGAAAACATGAACTTTAAACAAATTTACAAGAAAAGGAGACAAAGATATGTGACGAGGGAAAACACGCACACGAATAGATTGAGATAAATAAAAGGACGATTTATTACAGGTAGGCTAAAGAATCAGCGTCTGGGAAGGCATGCACCACAATATGAAAACATTCCTGATTTTCCTTGCACTCACTGTGGAAGTCGCTTGTCTGTTCGGATTGGTCTTACAAGTCTCATGCGATATCGTCATTGGCTGTAGTTACATCTCTGTTTTTAAAAGTACAATTGCTATCGTCTGACTAGATTGAAAGAGCTTATGATAATAATAATAGCTGTCCATCGTTGTCGATGAGGACCGCCGACATCATCCTTGTCACAGATTTCCCTGTTGGGTGTGGGTGCGCATGTGGCTGAACAGGCCAATGCGAGCACGAAAACATCTGCTACATATCGGGCACACGAGATTTGTAGAAGGGGATGGTGTTCCCGCTGCTCGGGATTTCCGCGTCTCGCGTCTGTTCTGGGCTTTCACAACACGGTTATCTTCACCGGCAGCTACACCCGATTTGACTGCACTTCTCCAGTCAGATCTGTTTTTCGCAAGACATTCCCAGGTGTCGAAGTCTATCTGGCAACTTTTTAGTGAGTCCTTCAGACCGTCTTTAAATCGTTTCTTTGGGCGCCCTCTCTCGCGCCATCCCTCTCTCAGCTCGCCGTAGAAAAGCTTCTTTGGGAGCCGCTCGTCTGACATACGGACGAGGTGTCCGGCCCATCCTAGTCGTGCTTTTTCTAGCAGTGCATGTATGCTGGGCATGTTAGCCCTCGAGAGAACCTCGATGTCAGTGACACGATCTTGCCATCGGATGTGGAATATTCGCCTCAGGCAACCTGTGTGGAAGTGGTTTAACCTCCTTGCATGTCCAGAGTATACAGTCCAGCTTTCGCAAGCGTACAGTGGGGTTGGAATGAAGAGCTTGTGAATGATGGTGATAATTAGAGGTACCATGCGCGCTTAAAGGCAAGTGAAGAGGAAAGTGAATGATGATGTGGTTTCGTCATATGAAAAAGGTACACACTCAAACAAACTTCACAATGACAAGGCAGACAGACTAGCAAAGGGTTCGTGACAGGATTTGGCACACACAGTAACAGATGTACATCTGACAAGGTCATCTCTGTAAATCACAAGGGCATTTATACATCTGACAAGGTCATCTATACAGCTGACAAGGTCATCTCTGCAGCTCAGAAGGTCATCTCTACAGCTGACAAGGTCATCTCTCCAGCTCACAAGAACATCTCTCCAGCTCACAAGAACATCTCTCCAGCTCACAAGAACATCTCTCCAGCTCACAAGGTCATCTCTAGAGCTCACAAGAACATCTCTTCAGCTCACAAGAACATCTCTCCAGCTCAAAAGAACATATCTCCAGCTCACAAGGTCATCTCTACAGCTCACAAGAACATCTCTCCAGCTGATAAGAACATCTCTTCAGCTTACAAGAACATCTCTCCAGCTCAAAAGAACATCTCTTCAGCTTACAAGAACATCTCTCCAGCTCAAAAGAACATCTCTTCAGCTTACAAGAACATCTCTCTAGCTCACAAGAACATCTCCCCAGCTCACAAGAACATCTCTCCAGCTCACAAGAACATCTCTCCAGCTCACAAGGTCATCTCTAGAGCTCACAAGAACATCTCTTCAGCTCACAAGAACATCTCTCCAGCTCAAAAGAACATATCTCCAGCTCACAAGGTCATCTCTACAGCTCACAAGAACATCTCTCCAGCTGATAAGAACATCTCTTCAGCTTACAAGAACATCTCTCCAGCTCAAAAGAACATCTCTTCAGCTTACAAGAACATCTCTCTAGCTCACAAGAACATCTCTCCAGCTCACAAGAACATATCTCCAGCTCACAAAAACATCTCTACAGCTGACAAGAACATCTCTCCAGCTCACAAAAACATCTCTACAGCTGACAAGAACATCTCTCCAGCTCACAAGAACATCTCTCCAGCTCATAAATACATCTGTACAGCTGACAAGAACATCTCTCCAGCTCACAAAAACATCTCTATAGCTGACAAGAACATCTCTCCAGCTCACAAGAACCTCTCTCCAGCTCACAAGAACATCTCTCCAGCTCACAAGAACATCTATTCAGCTTACAAGAACATCTCTCCAGCTTACAATAACATCTCTTCAGCTTACAAGAACATCTCTCTAGCTCACAAGAATATCTCTCCAGCTCACAAGAACATCTCTCTAGCTCACAAGAACATCTCTCCAGCTCACAAGACCATCTCTAACGCTCATCAGACCAGCAAGCTGGTACACAAGACCATCTCTAACGCTCATCAGACCAGCAAGCTGGTACACAAGACCCTCTCTAACGCTCATCAGACCAGCAAGCTGGTACACAAGACCATCTCTAACGCTCATCAGACCAGCAAGCTGGTACACAAGACCATCTCTAACGCTCATCAGACCAGCAAGCTGGTACACAAGACCATCTCTAACGCTCATCAGACCAGCAAGCTGGTACACAAGACCATCTCTAACGCTCATCAGACCAGCAAGCTGGTACACAAGAACATCTCTAACGCTCATCAGGCCAGCACGCTGGTAAACTTGACTTAACTGAAAACAATTTTTGTTATGCGCGGTCCGAGGGTAACTTTGATGCCAGGTTACATTTTCTTAGTGCTGCCCTTGTCGGTACGTTTTGTATGTCTTGGCAGAGTAGGGATCAGTATCCATTTGCACACGGTCTACATTCTCGCTGCACTGCTGATGTTGCGCTCCAAAAATTTTATCTAGTGCCGTCAGAGGGTTTTTGTTTGAAGTCCAGTTGTGCCTTTCTCTTTGTTTCAGTAAGTAGGATATGGGTTGCTGCATTTGCGTCCACCTAGTCATTTTTGAATAATTTCCTGAATCCAAATGCGAAGACAGCACAGTCGTGAATATTTGATTTTAGGGTGTTCCACGTGTCGTTTATGGAGGCTTCGCCATCTGCCCTCTCTCCTAGACTGCTCAATTCTTTCTTCTCCTGCTCTTTTAGTCCATTGGCGTTGATTTTGGGTTTGAATGATCAATTTGATTTGTAGATTTTCTATGGCATCAATTTGATTCTGGTAATGACAAATACATGATCAGTATTGCAATTCGCGATATGGTATGCCCGTGTTATGTGGACTGCATTAAGATGTTGCCTGCGCGTAAGTACAAAATCAATCTGATGCGAGTGGTTTGATCTTGGATGGCGCCATGTTACCTTGTCATTCTGCCTGACGTCAAAAACCGGTTTGTAACGCACAATTTGTTGTATGAGCACAATTCAAGCAGCCTCTGTCCGTTTCTATTTATGCTCCCCACACCATGGTGACCTAAGCAAATTGGCCACGAAAGTTTCTCTGACCCAGTGCGTGCATTGAGATCACACGTATATATATATGATTAGTTTAACTGATTGGTTTAACTGATTGGTTTAACTGCCATAGTTGAACATATTACAAACAGATACACACACGCATCCATAGACTGGCCAATACGTCCACATTTCAAACAGATACACACATGTATCCACTTGTCAATACGTCCACATTACAAACAGAAATACACACACACATCCATACGCTGGCCAATACGTCCACGTTACAAACATAAATACACACACACATCCATACACTGGCCAATACGCCCACACTACAAACAGATACACACATGCATCCACTTGTCAATACGTCCACATTACAAACAGAAATACACACACACACACATCCATACGCTGGCCAATACGTCCACATTTCAAACAGATACAAACGCGTCCATAGACTGGCGAAAACGTCCACATTACAAACAGATACACACACGCATCCATACACTGGCCAATATGTCCACATTACAAACAGAAATACACACGCATCCGTACGCTGGAAAATACGATCTGATATCATCGAGAGGGTCGTGCTTTCGCCAGTAAAATCCAGAATGGCAAACTTCTAATTAAACAAACAAAAGCTTTACAGGACAGATGGGCCACTAGAAACACATAGAGAGACGTGTGCAGACATAAGACAAGCCTCAACTCAAATGACAGCATCAATAAATTCACAAGGAAGGATCAAAGCATCATTTTTCTCGCTTAGAAGCAAATATAACACGCTAAACAAGAACACAAACACGTTCCATAATACCAGCTGTGAACACGCCCCTATGAAACCGTTTATCATCATCTGTTTGAGGGCTCGGCGCTCAACGATGTCAGAGAAATGCGTTTTACTCTGAAAATAAATCAATTGAACACTTTGTGTGGCACTAGACAACAAGTTCTGGGGGTGGGAACATGTGTACCCTTAGAAAACATGTACTGGCCCACGGTAGCTCGGGACCAGAGAGTGAGGCTGGTGACCAGAGAGTGAGGCTGGTGACCAGTGAGTGAGGCTGATGACCAGAGAGTGTGACTGATGACCAGAGAGTGTGACTGATGACCAGAGAGTGTGACTAATGACCAGTGAGTGAGGCTGTTGACCAGTGAGTGAGACTGTTGACCATAGCAGTTTCTTTCTCACTGTAATCCAAATTATAGCGGAAGATTTAGGATCACTACAAAACCACCTGATGAAGTCGCCATCATCCCTTGCGATGAGCAAATAACATCTAACAAAAGTAAGTACTAACAAACACGTGCGAATACCATTACATGGCATTGGGCCAAAGGACGAGAGCCTGAATGAAACTGAATCTGTAACAACAGCGTCATGCAAAACACATTTTACTACAGAACCCATTACTTTAAGAGCACACACTACTTTGGCGTAGGCTTTCTTTTAAGAACAATTTAATGCGATGCTCTCATGGTTCCTACAGAGCATAGTGGAAAAGAACAATAAAAACACTGCACCCTTTTATTCCTCGTTGAATGTTGTAGACATGTCCACCTCGTGCTCTTCAAATTTGTTATCATCTTTATTTCACAATTTTTTATCTTATTTTTACGTTTCTTTTCTGATCTTTTCTGATGTTGCTGTTGTGTTTGCTGTTGTTGTTCTTCTATATAAATTATTATTCTTATTTTATGTTTCTTTATAGATCTCTTCTGATGTTGTTGTAGCTGTTGGTTTCCTCGCTGCTCTTCTTCTTGTCATTCTTCTTCTTCTTGTTCTTTTTCTTCTTCTATAAAAATTATTCCTCTTACGTTTATGTTTCTTATCTATCTTTATCGTTTCTGTTGTTGTTGTAGTTTTCTTGTTGTTGTTGCTGCTGTTGTTCTCGTTGCTGTTCTTGTTTAATTTTGTCTTCGTCTTCTTCCTCTTCTCTTTTTTCTTCGTCTTCTTCTTCACCTTTTTCTTTTTTTCTTCTTTTTCTTCTCCGTTTTCTTCTTCTTCGTTTTCTTCTTCTTCTTCGCCTTCTTTTTTTCGTCCTCTTCTTCTTCGTCTTTTTCTTCTCCTCATCCTCTTATTCTTATTCTTCTTCCTCTTCCTCTCCTTCTTCTTCTCCTCATCCTCTTCTTAGTCTTCCTCTTCATCCTCTTCTTCTTCTTCTTCTTCTTCTTCTTCTCATCGTCTATCACATAGAGTTTAATTTTGGACAATATCTCAGTTGTGTGTTTTTAAAATTGTAATCGTAATTGAAACGACTTGTTGCTTCTGTTGAGTGCAACATTGTTTTAGTTGTTGCTTTTAAGCGTTGTAAATTGCTTGTAACTGCTGCCCACGAATGAAGTCCGCTGCTTTCTCACCAATCATAATCGTTGCGGCATTCGTGTTTGCTGAAACAATGAACGGCATGATTGACGCATCAGCTACTCGTAAACCTTTCACTCCTCGAACCCTCAGCTGAGGGTCAACCACAGCAGAGGAGTCGTTCGCTAGACCCATCTTGCAGGTCCCAACCGGATGATACACAGTTTGGGGTCGGGATCGAACAATACACGCCCAGTGCTCTTTGGAGTCTACCTGATGCTCACTACACATACTCAAAGGACGGTCGTCCACTAGCTTAGCCCCCACACTCGAGAGAGCTTTAGTACCAATAATTTTCTTACACATCTCTAACCCTTTAAGAATCGTCTCTAGATCTTCTTGCTTCTCGTAGTAGTTGGGCCATATTAACGGGTGGTCAAACGGATCACTGCTGCGTAACTTGAGCTTACCCCTACTAACAGGACGTAATGTGCAGGGAAAACAGACAAAGGTGTTGGTCAGATTATTACGATATGAATAATCCTTAACCAAATCTGGATCTACGTTAATTATTTCTAAAAACTTGCTTCCTATATCAAACCCACGGGAGACAAACATTAACTGGACATCAGGCCAGCCTTTGTCTGCATTCTGTTTGTTCGTAGACGCATACAGATTAAGTTCGCTGCCAAATGAGGACATGGGTCCAGTCCGGAAAAACTTATAAGTAATGAGATCCAGCGTGTTAACGAGGGAGGTAGGATATTTTCTTCCCGGATCATATTCTATTGGTACATCAAAAAGCGTGTGGTCGTGTAGATTTTCCCCAACAGGAAGGTCCGCAACTACTGGAATATGTAATTCCTCTAAATGTTTCCTCGGTCCAATACCAGACAGCATTAGAATTTGTGGAGTTTCTATAGAACCAGCTGATAGTACCACTTCCTTCTTTGCCCGTACGATATACTTTCTGTTATTTTTGATCAGCTCAACTGCTTCCGCTCTCTTATGATTGATTCTAACTTTCTGTACGCGAGAGTTCAGAGATATATCCAAATTCGGTCTGTCTAGAATTGGGCGCAGAAATGATTGTCCTGTGTTTGATCTTTCACCGTGCTCAATTGTTTCCTGCGCATTAGTAATGCCTTCCATGGTTTTTCCGTTATGATCTAAATTATATGAATACCCTAATTCTTGTAAACCGGCTAAGATCTTCTGACCAATCATACTTTTGACGGCATTTCTGGTAACCGCCATTGGTCCGGTAGTGCCGTGGTAAACTGACTTGACTAACTCCGGACTAACAGTCTTCTCAGACCTCTTGAAGTAGGGCAGAACGTGGCTGTAGTCCCAGGTTTTGTCGCCCGTGTGGACTGCCCATCGATCAAAATCGTGTCTTGAACCACGGACATACAGCATGAAGTTAATGCTACTGCTGCCCCCAAGGACTCGACCACGCGGCCACTTCGCTTGTCCATTCCTTAGACCTTTCCACCTTTTCGTGTCTGGTTCTGGAAACGATAAAAGAATGGTTGTATTAGTCTATCATTTCATCAAGAAAATAAATCTAGCATTCGGCTGTCGCCCATCCTTTAAGACAGTAGTCGGCAAAATATTTTGTAGATGGCCAAATAGTAAATATTTTAACTTCTGTCAGCCAAGAGACAAACTCGATGATCTGGTGATGTTGTTGTTGTTGTTTCGAATGCCCATAATGAGTAAGTTTACTCTTTTGTGCGCCCTGAAAAGGACGTTACTTGGCGCGTTGCATTAGCTTTCCTCACATCCCGAGCGTGCTGATGATGGTGGATCGGGGTCCTCTAGGCGGTTGTGATATGCTTGGCTTCATCTGCGTGTCGCTCACTACTATGGAGATCACGTCGATCCCTCACCTCGTTTGCCAGACCGCCAAGAAGAACAGCCTGTCCACAGGGAGGACTGTGAGGAAGTCGAGGAGTAGGTCTTGCCAAGTATGTTTTACCTGACCCTGACTAACATGTCTGATCAGTATGTTTTACCTGACCTTGACTAACATGTCTGATCAGTATGTTTTGCCTGACCCTTACTTACATGTCTGATCAGTATGTTTTACCTGACCCTGACTAACATATATGATCAGTATGTTTTGCCTACCTTGACTAACATGTCTAATCAGTATGTTTTATCTGACCTTGACTAACATGTCTGATCAGTATGTTTTACCTGACCCTGACTAACATGTCTGATCAGTATGTTTTTCCTGACCATGACTAACATGTCTGATCAGTATGTTTTGCCTACCTTGACTAACATGTCTAATCAGTATGTTTTATCTGACCTTGACTAACATGTCTAATCAGTATGTTTTATCTGACCTTGACTAACATGTCTGATCAGTATGTTTTGCCTACCTTGACTAACATGTCTGATCAGTATGTTTTGCCTACCTTGACTAACATGTCTGAGCAGTATGTTTTGCCTACCTTGACTAACATGTCTGAGCAGTATGTTTTGCCTACCTTGACTAACATGTCTGAGCAGTATGTTTTGCCTACCTTGACTAACATGTCTGAGCAGTATGTTTTGCCTACCTTGACTAACATGTCTGATCAGTATGTTTTGCCTACCTTGACTAACATGTCTGAGCAGTATGTTTTGCCTACCTTGACTAACATGTCTGAGCAGTATGTTTTGCCTACCTTGACTAACATGTCTGATCAGTATGTTTTGCCTACCTTGACTAACATGTCTGATCAGTATGTTTTGCCTACCTTGACTAACATGTCTGAGCAGTATGTTTTGCCTACCTTGACTAACATGTCTGAGCAGTATGTTTTGCCTACCTTGACTAACATGTCTGAGCAGTATGTTTTGCCTACCTTGACTAACATGTCTGAGCAGTATGTTTTGCCTACCTTGACTAACATGTCTGAGCAGTATGTTTTGTTTCCCCAACACGAGGATGGAAGTAGTAGATAGGCCTACTTAAATAACAAGGGCAAAAACATGTTATCAAACATTTATTTAACAAAATGTAGCGAAAAAGTAATAACAGTAATAATAATGGTATTACTAATAAGTTCAGCTCATCCCATGACCTCTTGAGATTGTTGGGGCACCCCTGCTGACACCCCTACAACGTGCTTCATCCCTCTCTGTCTGCAGTAATTTGTTGTTGGTGCCTCCTCGGATTGTAGGTTAGTTCATTCATGGATGTTTTCTTTGCAACATTTTCTAGATGCTCCAGACTTCGCTATTCTTGTACTGTTTCCTGTAGTATCGTATTTGCAAGGTCCTTGTATCTCGAGACGTGGAGACACCAAGTTAGCTCTCACATTTTTATCGTTATGAAGAGGTCGTTTTACGGTACACATGCATTCTTTGATTCTTCATAATAATATACATATTAACCCGACATTGTCTTAAACGATAACAATCAGGAAGTAGTAAATCAATTCAGCTACCTCGGATCTATCATCACCGACAACCTTTCACTGGACGCGGAGCTGGATCTATCATCACCGACAACCTTTCACTGGACGCGGAGCTGGATCTATCATCACCGACAACCTTTCACCAGACGCAGAGCTGGAGATACGATTGGGAATGGCCTCGTCAGCACTTGCCAGGCTCCCACAGAGGGCGTGGAATAACATCATGCTGACCATCTCCACAAAGGTTGCTGTGTACAGATCATGTGTTATAAGTACCCTGCGCTATGGCAGCGAAACATGGACACTGTATGCCTCACGAGAAAAAAGGCTAAATGCTTTTCATTTGCGCTGCCTGAGACGCATTATTGGAATTTCATGGAGTGACAGAGTGACTAACAACGTAGTGTTGGACCGTGCAAAGATTGTCATCTTAGTTACGATCCTATGCCAGCGCCGCTTACGGTGGCTTGGTCATGTGTGCAGAACGGAGGATGAGCGAATACCGAAATATATAATTTACGATGAGTTGATCACGGGCAGGAGTAAAAACGGTAGACCTTTCCTCCGCTACAAAGATATTTGCAAGCGTGACCTGAAGGCGTTGGATATGAACACCTGCAACTGGGTGGAACTTGCCAATGATAGACCGGGCTGGAGGTAGGCTTTGTGTGTTGGTCTGCAGACTGGCGAAAACCGGATGTGTCAAGATGCAGACGACAAACGTTACCGGCAAAAGTTAAGAAAAACAACTGTCAAGTCCATTGTCTCTTGAGACTGACATGAGGCCAATCAATCAATCAATCAATCATGCAATCAATCAATCAATCAATAGTAATAGTAATAATATTAATAATATTAGTAATAATAATTATATTTATATTAATAATAATAGTGATAATAATAGTAATGCTAATAATAATTATTATTATTTTAAGTAAATTATAATTATTTGAAATACAGCTCTACTAATTAGAAGAATGTAATGGCTTCTTTCTTTTTAAAGAACATTTTATCAAATTTGGGTACACAGTTCTTCCTATCATTAAAATTGATTGCAAATCTGCATCTGATAATTGGCATGCATATGTCTGTCTCGAAACTCCACAACTCGACAGTCGGCCGTTCCGTTGTAGAGCGTACTTTGACATTTTACAGAATTTGAAAATCTAATCTCCATTCTTCATTTGCGTGCTGTAAAAAAAGAGGCTGTAGGCCGGATTTGACCCACAGTTCACCGCCTTCTGCTTTGGACTGATTGATGTACATTGTAGTGTCTGGTTCTGGAAATGGTAAATTAATGGCTCATAGTATCTGTAACCCGGAAGGGGCTATAACAATTTCAAACGTCTATTCTCCATCTTAGCTCTTTCCGGACCATTAGCCAGTAAAGTGACTATCTAATGAAACCCTACAGGAAGTTTAGCCATTATAGTGACCATCAAGTTTCTTTATTTCGCAGAACAGCGAGTCAGGTTTTTATATGACCGGATATTTTACAGCTAAGACTAGAATAGTTCTCTCAACGACATTTGACTAAATCGAGCGCGTCATGTGTCATAACGCGTTGTTTATTTCAATTAAAGTGTGTTCACTGCTTCCAATACATTTTTCATATGGTTATTGATTCTGCAGTTATTGAGAAAAATGTATATAAATGGACATAAATGCTTCAAATAGACTGTGTTTTGAAGCACATTTGGTTCTTTTTTTTATAAAATTGCCAGAAAAATAGAAAACAATTCAAACTATGGACACATTTAGGTGAATTACAGTATTTTGACGCACACATTATCTGCTTCTTAAACTGTTCTTGTTTTTACAACCGATTTATTCAACAATATCAACAATTCAATTCATTGATTTGTTCATTTTCTGTTTCCATAACACTTCCTAGTGATCAATAATATTAATATGTTTATCTTTATTATGGTGCGAAGTGGTAACATTGAAAAAGGCATGCAGTGATTTTTTTTTCAAAACTGAAAACTAATTTGGTTCAAACTTAAAAATAATCATTCTGTGAAAGAGTTAAGTAAATGTATTTATTTAACTGTATGTACTTTTAATCGCTGTCTACAAAATACGAAAGTTTCGTTTTGAAAATCGAAATTGGATTTCTTTGAGGGATTCTTCTTCTTCTTCTTCGTTTGTTCTGAATCTCCCACTACCAAACCCTGAAAGGGTAAGTAGCAGAATGTAGTCCAGAGAACGGAATGCGTTGTGTCATAGTTTACAGCTTGGCTGCGATATTTGCACCTTTTGGTCCAACACATCCGACTTCAGCAATAATTTTTTTGTACCGGGTTAGCATTCCCTCTTCGATCCCTTCTCCTTAGCCAGCCTGCCCTGCTGCAGCCTGTTATCCAGGATCACTGCGTGGAGGTATAGAAGGGTCTTGGCAGCTCTGGTTCGCTGGCATTGACGCTAGCAGTCAGCTATGGGTCGCTGACCACTGCAGCTCATGTACTGCTCATCATCTTTGAGGGATTCAGGTCATAGCATTGCATATGGTGTAGGGCACAGGGCCGATGCATAAGACAACACGATATTTGTGATATTTGACGAGTGACAATTGGTACCTGTGTAGAAATTGGTCACGACATCCGGGTCCAGGATCTGTAATGCACTGGCCAAGCTTGGAGTGGAGATAAAGGGGTCATCGCTGTCGTCGCGACCAGCTTCCACTAGTAACACCGTTACGCTAGGGTCCTCACTGAGTCTGTTGGCCACCGCTGCTCCAGCCGAGCCTGCTCCGACTGTTTGACGTTGTTATGCAGACATGACATGGGTAAATAGATAAATGTATGATTTAAAGGTGTCAGGATGAAATGGTGTTTATGCATATTGACTGGGGAGGAAGACTAACGTCTGGTCAGGCAAAATATACTGATCAGAAATGTTAGTCAGGGTCAGACAAAATATACTGACGAGAAATCTTAATCAGGGTCAGGCAAAATATACTGGGCAAGACAGTCTCCGTGGCTTCCTCGTTGCCCTCCCTGGAA
>JAVGWX010000020.1:12914391-12981891 GCA_036924085.1 Ariolimax columbianus | reverse complement strand
GATCGATGGAAAGGATTATTAAAATGACCACTGCCATTTGGTGTTGGTTGATATTCACAGTCTGTGTGTCGTACAGTTATCAACATGTTATACCTAACTCAACAAAAACAATGTAATGTATATCACAGGTTCTCTTACAGCGTCTTATCAGTTACTCGATACACATCTTGTTTTGCCATGTCTTGTCTTGTCTTGTCTTACCCACTCGTGCGGTAGGCCGGCATGGGGAACCGTAGTTTTCTGTCCAGAGCCATTTAGAATATCCACAACATTTCTTATCCATCTAGTTCTCGGTATGACACGGTCTTGAAAACCTGATCGACGTGCATTATAGACGCACAGGGGTACTTGATCAGGTTCCATTATCATTAGATGGCCGAGCCACTTGATCTCTCTATTTAAATATATTCAGTGCAGGATTATCCTTCAACGATGTTTCCTACTTCTTCTTTGGGCATTATGTGCCACCTAGTTATTTTGTGTTTGTTTTCCGGAGGCATCTCATATCGTGATCTTCGTCTAGATATTTTGTTAGAGTCCAAGTTTGGCACTGATAACAGAGAGTTTGCTTGAATATACTGTTGTTCAGTATTTTAATTATGTACATGTTTTTGTTGTAGTGTTTCAATAATGGTGACAGATGGTATGCAATTGCATTTGCTTTTGGACACTTGATCTCAATTTCTCTATCTAAATCTCCATCCTGTGTGAAAACACTACCAACATGCTTGAATTCTTGAACTTGTTTGATTTTGGTCACCTTTACCATAATGTTCATTTTGTCACGCGATCTGATTATCTGCAGTGTCTGTTTTGGATGTGTTAATTTCCACACTGAATCTTTCCGGGGGCAACGTACGGATTTGAAACGTGGACGACCACACATAAACTTAAGAAAAGGATTGACTCTTTTAAACTGAAATGCTACATGACGGTGCTCAAAATATCATGGGTGGCTAAACAGGAAAATGGAGATATACTAAAAGAGCTTGACTTCGACGAACATTGGTTGGTAAACAACATCTTATACAGAAAACTGAAATATGTTGGTCACATCAAACGCCATAATGGCCTAGAGATAACAATATCGGAGGGTGTGGTTCCTGGAAGGCGGGACAGAGGCAGACCGAGAAGCAGATGGGCATAAGACATCACAGAGGTCCTAAAGATGACAGCGACAGAGGCGGGCATTCTGGCCAGAGATAGACAGTCTTACAGATCGGCTGTTGTGAGAGCGACGTTCTGGCTAGAGATAGAGAGTCTTACAGATCGGATGTTGTGAGAGCGACGTTCTGGCCAGAGATCAACAGTCTTAAAGATCGGTTGTTGTGAGAGCGACGTTCTGGCCAGAGATCAAGAGTCTTACAGGTCGGCCGTTGCGAGAGCGACGTTCTTGCCAGAGATCGAAAGTCTTACAGATCGGCTATTGTGAGAGCGACGTTCTGGCCAGAGATCAAGAGTCTTACAGGTCGGCTGTTGTGAGAGCGACGTTCTGGCCAGAGATCGAGAGTCTTACAGATCGGCTGTTGTGAGAGCGACGTTCTGGCTAGAGACTGAATCTTACAGATCGGCTGTTGTGAGAGCGATGTTCTGGCTAGAGATAGAGAGTCTTACAGATCGGCTGTTGTGAGAGCGACGTTCTGGCTAGAGACTGAGTCTTACAGATCGGCTGTTGTGAGAGCGACGTTCTGGCCAGAGATCGAGAGTCTTACAGATCGGCTGTTGTAAGAGCGACGTTATGGCCAGAGATAGAGAGTCTTACAGATCGGCTGTTGTGAGAGCGACGTTCTGGTCAGTGATAGAGAGTCTTACAGATCGGCTGTTGTGAGAGCGACGTTCTGGCCAGAGACAGAGAGTCTTACAGATCGGCTGTTGTGAGATCGACGTTCTGGCTAGAGATAGAGAGTCTTACAGATCGGCTGTTGTGAGAGCGACGTTCTGGCCAGAGATCGTCTTACAGATCGGCTGTTGTGAGAGCGACGTTCTGGTCAGAGATCGTCTTACAGATCGGCTGTTGTGAGAGCGACGTTCTGGCCAGAGATCGAGAGTCTTACAGATCGGCTGTTGTGAGAGCGACGTTCTGGCCAGAGATCGAGAGTCTTACAGATCGGCTTTTGTGAGAGCGACGTTCTGGCCAGAGATAGAGAGTCTTACAGATCGGCTGTTGTGATAGCGACGTTCTGGCCAGAGATCGAGAGTCTTACAGATCGGCTGTTGTGAGAGCGACGTTCTGGCTAGAGATAAAGAGTCTTACAGATCGGCTGTTGTGAGAGCGACGTTCTGGCCAGAGATAGTCTTACAGATCGGCTGTTGTGATAGCGACGTTTTCTGGCCAGAAATAGTCTTACAGATCGGCTGTTGTGAGAGCGACGTTCTGGCCAGAGATAGAGAGTCTTACAGATCGGCTGTTGTGAGAGCGACGTTCTGGCCAGAGATCGAGAGTCTTACAGATCGGCTGTTGTGAGAGCGACGTTCTGGCTAGAGACTGAATCTTACAGATCGGCTGTTGTGAGAGCGATGTTCTGGCTAGAGATAGAGAGTCTTACAGATCGGCTGTTGTGAGAGCGACGTTCTGGCTAGAGACTGAGTCTTACAGATCGGCTGTTGTGAGAGCGACGTTCTGGCCAGAGATAGAGAGTCTTACAGATCGGCTGTTGTGAGAGCGACGTTCTGGCTAGAGGTAGAGAGTTTTACAGATCGGCTGTTGTGAGAGCGACGTTCTGGCCAGAGATAGTCTTACAGATCGGCTGTTGTGAAAGCGACGTTCTGGCCAGAGATAGAGAGTCTTACAGATCGGCTGTTGTGAGAGCGACGTTCTGGCTAGAGATAGAGAGTCTTACAGATCGGCTGTTGTGAGAGCGACGTTCTGGCCAGAGATCGAGAGTCTTACAGATCGGCTGTTGTGAGAGCGAAGTTCTGGCTAGAGATAAAGAGTCTTACAGATCGGCTGTTGTGAGAGCGACGTTCTGGCCAGAGATAGTCTTACAGATCGGCTGTTGTGAAAGCGACGTTCTGGCCAGAGATAGAGAGTCTTACAGATCGGCCATTGTGAGAGCGACGTTCTGGCTAGAGATAGAAAGTCTTACAGATCGGCTGTTGTGATAGCGACGTTCTGGCCAGAGATCGAGAGTCTTACAGATCGGCTGTTGTGAGAGCGACGTTCTGGCTAGAGATAAAGAGTCTTACAGATCGGCTGTTGTGAGAGCGACGTTCTGGCCAGAGATAGTCTTACAGATCGGCTGTTGTGATAGCGACGTTCTCTGGCCAGAAATAGTCTTACAGATCGGCTGTTGTGAGAGCGACGTTCTGGCCAGAGATAGAGAGTCTTACAGATCGGCTGTTGTGAGAGCGACGTTCTGGCTAGAGACTGAATCTTACAGATCGGCTGTTGTGAGAGCGATGTTCTGGCCAGAGATAGAGAGTCTTACAGATCGGCTGTTGTGAGAGCGACGTTCTGGCTAGATGTAGAGAGTTTTACAGATCGGCTGTTGTGAGAGCGACGTTCTGGCCAGAGATAGTCTTTCAGATCGGCTGTTGTGAAAGCGACGTTCTGGCCAGAGATAGAGAGTCTTACCGATCGGCTGTTGTGAGAGCGACGTTCTGGCTAGAGATAGAGAGTCTTACAGATCGGCTGTTGTGATAGCGACGTTCTGGCCAGAGATCGAGAGTCTTACAGATCGGCTGTTGTGAGAGCGAAGTTCTGGCTAGAGATAAAGAGTCTTACAGATCGGCTGTTGTGAGAGCGACGTTCTGGCCAGAGATAGTCTTACAGATCGGCTGTTGTGAGAGCGACGTTCTGGCCAGAGATCGAGAGTCTTACAGATCGGCTGTTGTGAGAGCGACGTTCTGGCTAGAGACTGAATCTTACAGATCGGCTGTTGTGAGAGCGATGTTCTGGCTAGAGATAGAGAGTCTTACAGATCGGCTGTTGTGAGAGCGACGTTCTGGCTAGAGACTGAGTCTTACAGATCGGCTGTTGTGAGAGCGACGTTCTGGCCAGAGATAGAGAGTCTTACAGATCGGCTGTTGTGAGAGCGACGTTCTGGCTAGAGGTAGAGAGTTTTACAGATCGGCTGTTGTGAGAGCGACGTTCTGGCCAGAGATAGTCTTACAGATCGGCTGTTGTGAAAGCGACGTTCTGGCCAGAGATAGAGAGTCTTACAGATCGGCTGTTGTGAGAGCGACGTTCTGGCTAGAGATAGAGAGTCTTACAGATCGGCTGTTGTGAGAGCGACGTTCTGGCCAGAGATCGAGAGTCTTACAGATCGGCTGTTGTGAGAGCGAAGTTCTGGCTAGAGATAAAGAGTCTTACAGATCGGCTGTTGTGAGAGCGACGTTCTGGCCAGAGATAGTCTTACAGATCGGCTGTTGTGAAAGCGACGTTCTGGCCAGAGATAGAGAGTCTTACAGATCGGCCATTGTGAGAGCGACGTTCTGGCTAGAGATAGAAAGTCTTACAGATCGGCTGTTGTGATAGCGACGTTCTGGCCAGAGATCGAGAGTCTTACAGATCGGCTGTTGTGAGAGCGACGTTCTGGCTAGAGATAAAGAGTCTTACAGATCGGCTGTTGTGAGAGCGACGTTCTGGCCAGAGATAGTCTTACAGATCGGCTGTTGTGATAGCGACGTTCTCTGGCCAGAAATAGTCTTACAGATCGGCTGTTGTGAGAGCGACGTTCTGGCCAGAGATAGAAAGTCTTACAGATCGGCTGTTGTGAGAGCGACGTTCTGGCTAGAGACTGAATCTTACAGATCGGCTGTTGTGAGAGCGATGTTCTGGCCAGAGATAGAGAGTCTTACAGATCGGCTGTTGTGAGAGCGACGTTCTGGCTAGATGTAGAGAGTTTTACAGATCGGCTGTTGTGAGAGCGACGTTCTGGCCAGAGATAGTCTTTCAGATCGGCTGTTGTGAAAGCGACGTTCTGGCCAGAGATAGAGAGTCTTACCGATCGGCTGTTGTGAGAGCGACGTTCTGGCTAGAGATAGAGAGTCTTACAGATCGGCTGTTGTGATAGCGACGTTCTGGCCAGAGATCGAGAGTCTTACAGATCGGCTGTTGTGAGAGCGAAGTTCTGGCTAGAGATAAAGAGTCTTACAGATCGGCTGTTGTGAGAGCGACGTTCTGGCCAGAGATAGTCTTACAGATCGGCTGTTGTGAGAGCGACGTTCTGGCCAGAGATAGAGAGTCTTACAGATCGGCTGTTGTGAGAGCGACGTTCTGGCCAGAGATAGTCTTACAGATCGGCTGTTGTGAGAGCGACGTTCTGGCCAGAGATAGAGAGTCCTACAGATCGGCTGTTGTGAGAGCGACGTTCTGGCCAGAGATCGAGAGTCTTACAGATCGGCTGTTGTGAGAGCGACGTTCTGGCTAGAGACTGAATCTTACAGATCGGCTGTTGTGAGAGCGATGTTCTGGCTAGAGATAGAGCGTCTTACAGATCGGCTGTTGTGAGAGCGACGTTCTGGATAGAGACTGAGTCTTACAGATCGGCTGTTGTGAGAGCGACGTTCTGGCCAGAGATAGAGAGTCTTACAGATCGGCTGTTGTGAGAGCGACGTTCTGGCCAGAGATAGAGAGTCTTACAGATCGGCTGTTGTGAGAGCGACGTTCTGATCAGAGATAGAGTCTTACAGATCGGCTGTTGTGAGAGCGACGTTCTGGCTAGAGACTGAATCTTACAGATCGGCTGTTGTGAGAGCGACGTTCTGGCTAGAGATAGAGAGTCTTACAGATCGGCTGTTGTGAGAGCGACGTTCTGGCTAGAGACTGAGTCTTACAGATCGGCTGTTGTGAGAGCGACGTTCTGGCCAGAGATAGAGAGTCTTACAGGTCGGCTGTTGTGAGAGCGACTTTCTGGCCAGAGATAGAGAGTCTTACAGATCGGCTGTTGTGAGAGCGACGTTCTGGCTAGAGATAGAGAGTCTTACAGATCGGCTTTTCTGAGAGCGACGTTCTGGCCAGAGATAGTCTTACAGATCGGCTGTTGTGAAAGCGACGTTCTGGCCAGAGATAGAGAGTCTTACAGATCGGCTGTTGTGAGAGCGACGTTCTGGCTAGAGATAGAGAGTCTTTAAGATCGGCTGTTGTGATAGCGACGTTCTGGCTAGAGATCGAGAGTCTTACAGATCGGCTGTTGTGAGAGCGACGTTCTGGCTAGAGATAAAGAGTCTTACAGATCGGCTGTTGTGAGAGCGACGTTCTGGTCAGAGATAGTCTTACAGATCGGCTGTTGTGAGAGCGACATTCTGTCCAGAGATAGAGAGTCTTACAGATCGGCTGTTGTGAGAGCGACGTTCTGGCTAGAGATCGAGAGTCTTACAGATCGGCTGTTGTGAGAGCGACGTTCTGGCTAGAGATCGAGTTTTACAGATCGGCTGTTGTGAGAGCGACGTTCTGCAAAGGACAAGCTACGTGATGATCTTTCACACACATAGTGCAACTCATTCAGATGTTGCTGCAGATCGTCTTCACTTTTGTTTAGTAAACATTGATCATCTGCAGAAAGAGGTTTGTTTAACATATCAGTCTGTGTCCATTCTTCTTCGGCATTGCTTAGCAGAAGTCCCCTTTTGGTCCCCCGCGTTATTCTACGTTATTTTACGTTGAAGAGTAGGGGCGACAACACATCCTTGTCTCACCCCGGTTATCTCTATTATTTCGGTCAGACCATCTATTATTCCTACTATACCTAAGCACCCTTGGTACAATACTCTAATATTCTCTAATAGCTGACCATGTGCTCCGTAGTTGTCAAATGCGTTAGCCTTCATATTTTTATTTTATAGTAACCAAATGTGGCGTATTGCGTTTACTTATCGATTCCCGTTCGTATTTTGCTCATGTATGTGTATAAATATTTAAGTGGCAGAGGTGTTAAGTGCTTGTCTCTCTCGAAAAAAGGACTTCGTTCGATTCCCAGTCGATACTATTGTTCGTTATCTCCCTTTGGTAAATATGACATCAACAATAATACTAGTGCGAGGCTGGGAATTCAAATAAACGAAACAAAATCGACCTTTGAGATTAAGAAACCATAGGATTAAACAAAAACAAGAACTGAATTTACATTACATCCAAGAAGCTTCAATCGAGGACAAGGACACCACATTTCATTGCCGAATGCTGTCACAGACGATCCCCAATTGTGCATCTTTCTACAAGCGTATATTTAACGTGTCATGACCGTTGTTCGTTTGCGTGGACTTCTATTTCTCCAATTTTAACGAACTTCTCCATAACCTAGAGAGCTGTAATTGTGTACACATCCTGTACTAGTGTACTATGCGGGATGGCCTGTTTCGTCTTGACAGACG
The DNA here is from genome assembly GCA_036924085.1 of Ariolimax columbianus. Lineage (NCBI taxonomy): Eukaryota > Metazoa > Mollusca > Gastropoda > Stylommatophora > Arionidae > Ariolimax > Ariolimax columbianus. Next base: position 12,974,577 of record JAVGWX010000020.1, on the reverse strand, counting down.
GTCAGTAAGCTAGTCTGTTGTAGAGATGGTGGTGGCAGGATCTGTCCTAGAGGGACATCGACTGTCGTGGCTGTTTTGCGTCGCTTGTCTTCCATCTTTGTCATCAGAACTAGCTCAGATGCCTCGATGCCCGCTCACAAGTTCGCTGTCCATGTAGCTCTATCCTTTACAATTTCCTCCCAGGTATTTTGATTGATCGTAAAATCGATATAATGAACATAAAGTGACAGGCCAGGGTGACTAACTGAAACGCGCATCAAAATACCTTCCCTCTTCTCGACTCTGAGCAATAAGAAACTGAAATTGTTGGGTCACGTGAAACGAATGTCAAATACCCGCATTCCGAAGCTGTTACTCCTGGGTGAATCCATATCGGGTACCAGATCACAAGGAAGGCGTAAATTAAGATACAAGGACATTTGCAAAAGATCTATGAACAATTTTACAATCTACTAGTGCAACCTGCTAATATATCAGATTTTGACGGATCTTACATAGGTCACTCAGAAGTTTATACCCAAAACCGTAGTTTAAAAACTATATTTACTGGTTTTTTTCAACTTTGCTCTCATGATTTGTTAGTTGTTTTTAAGTGTTCGCTCTTGTCCCCAATGAAAATCTTTTGGTTGTTACGTAAGTTTCGTTCCTGTTGTTGGGCGAACGCGGTATTTGAACCAGATGTGTCCTGTTTTATAACCATTTTTATGAATTTGGCTTGTCAGCGGTTCAGACCTGTCAGTCCGTTTTTGCTTGCAGAATGGCTAGTGTAATGAATGTGTTATTGTTTGTTATAGCAAGATTGTTTTTTGTTGAGGGGGAGAGATGGCTTCATGTCTGACCGTCATCCTGTAACACCTGGACATGCTACCTACAATGGAGTTCTCCTGTAACACCTGGACATGCTACCTACAATGGAGGAGTTCTCCTGTAACACCTGGACATGCTACCTACAATGGAGTTCTCCTGTAACACCTGGACATGCTACCTACAATGGAGTTCTCCTGTAACACCTGGACATGCTACCTGCAATGGAGTTCTCCTGTAACACCTGGACATGCTACCTACAATGGAGTTCTCCTGTAACACCTGGACATGCTACCTACAATGGAGTTCTCCTGTAACACCTGGACATGCTACCTACAATGGAGGAGTTCTCCTGTAACACCTGGACATGCTACCTACAATGGAGTTCTCCTGTAACACCTGGGCATGCCACCTACAATGGAGTTCTCCTGTATCACCTGGACATGCTACCTACAATGGAGGAGTTCTCCTGTAACAACTGGACATGCTACCTACAATGGAGTTCTCCTGTAACACCTGGACATGCTACCTACAATGGAGGAGTTCTCCTGTAACACCTGGACATGCTACCTACAATGGAGGAGTTCTCCTGTAACACCTGGATATGCTACCTACAATGGAGGAGTTCTCCTTTAACACCTGGACATGCCACTTACAATCGATGAGGAATTCTTCTTATTATTGTTCATTTTCTTCCCCCTTTTTTCTTTTTTTATGTCTACTTCTTCATTTTCTTCCGTCTTCTTCATCTACGTCTTCTTCTTGTTACTTCTTGTTTCTCTTCTTTATTTTCTTCCCTCTTGTTCTTCTTCTTCTTCTTCTTCTTCCTTGTTCTTTTTCTTTTTCTTCTTCTTTTTCCGAATTCTTCTTATTCTTTTTTTCCCTCTTTCTCTTTCTATTTCTTCCACCTTTTTCTGCTTAGTCTTCCTACTCTTTCTTCTCCTTTTTCTTAATCTTCTTCTTCTTTCTCCACCTTCTTTTCTTCTTATTGTTCCTCCTCTTCCTCCTTCTTCTTCTTCTCCTTCTTCTTCTTCTTCTTCTGTTTCCTACTCTTCCTTCTTCTTTTTCTTCTTCTTCTTCTTCTTCATCTTCCTCCTCCTCCTCCTTCTTCTTCTGTTTCGTACTCTTCCTCCTTCTTATTCTTCCTTCTCTTTGTTCTTCTTCTTCTTCTCCTTCTTCTGTTCCTCCTCTTTCTTCTTCTTCTCCTTTTCCTCCTCCTCCTCCTCCTTCTCATCCCGTAACCGGTGAGGTTGTTGGGGCACACATGAAGACATCCTCACAACACCACGCCACCCTTCTCTGTCAGCGACCGCTACCGGTGCCTCCTCTGGTCGGAGATCGGTCCATTCTTTTATAACGTCCTCCCATCCCTTTTTGGGACGGCCTCTTCGTCATCTGCCTTTTACCTTTCCGTGGAAGATCGTATTTGCAAGACCATTTGATCTCGATATGTGATCGTACCAAACGAGTTTCCTTCTTTTGACAATTGCCAAGAGGTCTTCAAAAGTGACGTTTAAAAGTCCTCGGATGCAATACGGAGAACCTTTATTCGACTTCGGCCTGGGTCGACCCACATGTAGAAAAAATGTGATTAGATGGGGATACTTCAACGATGAGAGAGCCGTGTGGCGCAGTGGTTAGCCGGCTGGCTTCGCATCTGAGTGGTCTTGGGTTCATTTCCCAGTTGAGATGGTAATGTTTTTTCAGACTGCAAGGGCTCCCGGGTCGACCCAGCCTTAATTGGGTACTGGTTCAGTCCGGAAAGTAAAAGCGGCGAGGGAGAGGAAATGGCTGCCTCATATAGCCGAGCCTTTGAAATGTGAGATCGCTAACACCTCACACCCCTACGGCAGTAATGCTATGGGATACTTTACATCGACGACGATGCTTGAAAATGCGTGCGGCTTAGAACCAAGAGTACCCCAGGGCCAAGAGTACCCCATGACATGCCGAAACCTATCAGACGCATGTATGATGGAAGATCGTAGTCTTAGCCGACCGGTACTTCTACAGTGACAGATGCCCCTGTGTAGGTTCCAGCTCTGGCGTGAGCTAGATGTAGCCGGGAGGAGGATTTCCTGCTTAGCGGACAAGGCTCGAGCAGCTTATTACTCAGCTGTGTTGGAACAAGTGTCGCAGAGTGTGATTAACTGATGTGCGAGTACATTTTAATAGACTCATACACTAGGGAAAAGTCGACCCGCACCCTGTTAGGCGCCATTTATGCTGCTCTTAAGAAACCACCTAACCATGACCGATGTTATGCCATGTCACACAGTTAGTCGCCTCTTACGACATGCTCTCTGTGGGCAGTGGTGCTAATATAGTCTTTGTCATACACAAAGACCCCGGTGGACCACAAGAGAAAGACATGAGAGTCAGGGTTGGACCTTTACCGCATACACAAAGACCCCGGTGGACCACAAGAGAAAGACATGAGAGTCAGGATTGGACCTTTACCGCATACACAAATTCCCCAGTGGACCACAAGAGAAAGACATGAGAGTCAGGGTTGGACCGTTACCGCATACACAAGGACCCCGGTGGACCACAAGAGAAAGACATGGGAGTCAGGGTTTACCGTATGACGTTGTACAGTGGACACGGAAAGTAAGTAGTACTTACCTACAATGTAGTCATAAGATGCATTTGGCTGAGATACAAACATACTTCCTTCCTGACTGTACGGGACAGTATATAGTTTGAACAGAAGAGCAGCTAGGATCACACCTGTTGCTGATGATATTAGTAAAGCCATTTTGTTCGTTAAGCGATTGTGTGCAATGAATTTGTCAGTATTTTCATTAAAACCGTCTATTCTTCATTTGATTTCTTAAAAAATGTGCCATTAAACGGTAAGCACTCATGTCTGTCTTAGTAAACTCCTTGGAGATACAGCTCCATTAAGCACAACTTCTGGAAACTATTCTGAAAGAGATCTTAGCACTTTGGACGGCACCAAAGCTGTGCGGAAGTATTCCGTAGTTAAGTTCACAGTATTTAAAACTCCGCCTTCTTATTTCAATCTGTAACCATTATTGAATGGATGAGGATTTCGAAACTGTTTGTCAGTACTACATTGCCTGTCGTAGACAGGCTTATATGCTAGTACGAAATCTGGGTAAACTCGTAACACTAGAAGTAAAGAATCGAGTTTAAGATAGTGAATAACGACGTAAAAACAGTATTCCAAACTAACATATCTGTGTGCAGATTGTTTAAACGTGCGACCGTTCCAGGGAAAATGCTGGTCAGAGATTATACACTGTGACTAAGTCTTGAAGCTTGATTGTGATTCGCCGGTCTTCAAAATGAGGAATATGGGATCGTAAGTCATGCTCAGTTACTTGTGGTGTGTGAAGACAATTTATCTGCTGATCTTTCATATATTTTTTAATCAAGGAAGGTGAACCTTTTCATGCTGGAAGACTGTATTAAGTTACCTGTAAACCTAATAAGAGTTTTTTAAAGAAACTATAATAATTAGATACACTTTATTGGATGTGTTGGACCGAAAGGTGCAAATATCGCAGTCAAGCTGTAAACCACGACACAACGCATTCCGTTCTCTCAACGCTACTTGCAAAGCTTTTTTCAGGGCTTGCTAGCGGGAGATTGAGAACGAATGAAGAAGTAGATACACTTTATACGAGGAGAGCTCCTACAAAAATGCCTCCTATTTTGTATGATTTCCCACAACATCAGAAGTGGATTTTGGTAGAACAGCAGTAAAGTTTGAACCTCTCCGCCAAAATTCGTAAAAAATCTGCTTCCCTCCCACAAATACCAGTGGAGGAACATTCTGACACAATGGCGTCTGTCGTGGACGTGCGCTATTAACAGAGGTGCGTTAATTAAATTCCTCTATGCGGAAAACATTTCCACTAGTTGACATTCATCGACATTGTTGAACGTTTACTGATGCCGAACAGGTGGAAGTTCCCACAGTGAGGCACCGGGTTGTGCGTTTCAGCAGTGGCGAAAGCGAAATGAAGAGCAAGATAAGTTCCAGACAGCCGTGCACAGCTGCCACACACACACAATGAAAGAAAGTCTCGATCAGCTTATCCGGGTACATCTGAGGATTACGACCAGGTGTACAGAGCTGAATATCGGTTGGCCCCATGAATCCTCTCACAAATGGGCAGAAAGAAAATCTCATGCAAGTTTGTCTTGACCTCTTGGTCCATTACGAGGATGAAGAAACGGTCTCGTGGATCGCACATTATTAGCGATGAGAACAACGAAAAAACGACCTTGAGTCAAAACGGCAGTCTATCAAATAGCGACAAGTGAATTCCCCATCGAGGTAACAGTTTACAAGGTTGCCATATATGCTCTTGTTCATTGTTTGAGAAAATGTATAACAAAGGGTGATGATTATGTTGAAAAACAGTTTGTTAAAGGCACGACATCGCTCTTTCAAATAATGTTATTGGGTCGTGTTATATGTTATGGTTTTTGTGGATTAAAATAGGAGGCATTACTTTTGGAGAGCTCTTAGTGTATAATATAACTTGGTTTCATCGACATCATGAACTGGCTAGTCAGTCCAAAGACTGGTGTTGAAGTCTTCTGATCATGTCACGCCACTGTCCTCTGTTAGTAAGTCAGGAGACTGGTGTTGAAGTCTTCTGATTATGTCACGCCACTGTCCTCTGCTAGTAAGTCAGGAGACTGGTGTTGAAGTCTTCTGATTATGTTAGGCCATTGTCCTCTGTTAGTAAGTCAGGAGACTGGTGTTGAAGTCTTCTGATCATGTCACGCCACTGTCCCCTGTTAGTCCAGAGACGTGTTGAAGTCTTCTGATCATGTCACGCCACTGTCCTCTGTTAGTAAGTCAGGAGACTGGTGTTGAAGTCTTCTGATTATGTCACGCCACTGTCCTCTGTTAGTCCAGAGACGTGTTGAAGTCTTCTGATCATGTCACGCCACTGTCCTCTGTTAGTCCAGAGACGTGTTGAAGTCTTCTGATCATGTCACGCCACTGTCCTCTGTTAGTCCAGAGACTGGTGTTGAAGTCTTCTGATTATGTCCTCTGTTAGGATACTGAAGATGCGTCGCTGTTTGGGCATATGAAAGGTATCGAGTCTTGATATGTCCTTTTTAAGGATTGTCCAAGTTTCTGAACCAAACAGGAGGACAGGAGTCACTCATTCCAAGAAATACGAATTTTGGATCCAAGAGAGAGAGAGAGAGTCTGCCGTTATTCCAAAACTCTTGGTACAAACAAAACAATGTTTTTGGAATTTGCATTTTGAAAAGGTTCAATGAAAAGAATAATTTTCATAATCATTTATTATAACGTACCAAAAATATATAATGAGTTTAAAGCAAGAAGACGGAAGTTTTTAATTGGCATATTTTGAGACCTGTTACATGTTTGGCTTGGCTTCATTCGTTCTCAATCTCCCGCTATCAAACCCTAAAAGGTCTTAAGTAGCAGAAAGTGAGAGAACGGAATTTGTTGTGTCGTAATTTAACAGCTTGACTGCGATATTTGAATCTTTTGGTCCAACACATCCGACTTCAGCAAGCATTTTTTGAGTACCGGGCTAGCATTCCCTATTCGATCCATTCTCCTTAGCCAGTCTGCTCTGTTGCAGCCTGGTATCCAGGATCACCGCGTGGAAGTGTAGAAGGGTCTTGGCAGCTCTGATTCGCTGGCCCTGACGCTAGCAGTCAGCTATGGGTTGCTGGCTGCTGCAGCTCATGCGCTGCTCAGCGTCTTGATCCCATGTTACATGTTTGAAAATCACTGAAGTGTGTACAATCACATTAGTATCACGTGAATTATCTGGACTAGGTACGTCGTTTGGTCTATTTAGTTATATAATATTTTTAAATGCTGTGTAATAATAGTCAGTGTTTTTGCTTGTTTGCCGTCGGCTGCTAGTCACAACCTTGTGTGTATCTGTCTTGCAGCTTGTCTGTACTGTAGCTTTTCTGAGCTGTAGCTTGTCTGCCCTCCTGCTTGTGCGTCATGTGGTCATGTAGCTTGTCTGCCATGTATTTTGTCTGTTCTGTAGCGTGTCTGTCCTCCTGCTCGTCTGTCTTGTAGATTGTCTATTATGCAGCGTGTCTGTCCTGTAGCTTGTCTGTCCTGTAGCTTGTCTGTCCTGTACCTTGTCTGCCGTCCTGCGTGTCTATCTGTAGCTTGTTTGCTTTTGTGTGCGTCTGTCCTGCAGCTTGTCTGGAGTTCTGCGTGTCTGTCCTGTAGTGTATCTGTCTTGTAGCTTGTCTGTCCTGTAGCTTGTCTGTCCTGAAGCTTGTCTGTACTGTAGCTTGTCTGTCCTGTACCTTGTTTGCCGTCCTGCGTGTCTATCTGTAGCTTGTTTGCTTTTGTGTGCGTCTGTCCTGCAGCTTGTCTCGAGTTCTGCGTGTCTGTCCTGTAGTGTGTCTGTCTTGTAGCTTGTCTACCCTGTAGCTTGTCTGCCGTCCTGCCTGTCTGTAGATTGTCTGTCAGTAGCTTGTCTGCTGTCCTGTAGCTTGTTTATCCCGCTGCGTGTCTGTCCTGTAGCTTGTCTGTCCTGCAGCTTGTCTGTCCTGTAGCGTGTCTGTCCTGTAGCTTGTCTGTCCTGTAGCGTGTCTGTCCTGTAGCGTCTCTGTCCTGTAGCGTCTCTGTCCTGTAGCTTGTCTGTCCTGTAGCGTGTCTGTCATGTAGCGTCTCTGTCCTGTAGCGTCTCTGTCCTGTAGCGTGTCTGTCCTGTAGCGTGTCTGTCCTGTAGCGTGTCTGTCCAGTGGCTTTTCTGTCCTGTAGATTGTCTGTTTTATAGCTTGTAAGACCTGTAGTCTGTCTGTTCTGTAGCCTTTTATGCCGTCCTGTGTGTCTGTCTTTTAGCTTGTCTGTCCTCTAGCTTATCTGTCGTCCTTCTTGTATGTCCTCTAGCCTGTCTGTCCTGTAGCTTGTCTGCCGTCCTGCGTGTCTGTCCTGTTCTTGTCTGTTCTTTAGCTTGTCTGTCGTCCTGCGTGTCTGTCCTGTAGATTGTCTGTTCTGTAGATTGTCTGCCGTCCTACGTGTCTGTTCCGTAGATTGTCTGTTCTGTAGCTTGTCTGCCGTCCTACGTGTCTGTCCTGTTCTTGTCTGTTCTTTAGCTTGTCTGTCGTCCTGCGTGTCTGTCCTGCTCTTGTCTGTTCTTTAGCTTGTCTGTCGTCCTGCGTGTCTGTCCTGTTCTTGTCTGTTCTTTAGCTTGTCTGTCGTCCTGCGTGTCTGTCCTATAGATTGTCTGTTCTGTAGATTGTCTGCCGTCCTACGTGTCTGTTCCGTAGATTGTCTGTTCTGTAGATTGTCTGCCGTCCTTCATGTCTGTTCTGTAGCGTGTCTGTTCTGTAGCTTTTCTTCCGTCCTGCGTGTCTGTTCCGTAGATTGTCTGTTGTGTGACGTCAGAGATAACGATGCTACATAAAGATGATGCTACACTCTATTTCTAGATTGCCCAGCTTTTCCTAATCATTTTCAAACTTACAAACTGAAATCACTTCCCTTCTTAGGGGACGGCATGGCCTAGTGGTTAAGTGGCACGGCTCACAACCCGAAGGTGATGGGTTCGATCCCCATCACAGCACCTGCCGTTACCACGGGGAAGCAAACCCTTAGAAAATGCAGGAGGAAGCAGACACCTACATAAAATGCATGCTGAAGTCGGATGCACTGGGCTGACAGGCGCAAAAATAAAAACCATAGTGCAACGCACACCGCCTTGGGGATTAGAGAAATAAGGCGAACGCAAAAAAAAAAAAAATTTGCTCTTCTTGGGACATATGTAAAAATGTCAGTCTTGTTTTCGTGATGAGAATGAACAATCCAGGTCTAGCCAGAGGCACGCGATCGGGGTCGACCTACTTTCCCCAAAATGTAAATTTTGCTCTAATTCTGGCGTGGTTATCTGTCGATGCATAAGAATGTACAAATGGCTCAGAGACTTGAAAACAGAAAATAAGAGGGAAACCAAAAGAACGATACATTTTGTACATAAATGACCCAACTTCGGGAATGAATCGCTGTCGGCTTTTCTATTCAAGTCTTAGCTTTTCATTTTGAGATTGGAGTCAGCAGTTTCGTTTATGACCGTGCTATTTTCTAAAACTTAAAGTCTAGAGAGTTTGGCCTTGAGAGAGATTATGTTTTCTTCTATGTCTAGATACGTTCTAGTCTACCTAGCTGAAAAATAGGCACCTTCCGTGTTATAAAGGAATTTGTGAAAGTAATCATCAGTTACAAATCGCAAGAGGTAATGGCGGCGGCGTCGTCGTGATAGGGCGATTTTTGCGAATCGTGAAAGGTCTGACACTGACTTTAAGTGCGAAAGATTTACGTTTTCATCAACCACCATATATCGTTCTGAACTACGTCCGCCTAGGGGCGATGCGTTTTAGCCAAGACCACTGGAGGAGGATCAAGATGCTGAGCAGTGTATGAGCTGCAGCTATCAGCGATCCAAAGCTGACTGCTAGCGTTCAGGGCTAGCGAACCAAAGCTGACTGCTAGCGTTCAGGACCAGCGATCAAAAGATGATTGCTAGCGTCAGTCCCACCGAACCAAAGCTGTCTGCTAGAGTTCAGGGCCAGCGAACCAAAGCTGCCAAGCCCTTTTCACACCTCCACGAGGTGATCCTGGATAACAGGCTAACGTACACAGTTTGTACACGAGAACTCCTAGCATATCGTTCATCTTCGATAAGATAAGCGCTCGATCTCACCGTTATTGACTTCAAGTGTCGCTTATTCTTGCGGGTTCCGAACAAGCCACTGCTTCGTGCTTCCTGTTCGTTCGTTTCTTGAGAGACGATCTCCTTACCTCTCTGTTTTAGTTCCACCCACTATTACAGAACGAAAAGCTGTAAAGAATGGAGCTCTCTCTCTCTTTCTCTCTCTCTATCTCTCTCTCTCTGCCTAACTACAACTAGAGACTGACCCGGTTACTTATAACAAGGAAAGGTAGTCTGATTTAATACACTGTTATTAGGGAGAGGGGGTAGGAGGGTAGGCGATCAAGTGGCAGACTTCATTGAGGAGAAATCGGCATCCAGTACTATCTTCAGTCGTTATGATTGCGAAGTGGGGAATAGACCCACAACGTGAATCAAACTGCAGATTCGTCCACAACCAGGAGAGTCGAGCACCTCCCGACTTTGTGGTCAAGGCTGGCCGATCTGCAGAACCTGCTGCCTGCACCACACCGCACCATGCACAACCCACTCTACACATCACTGCAATAGTTGAAGAGGACGTGCATTTAGTCGGGTGACATTGGGCTATCCAGAGCTGCCAGCTCACAGCTAAAGGGATTATATCATTATCAGGTTAAGTGGTATGGCTCACAATCCGAAGGTGCTGGGTTCGATCCCCATCACAGCACCGGCCGTTACCCCGGGGAAGCAAACCCTTAGAAAATGCAGGAGGAAGCAGACCCTTACATAACATGCATGCTGAAGTCGGATGCATTGGGCCGACAGGCGCAAAATAAAGACCACAGTGCAACGCATACCGCCTTGGGGATTAGAAAAATAAGGCGAACGCAAAAAAAAATATAACATTATCAGTATCACCTCTAATCGTCTCGGCTATGTCTTGCCACTGGACCATCATAACTCACAGATTTGGCTGAAATTCACTTTAGTCATCGACTTGCACATGTGTACACAGAAACGTTCTGTGGTTTTCCATTTTGATAAAATAATTCCATCTATTTGTAGTGATTTTATCTACGATTATCCTGACAAAGCCATTGGCTACTTCAGTTTTCTTGTGCACTATTTCAACGACCCAGTTCACGTGGTTGAACTTGATGAGAATGACTCTCTTCAACTGAACGTAACTTCTTTATACTGGTTTAGAAGACTCTGCAGTCTGAATACAACCAGTTTCTTTTACTTCGTTTGTTCTAAAATTAACTATGCGCATCCTATTTATTATTGAAAGCATTAATTGACCCTGCCTTCACTATATTCTGTGTCAATTCAATCCAAGGATTCACCACTCTCCGACTAAAATGAATTTGTTATAGTATCTAATCTGGTATATAGTATCTAATCTGGTATATAGTATCTAATCTGGTATATAGTATCTAATCTGGTATATAGTATCTAATCTGGTATTTAGTATCTAATCTGGTATATAGTATCTAATCTGGTATATAGTATCTAATCTGGTATATAGTATCTAATTCTCCAAGTCTGCTGACAGTGACAATTTGCAAATATGGCACCGTAACCGGCTACGGGTCTACATTGCGCTGCTGTTTTAGTTAATTATGGATGCCATCATACCACTGATTTGTCTGGAATTCACACTAGTTGACAACTTACATTTGTGTTCAGGAAATCGTGTTGTTGTTTTCCATTTGGACTGGTTAATTCCTTCGTTTTTTGTGATTTCTTCTGTCATATTATCCTGTTCTGGACATTAGCAGCACGAATAGCACTACGCTTAAACCGGTGTCGTATTTCACGGTCTAGGTCACAAGGCTTGAACTTTATGCCCTTCACCGTCGCTGTAAACTGTGTCAATTTTGGTGTGTGGAATTATGACACCACTATAGTGAAATGAACACAGCCGGGAGAGAGATGCCTAACTCACTTGGCATGCTGTCTTATGTCAATACGACCTCTTTCGGTAATTGGAAAGACACGACACACAACGTTAGATGTCATCCCCCCTCGCTGCCTTGCGGGATACCTGTTTACGGGAATGGCTTCGAGAGTAAAACATGAGGAAAAATCTACATCCTTTGCTATCTCCGGTCGTCTCGATTAATAGCTTGCCGCTGGTCATGGGTAGTTCAGGACTAGAGAGTAAGGTTGACAAAAGGCGCACTCACTTCCTCACTTTAATCCAAATCAATCACCCATTTCAGCGGACACATCAAGGGAAAACAGTGTCCACGCGTCTGAATAAAGAAATTGGGTTTCATCACTTGTGAAAGGGGACGGCGTGGCCTAGTGCACGGGTCCCAACCGGAAGGTGCCAGGTTCGATCCCCATCACAGCACCGGTCGTTACCCCGGGGAAGCAAACCCTTAGAAAATGCAGGAGAAAGCAGAGCCTTACATAAAATGCATGGTGAAATCGGATGCACTGGGCCGATACGCGCAAAATAAAAACCACAGTGCAACGCACAGCGCCTTGGGGATTAGAGAAATAAGGCGAATGCAAAAACAAAACAAAAATCGTTTGTGACGGACGAACATTTTTTGTGGTTATGTTACAGGCCAAAGATAGACACAAACATGGGTCATCCTCCTCGGTCCTGTTCAAGGTCACAGAGCATCCCGCCTCCACATAGCAAGCGACATGGTTCTGGGTGTGTCCATTTCATTTCTGCAAAGCTGAAACATTGTAGAGCTAACGTGTATTGGAATATCTGGAGGCTGCGTATGTTGGAAGTGATAAGGAATAAACTGCTGCTGAGAATTGTTATCATAGCACTCGACGTTACACGCCAGCGGTTATATCACTCTTTCTCTGCGATCGAGAAAGAGCCAGAGGCATTCTGGTGTCTAACCGGGTGAGAAAGAAAGCCACAGAACCGCTAATCGCTCAGGGAAGCTGAATCCCAAATTGGAGAAAAATTATTTAAAATTATGAAAAGAAAAAGGAGACGAAAACGAAAGGAGGAAGAAGAAAAAAACAGAGGACAAATAAAAAAAATAAAAAAATAAAAGAAAGATGAAAAAGAAGGAAAAGAAAAAGACAATAGAGAAAAATAGAGAAAAAGAAGGTAAAAAGAAAAAAGAAGGTAAACAGAAGAAAAAGAAATATAAGACAAAAATTAAAAAAAAAGGAAAAGAAAAAGAAGACGAAAATAGGGAAAAAGAAGGCAAAAAAGAAAAAGAAAATAAGAAGGTGAACAGAAGAAAAAGAAATAAAAGAAAAAAGAAAAGAAAAGAAAAAGAAGAAGGAAAAGGACAAGAAAAAGAAGAAGAAAATAGGGAAAAAGAAGGTAAAAAATAAAAAGAAGAAAGGAAAGAAAAAGAAAAAGAAGAAACAAGAAACGACAAAGGAGAAACAAAATATAAAAGGGCAAAAGCAGAAGATGTAAAAGAAGGAAGAACAAGGAGAGGAAGAAAAAGAAGGAAAGAAAACAGAAAAGAAGATGAGACAGAAAAATAAAAATAATCATTGAACGAAGAAGACAAAAACAAATTGAAAAAAAGAAGGAAAAGCAAAGGAAGAAGAAAAAGAAACACAAGAAAAAGACAAAAGAAATAAAACCAAAACCTAAAATAAAAAGGACAAAAAAGAGGAATTGCCACAGGCTAAATGACTGACTGTGTTGTGTAGTCCTCGCGTGTTTGAAAGGAAGTTTTATGAACCATAACCCAAATCTGATACAGGAATAGAACAGGGAATACCTCATTTTCTATAAAGATCAAAGAAGAACAAAACAAGTTAAGAGGACTGCACTGCACACAAGTTTGGAGATCGATAATCTGAAGGGAATATCGGCGCAGTCCAAACACATTCGTTTGGCTTTAAATGAGTACAAATAAAGACTGCAGTTTCACATGAAATCAATGGTGATTTGCTGGATAAGAAATTCCCATTTGGCTCCACTTCTGCTGCGGGCATCGTTAGTTTTAATATTTACGTCAATTGAACTGTACCCCATCCATATATCCAGTACATCAATCCACTCAACTATTCCTTAATAAGTTGAAAATATACGTATTTTTATCATCATCATCATCATCATCATGTAGCATGTCCGTTGCAGTCCGTCGATCTCATTAGATCTGATCTGAAAGACGCTCGATCTTTGGCCAGCTCTCCCGCCTTTTTTATCAAAAGGGATGGACTGGCAGAACACGGCGAAGTTTGGCTGCCCCTGCAGGTTCATTGCGGTTGTCTGCCAATTTAATGATGGCATGATAGCTCGTGCAATGGATGATGGAGAATTGTCTGTAGCCGTCTCAGTCAATTTAATTTTCTTTTCGTTTATCCTGTTATGCCTTTCAGCGTCAGGATCTCTAGAACGAGCCCGTCTGTGTGCCTCATGCATTTATGTATGCCACTATTTTCTGGCAAAGATGGCGCCATAACTGGCTGCGAGTCTACATTTCTCTACTGTTTTGGATCATTATGGATGCCGCTAGACCACGGATTTGACTGGAATTCACACTAGTCGACGACTTACACTTGTGTTCACGGAAACGTGGTGTTGTTTTCCTTCTGGACTTGTTATTTCGTTCTTTTTTTGTGATTTCTTCCATCCGTTTATCTTGGTCTGGACGCCGGCTAAATGGCACTACGCTCATACCTGTGTCGTATTTCACGGGTTAGTGCTGCCGGTTCACCTTCACGAATTTGGCGTGTGGGAATTTTAGATGCTACTTTGATGAGCTAAATACAGCTGGGGAGAGATGCCAGACTCACTCACACGCTGAGTGTTGTCCATACGACCTCTTGTGGTTATCGAAAAGATGCCATCCCACCATTCTACCCTGCAGTTTACATGTTTACGGAAAGGCTTCGGTGGTAACCCTGAGGCAAAATCTGCATCCTATGCTATCTCCAGTCGTCTCGATGAATGTCTTGCCACTGGCAAAAGGTAGCTTAGGCTCTGTGAGTGAGGTTGACAACAGGCGCAGTTTCTTCCTCACTTTAATCCAAATAACCGCGCAAGTCACCCATTTCAGCGGACACAGCAAGAGATACGACTGTCCACACGGCTGAACAAAGAGAGTGGTCTTCATCACTTGTGATGGACAACTATTTTCGGGGTCTGCCTTTGGCTTTCAATCCGTTGTATCCAAATAGCATTGCTTAATGGGGGATGATGTGGTAGTCTTCCTACGTGGCCAAACCATTTCAGCTGTTGTCTTTTAATGTAGTCTAATACTGGTGTTGTTCCCACTAGTCTCCTGATGCCATCGTTTCTGAACATGCCATTCCTTGTTACTCCAAATATTCTTCGCAGACATTTCATTTCTGGTGTTACGATGTGTAATTTTTCCCAGTCACCTGTGGTGTCAAATGGGATTATGTGTTGGCACCGGCACTCTTTAGCATGGTCTTTGCATCAATGCTCACTGAGGATGTACATATGGCTACTCAGTACAGTTCAGTTCATCCCATAACCCATCAGGTCGTTGGGGCACACTTGATGACACTCCCAAAATCCCACGCCATCTTTATCTGTCTGCAGCCGCCTGTCGTATCTCACCGCGTCGAAGGCTTGACCACTCAGTGATGTTGTCCACCCATCTCTTCCTTGGACGTCCTCGCCCTCTCTGTCCCGGTACGGAACCAAAGAGTATCGAGTTGGTAATTCCGTTGGACGCAGGACGCAGAGGAAGCTGTTCTAAGGCGTCTGAGGATCCTAAACAAAGGTGAGTGAGGACACGATCCTAGATCTGCTATTCGAGGACGAACACGCCCTTAACACTTGCTCAGACAAAGATATTCAGTCCACCCTGATGGAGTCTTCTGCAGCGTGCAGTAACTTTAGTCTCAGGATCAACACTAGAATAATGGACTCTTCCAGCCTGTCCATGGGGAGTCTAACATCGAACCAAATATTTCTGCACAGAACCAACGTCTCCAGACAGTCGCTAGTTTCACCTACCTTGCCAGTTCCCTCACTAAAGAGGTGAATATCGACTTTGAGATCAATAACATCATTGATAAAGCGAGCTTTGTGTTTGGGAGGCTCCAAGCAAATACCTGGAACAGGAAATGTATCAGTGTCGCCACCAAGATAAATGTGTGGTTTTTGAATGCCCACAATGAGGAGGTTTACTTCTTTTGTGCACCCTAAAAAGGACGTTGAGTGGCGGGTTGTCGTAGCTTTCCTCACATCGAGCGTGCTGATGAAGAGGGACTGGGGTCCTCCAGGCGGTTGTGAAATGCTTGGCTTCATCTGCGTGTTGCTCACTACTACGGGGATCACGTCGAACCTCACCTTGTTAGCCATACTGTTGTCCTCGACAACAGTCCGTTTCCAGGACGACCAACGAAGAGGTCAGGTGAGTGTCTTCGCCAGTATATTTCTCCTGATCCTTTCTAACATTATCTGATCAGTATGATTTACCTGACCAGACGTTAGCCTCATCGTCCCGTCAGGTGAGTGTCTTGGCCAGTATATTTCTCCTGATCCTGGCTAACATTGTCTGATCAGTATGATTTACCTGACCAGACGTTAGCCTCATAGTCCCAAGATAAATGTGTATACGGCTGTGATGTTATCCACTCTGATGCACACCTGTAAGACATGGACAGTGCAGCAGACAAGCCAGGCAGCTCAACCGTTTTCACTTGAGTTGTCTTTGTATGCTGTTCACGATAAGGTTACGGAACAAAGGGCCTAACTCTTATATTTTTTAGCAATACTAACATGTTTAACATCCATACACTTCTGCAAATAACTAAGCTAAGATGGACGAGACATGTTGTTCGCATACTAGATGAACGCACATCTACTCTTCTTCAATCGCGAATTAAATTTGTGTTCTATTTCTTTGTTCTGGTTCGTTCCGGTCAGAAGGCTCGATGAAACAGCTCTTGACTATGGTATGTAGATAAACGCTAGAAAGACAAAATGAATAACCAACAACGCCGAGGGCTTCAACAGCAGGATAAAAGCTAACGGTCAGGAACTCGAAGTGGTTGTTCGTTTTAAATATCTGGAGTTGATTGTCAGTGATGAAGGATCAAAATGTGAGGTGTTGGCCAGAATAGCACAGACAATAGCGGCGCTTGCACGGCTTAACAAAATCTGGCAAAATAAATGGTTAGCACTATGCATGAAAATCAGATTAATGCGTACACTGGTCTTGTCAATATTCCTCTGTGCTTGTGAGACATGGACAGTTTCAACTGACCTTCAGCGAAGGATGCAGGCCTTGGAGACGAGAGAAGACTTTTAAACGTCACGCACAAAGATCGAGTTACAAATGAGGAAAAACGAGACAGAATTACAACTGCAAGAGGACCTTTGAAGACCTCTTGTCAACTGTCAAAAGAGAGGACGGCGTGGCCTAGTGGTTAAGTGGCACGGCTCACAATCTGAAGGTGCTGGGTTCGATCCCCATCACAGCACCGACCGTTACCCCCGGGAAGCAAACCCTTAGAAAGTGCAGGAGGAAGTAGACCCTTACATAAAATGCATGCTGAAGTCGGATGCACTGGGCCGACAGGCGCAAAATAAAAACACAGTGCAACGCACACCGCCTTGGGGATTAGAAAAATAAGGCGAACGCAAAAAAACAAAAAACAAAAAACAAACTGTCAAAAGAAGGAAATTCGCTTGGTACAGTCACATATCGAGATCAAATGGTCTTGCAAAGCCGATCCTCCACGGAAAGGTGCAAGGCAGACGACGAAGAGGCCGTCCCAAAAAGAGGTGAGAGGACAACATAAAAGAATGGACCAATCTCCGACCACAAGAGGCACAGGCAGCGGCCGCTGACAGACAAGGATGGTGTGGCGTATTCAGGATGTCTTCATGTGTACCCCAACGACCTCACCGGTTACGGGATGACCTGCCCTGACCTGACCTGATTTCTGTGTACTATTCAGGGCTCCGATTGGCTTATTTAACCATATTTGAACTCGCGCAAACAGTGAATGTTTACAAAATGGTGCCCATCGATGACGATAGACGATCAACAACCTGTCCATGACCAACACATGAGCCTCTCATGCGGCCATCTTGCCTTGCATACTAATTAATTTCTATAACACAAACCTACACTGCTGTCGCGATATAACACTCAGAACAATATGTTTACAACTCCGTTTTCAATGTCACCAACAACCACAATAACAACGTGTAATTACGTATGTTCAAACGCCTTTTATTACAGTTACCTGTTAAGAGCACGCACAAAGAAACTACAGTACTCCAAATGATCATGTAATTACGATTTGTGTGATAGAGACAATGAAATGTGTTGTCATAAATTGATGGCAAAAAATTTCTTTAGTACGGTCCATTTGTTTTATTACAAATCTTTGAATTGTTTTTTGCATTGCATGCATGAGTGAATTTTGTAGAATGCCAGTTAGTTTTGCCTAGTTAGGCGTCCAAGCGATCAATCACATGACTTGCGCAGAGAACTAATGAATCGTAAATAATCGTGAATCATCGTGGCATAACGAATATTTAAGTATATCTTTTGGGTGTATAGCTGATAAAGTGAAAAGAAGGATTATACCCAGTATCAAATGAATTAACTAGCGGTACGATCCAGTTTACCTAGCTGTATTTGAAGGTTCACTCATTCTGTTGTGCAGAGTAGCGAGAAAATAAACTGGTCATCTAACCGTGCCATGAAGAAATAACGTTGTTATTGTTGTTGTTTGTGTTGTTGTTAAATGCCCACAAAGAGAAGGATAACTCTTTCGTGGGTCCTGAAAAGGACATTAAGTGGCGGGTTATTGTAACTTTTCGCACATCCCGAGCGTGCTGTTAAAGGTGGAATAGGGTCCTGCAGGTGGTAGTGCTATGCTTGGCTTCATCTGCGTGTCTCTCACCACTACGGGGATCGAGTCGATCCCTCACCTCGTTAGCCAGGCTGCCATGAAAACAGACCGTTTCCAGGAAGGGCTACGGGGAAGCCGTGGTGAGGGTCCTGGCCAGTACATTTTTGCCTGACCCTGACTAACATGTCTGATCAGTATGTTTCGCCTGACCCTGACTAACATGTCTGATCAGTATGTTTTGCCTGACCCTGACTAACATGTCTGATCAGTATGTTTTGCTTGACCCTGACTAACATGTCTGATCAGTATGTTTTCCCTGACCCTGACTAACATGTTTGATCAGTATGTTTCGCCTGACCCTGACTAACATGTCTGATCAGTATGTTTTGCCTGACCCTGACTAACATGTCTGATCAGTATGTTTCGCCTGACCCTGACTAACATGTCTGATAAGTATGTTTCGCCTGACCCTGACTAACATGTCTGATCAGTATGTTTCGCCTGACCCTGACTAACATGTCTGATCAGTATGTTTCGCCTGACCCTGACTAACATGTCTGATAAGTATGTTTCGCCTGACCCTGACTAACATGTCTGATCAGTATGTTTCGCCTGACCCTCACTAACATGTCTGATCAGTATGTTTCGCCTGACCCTGACTAACATGTCTGATCAGTATGTTTCGCCTGACCCTGACTAACATGTCTGATTAGTATGTTTTGCCTGACCCTGACTAACATGTCTGATCAGTATGTTTCGCCTGACCCTGACTAACATGTCTGATCAGTATGTTTCGCCTGACCCTGACTAACATGTCTGATCAGTATGTTTCGCCTGACCCTGACTAACATTTCTGATCAGTATGTTTCGCCTGACCCTGACTAACATGTCTGATCAGTATGTTTCGCCTGACCCTGACTAACATGTCTGATCAGTATGTTTCGCCTGACCCTGACTAACATGTCTGATCAGTATGTTTCGCCTGACCCTGACTAACATGTCTGATCAGTATGTTTCGCCTGACCCTGACTAACATGTCTGATCAGTATGTTTCGCCTGACCCTGACTAACATGTCTGATCAGTATGTTTTGCCTGACCCTGACTAACATGTCTGATCAGTATGTTTCGCCTGACCCTGACTAACATGTCTGATCAGTATGTTTCGCCTGACCCTGACTAACATGTCTGATCAGTATGTTTCGCCTGACCCTGACTAACATGTCTGATCAGTATGTTTCGCCTGACCCTGACTAACATGTCTGATCAGTATGTTTCGCCTGACCCTGACTAACATGTCTGATCAGTATGTTTTGTCTAGACGTCCTTCCCAAGAAAGTAAGTAAAGATCATGTTATCTCGCCAATATGGTCTATTTGGAATACGGTGTTTACTGTACTGCCGTACGACTTTATTTCCATTGCTGCGGTAATCGAGGGGGTTTTTAGGATAAGAATTAAAGGCCGCTTCTTCACTGCTGTTGTCTCGTCGTGTGCTGACTATGTTTGTTTATTCCTCCCCCCCCCCCCCCCACCCATACACCCACATAAAACAACATATTCACTACCGGATATTCGACCCGCTACCCTTATTGTTCGTAGGCAGCCGTTGAAACCATTCGGCCACGCGCTCCACACACAAAATTGCATCAAGACCATATATATTTTGACCAACAGAACACTATAGGTGATGCACATGGCTCCTTTATCTTCTCAGATAATTATGCTAACCAATTGTTGAGGTTGGGTCGACCATAGGAACTTAATCGCGATTGGAAAAATCCCTCACCAACTGAAGACTGTACCCCGATCGCTAGACTGGGAAGCCAGCGCACTAACAAAAGAATGCCTCGTCTCTTTGACGAAAACAGCACATTTAGTTTCTCTCATACTTCATCTTAATCTGTTCTTTCATGACGACTACACATTACCTTAACATTAAAACGATTACATATGTGCAACACAGTGCAAGAAGAATGTTAAATAAAACACATTTAAAGCTTTTGTTGTTTGTCGATCGTTTCCAAAGAGGACCACATTGTCACATGTCAATCCTGGCGTGGGTTTGTAGGTGGCTGATCAAACCAATCGAAGAGGACCACATTTTCATCTGTCAATCCTGGAGTGGGTTCGTAGGTGGCTGATCAAACCAATCGAAGAGGACCACATTTTCTTCTGTCAATCCTGTCGTGGGTTCGTAGGTGGCTGATCAAACCAATCGAAGAGGACCACATTGTCATCTGTCAATCCTGGCGTGGGTTCGTTGGTGGCTGATCAAATCAATTGAAGAGGGCCATATTGTTATCTGTCAATCTTGGCGTGGGTTCGTAGGTGACTGATCAAACAAATCCGAACCCGAAAGCGTATGTCACACTGAAGGCAGAGAATCACTATCTGGCCGTCAGACGGAGGCAACTCGTCTCGTGTCTATCGTCTCTGTGCAGCTTTCTTGATTCTTGTCTGCTCCCTACCAGAAGAAATTTGACTACGCAAGGCAAAGCGATCAGAAGCAAGGTTCTCCCAATTATCAGGGTTAACGTTAGAGTTCTTCAGTGATGCTTTCAGAGTGTGTTGTAACGTTTTTTATTTGCCCCCCGGCTCGCTTGCCTGAAGTCCCTCTTTAAACATCGTTGTCCAGTTCTTCACTGTTGTCTTCGAGACATTTTTGTCACCATACACTGTCTGCTGCATTCTGCGATGAATGTCAACTGGTCGACATCCTTCAGCTGTTAGAAACCGAATCACTGCTTGCTGATCAACTCTGTACGGATTCGCATCACACCCGTCATGTTTTCAACGATATGCTGAGAAAATTATTAATCGGAGGATAATGCAATTTTGCAAATTTGACGGTTGGTATGTTCTGTTTACACCAGACATGACGTCATCACGCGCATCGTGCGTATGTTTACTTGTTGCATTTTGATCCGGTTTCATTTGAACACGCCTCGCACAATTCCGTTACCTAGATTATTCTATAGAGCGATCACAAACGTATTGAAGACATGCACATGTACAGCCAAATACACATTCTTTTTATCCACTAGTATGACTGAGTCTAAAACGATCACAATTCTCGATTCTTGAATGCAAATTTACCTTGCTAAACCGTCGCCGCTTAGCACAGTTTGGACGCGTGACACGCATGCCGAACGCGTCACCGCCCACCGCTCTTAAAGCAAAACATGGATATCAAAGATGGGAAACGACTCACTCTATCATGTTCCTACTCGCTCATCGGCTACAGACCCCCTCGTTAGGTCAAATCAGAAAGACATCACTGTCATTGGATGCAGCCTGAGATTTAGCCACCTTTGTGTTAATGGACGGTTGGTGCGGTGGTCCTTGTTTCCTATGTTGATTAACTACCTACCTATCTATCCACCTACCTACTTATCTACCAATCTATCTACATATAAACTATTTACATATCTATCTTCCTACCTACCTATCTACCTACCGAATTAACCACATATCTACTTACCGTTGAAAACATGGCGGTGTGATACGAAATCCATCCAGAGTTGATCAGCGAGCGATGATTCCGGACGAAAGTGTGTTGAAGACAACAGTGAAGAACTGGACAACCTATCTATCTACGTTCCCATCTATATATCTACTTACCTACTTACTACCTACCTATCTACCTACCTCCTACCTATCTCCTACCTATCTATCTACCTTCCTACTTACCTACCCACCTATTATCGTACTTACATATCTACCTACCTATCTACCTGCCTACATACTACCTACCTACCTACCTACCTACTGTTCATTTTGTTCTTTCGATTCCCTTCACTTTTCATTCTTAGTTCCCTCACCTCTCCATTTATTCATTTCCTTCATTCTTAGTTCTCCCATTTCTCCAGTTATTCATTATTTTCATTTTTAGTTTCCCCATCTCTCTAATTATTCCTCTCCTTCATTCTTAGTCAACCCCGTTTTTCGAGTTAATCTTTTCTTAATTCTTAGTTTCCCCATTTCTCCAGTTAATCCTTTCTTCATTCTTAGTTCCCCCATTTCTCCAGTTAATCATTTCTTAATTCTTAGTTCCCCCATTTCTCCAGTTATTCATTCTTAGTTCCTCCATCTCTCCAAATATTCCTTTCCTTAATTCTGATTTCCTCCATTTCTTAAATTATTCCTTCCTTCATTCTTAGTTCCTCCATTTCTCCAATTATTCCTTTTCTTAATTTTTTCCTCCATTTTTAAAATTATTCCTTCCTTCATTCTTAGTTCCCCCACCTCTCCAATTATTTCTTTCCATTATTTGTATTACCTCCACTCCATCATTTTAGTTCCATTATCTCTCCAACTTTACATTCCCTCACTTTTCCTTTTTTAGTAATCTCTCAATCGATCCCTTCTCTTCATTCCTTCTGTTTATTTATCCCACTAACCCGTCTGACTTCCTCATTCTGTTAATTTATCCTTCGAACTATCCACCTCCTCTCCCCTGTTCATACATCGCTCTCCTAACTATCGCTTCTCCTCCTGCTGTCTGCCTCCTCCTTTTCCGGCAAGCTTTTTTCAATTGCTCACTTCTGATATTTAACAAGCTTGTTACATTCGTTTCTGGACGTTTCCTCAAGCCCTCCAACCGCCACCCCTACGATCCATTAATCTCCCCCCTTCTCTATCAAATCATTCTTGGCTTGGGGCCCATAGATTCAATATTTGAGTTTCGCATCTGTACATACACGCTGTTTGGTAAAAAAAACCTTGGAGTGACCGAAGAAAGCAGTTAGAAAGAATTGTGTAGAGGGAGAGAAATGTGACGCAAAAGAGTTTGATAGATTGTAGGTGACGGATGAAAAAAAGGAGGAATATTGACGCTGGAAACATAAATTGGAAACAAAATGAAACACTGAGTGGGGTACAAAAATATATTAACAGCTAATATAGGAGAAGAAAAGGTTTATAAAAAATAGAACAGGATGAAATGAATGCGAGAATTAACAGAAAAGTAAAGAAGTAATCAATAATAAGATAATGAGGGGGCGTTTGGAAATACATTTCAAAAATGTGTACAAGTTAATAGATACAATTAGAGCACAGAATGGTTAAGGGAACCCAAGAACTGATAGAAGGGTTAATTAGAAGGGATGAAGGAGCTGAAGGAAGAAATAAATGATTAAATAATGAAGGAAACGAGAGAAGAAAAGATAGGAATAATACGATAACAAAGGAACTGTAAGAAAGAAGATAAATAATATAAGAATGAAGACACTTGGAGAAGGAAGAAATAATAGAAGAATGAATGAACTGAAAGAAGGAAGATTAATAATAGAAGAATGAAGACACTTGGAGAAGGAAGAAATAATAGAAGAATGAATGAACTGAAAGAAGGAAGATTAATAATAGAAGAATGAAGACACTTGGAGAAGGAAGAAATAATAGAAGAATGAATGAACTGAAAGAAGGAAGATTAATACTAGAAGAATGAAGACACTTGGAGAAGGAAGAAATAATAGAAGAATGAATGAACTGAAAGAAGTAAGAAATAATAGAAGAATGAATGAACTGAAAGAAGGAAGATTAATAATAGAAGAATGAATGAACTGAGAGGAGGAAGATAAATAATATAAAATGAATGAACTGAGAGGAGGAAGATAGCAAATAGAAGAATGAATTAACAGAGATCAATACTAATTGGAAGAATAAAGGAACTGAGAGAAGAAAGATGAGGAATGTCCAGAATCATTAAGGATCCACAATTTAGCAGTGTAGGGATCGTGAACAGGAATGATGAGATAGAACAAAACAGATACAAAATAATTAGAATCAATGAAAGGACTGACAGAAAAAAAGTGTATGAATTATTCCGAGAAATAAAGAAAAGTATAATCTCAGTAGGTTGGTTATCAAACATGAAGAAACAAACTAAAGACACGTTAAGAAGTATGTACTTCTGTGCGGTGAGTAACATTGAAGATGAAATGAAAGAGAACATTGAAATTGCCATCTTCCAACCCACAAAGTCTGTGATAATTTACATAATTTTCTAGCTGAACACAATTATAAACCATGTGGTGCCTACCCGTAGCAAGCGAGTGAAATTGCACACAATCACAGAAAGTCGAAGTTGGAATTTGAAATTAGTCATGTCTTCAAAGGAAAATCAGATACAGTAGCAATTAGGTTCTTAATCCATGGGTCGCGACTCTAAACGGGGTCATGAAGAAGTTGATGTGGGGTTGCCGGCTAAAACAGTAAACTAAAAAAAAATATTCTGTTAAAGCAATTGTTACTTTTAATCGGTGTCTTAAAGTTTGAATAATAACATAATTTGTAAATATCGAATATAACCCATAAAAATATGAGTAGTTTTATATGTTGTGTTCCTAGTGCACGGAACCAAGTGGATACACAGAAGCGACCAATATTCACTTACATCAGCGCGCGGAACCAAGTGGATACACAGAAGCGACCAATAGTCACTTACATCAGCGCGCGGAACTCAGCGTGTTTACCTAAGAAGTTTTAACTTAACTTAAGTTAACGTCTTTATACTGGTTTAGAAGACCCTGCAGAGTCTTTATACAACCAGTGTCATTTACATCACCTTGCTCTAAAAGCTATGCGCATCCAATTTATTCTTAAATGTATTAACTGTCCCTGCCTCCACTACCTCCTCTGGCGATGCATTCCAAGCATTCACTACTCTCTGACTAAAAAATATTTCCTAATATCTAATCTGGACCTCTCTTAAGTCAGCTTGTAGCTATGCCCTCTTGGTATTGTAGGTGGCTGTCTTTAAAAAAAACTTTTTATAGTCATAATTTATCCATTCCTCTGATCATCTTATAAACCTGCATTGTCTTCTAAACACTGTAGGCCGGTTTTTTCTGAGTCTTTCCTCATAACTGTAATTCTGGAATCCAACTATCAGCTTTGTGACTCTTCTTTTTTTCTTTTTTTTTTGGGTATTCACTCCAGCATGTTTATAACCCCTCTATGATAAGGACTCGACACCTGTACACAGTACTCCAATCTAGGTCTAACCAATGCTTTATACAGTTTGACTATCACTTCCTTGCTCCTATGTTTAATATTTCTTTTTATCATACCTAACATTTCATTATCCTTTTTCACTGCTACATTAACTTGCTCACTCGCCTTACCTTTATGATCTATTATAACCCCTAGGTCCCTTTCCTTATCTATATTTCTAATATTGTTCTGTAATTATGTTCCATTTTGAGAAACACAAAATTAGGTTATCGCGTCCTGCATAACGATTGGCCAGCGAAGGTCGATAATACCAAGCACGTGACAATAACGACTAAAAGAGGTTTATACAACACGATTTCCGTCCCGACACTATGCTAACAATATCAAAACTGGACTCTAACATCAAATGAAACACGCTACATTTTAACAACAGAAATAAAATGTCTGCGAAAAATATTTGGCGTAACAAGGAGAGACATGATCAGAAACGATGTCATCAGGAAACTGGCGGAAACAACACCAGAATTTGACTAACATTAAAAGACAACAACTCTAAAATTGTTAGGCCACGTGCGTAACAAGACTACCACCATACAGCACCCTCAATAAGCAATGCTATTTAGATACAACCGATTCAAATCCAAATGCAGACCACGGAAAAGGTGACTTACAGAAATATCTGATGCAGTGAATGGTACTGAGCATGAGGCACAGTCGGGATCGTTCTATAGATCTCTATATAACCTGACGCTGAAAAGTAAAACAGCATAAGCGAAAAGAAATAAGTGCACTGTCACTCTATTTGTTAAAGTATATGCCGACACTGCATTTGGTTTAACCAAAGGGAAATCTGATTCCAGTCCTCTGTTGAATCATAGTTCCAAAACTGCATTTCGTTTAACTAAAGGGAAGTCTGATTCCAGTCATCTGTTGAGGCATAGGTCCAAAACTGTATTTCGTTTAACTAAAGGGAAGTCTGATTCAAGTCATCTGTAGAAGCATTGGTCCAAAACTGCATTTGGCTTCAGCAAAGAGAAGTCTGATTCCAGTCATCTGTAGAAGCATTGGTCCAAAACTGCATTCTGCCTTATCAAAGAGAAGTCTGATTCCAGTCATCTTTTGAGGCATAGGTCCAAAACTGTATTTCGTTTAACTAAAGGGAAGTCTGATTCCAATCATCTGTTGAGGCATAGGTCCAAAACTGTATTTCGTTTAACTAAAGGGAAGTTTGGTTCCAGTCATCTGTTGAGGCATAGGTCCTTCTTCTTCTTCGTACGCTGTCAAACGTCAACCTATATTTTTTTCGAAAAAAGCCCTATGAACACATTAGCAACACCAAAGCCCATCCCTACTGTACGCAAACCTACCTGGAAGCAGCATATCATTCCGGAGGTGGTAGAAAATATACCAGGTATTGGAAACAAGAACAGCCAGACTGAAAAAGAAAGAAGAGACATAAACGAAACATAACGAAAAACTACCCAAGCATGGACTGGACCCATGCATACACCGACGGTTCTGTAACAAACACAACACAGAACGGAGGGGCAGGGGCATTCCTGAGCCTACCAAATGGCACAAAAATAACACTGTCATTGGCAACTGGAAAATACACAAGTAATTTCAGAGCGGAGGCAGAGGCGCTGAGGGCGGCAGTGGAAGAAATGGTGACAGGTAAAAGGAATGAAAGCCATATAGTCCTGCTTACAGATGCCCTGGCCGTAGTCACAGCACTAAAAAGCCAGAAAAATACTAAAGTTAATGATCTAAGAGCAGTACTCTGTCAGCTATGCCAGCAGTCCGCACCAAAAAGTATAGTGGTACAGTGGGTTCCATCCCACTGTAACATCCAAGGCAACGAGGAGGCAGACAGACTGCCAAAGAATGTGCAAGACTACTACAACCAGATACTAGTGTGACATACGAAGAGTCAAAAAGGCTTATTAGAGCTAGATACATGACCAAATGGGATACAGAACATACTGGCTACACAAAAAAACGATGCCTATTACCAGTTGAACAGAAGAGAGCAGGTCGTGGTCTTCAGACTTCGCACTGGCCACAATAGACTGAGGTACCACCTATTCAACAAATTGAAGATAGGTGGCACTGACGAATGCACGTGTGGTACCGGGAAAATGACCGCTGAACATTTGCTGCAAAACTGCCCGACATACGAGGACCAGAGAGAGCAGATGTGGCCATCACCAGTGGCAACACTAGACAAGCTCTATGGCAGTGTCGACAGCCTCAGGATGACCTCTTCTTTTTTCGAAAAAATAAAGGTCGATGTCTGACAGCGTAAGAAGAAGAAGAAGAATGCGTAGATTTAAACATAATTTCGAATTTTGCCTAGGCAGCTTCCTTTAAGTCTACTCTATTCGATTTCCAACTGCAGAGGGATTTTAAACCTGCGCGATACTGCGCACGGGCATCCGACCTCTACTACTCAGAGATCCGGGGAAATGCCAGTAAGTCGACGTGAAAAAAATCTCGATCTCCATCGTGAATTAATCCTGCGACTTCCAGCACCCGAGGTCGACGTCTTGCCTCGAGACCACTCATTTCCCTTTTAGATAATCCTGATTCCATTCATCTGTTGAAGCATAGGTCTAACACTGTATGCCGTTTCCGATATTCGCTTGTAGAGAAGTCTGGTTCCAATTATGTGTTGTGCGGTTTTACAGCAATTTTTTGTTTGTTTTTGATGGAGTTGCTAGCCCCATTTATAACCTTCTTTAATCACGTGTGGAGTTCTTGGAAGGAATCAGTGGTCCTATTTTGTTTATCCTGGAAACGCTAGGGAGCAGGGACAATCGTAACCGTTTTTTAGAAGATAATCTGGCATGACATAACGGCATTCCGGAAAATATAACCTTATGATATAACAATACTACACAGCATGATGCGACACATGACATTATGACACCACATGGCATTACACAACAAGACATTATGACATTAAATAACACATACCATTAGTACACAACATAACATAACCACAACATAACATAACCTAACATAACACAAGATGATATTTTCACAAAACGGGGCATGACGTAACATACCATACCATAATCTAACATACAATATAACATACCATACCATAACACAACATAACATACCACACAATAACACAACATAACATACCATACCATACCATAACACAACATAACATACCATCCCATAACACAACATAACATACCACACCATAACACAACATAACATACCATACCATAACACAACATACCATACCATACCATACCATACCATAACATAACATACCATACGAAAACCAAACATAACCTCAGATCTAAAATATAGCTTGCAATTCACGATCTGAGTCTGTCCTATTGCTATCTCGCAGATAGATTATTGCAATTGAATGGTCTCTAGATTACACTTGGATTGTCAGAATCGACTGCTCTGCATGCAAACATCAAGAACTTTAAGCGTCCGCCAAGAACTGGCTGCCAGTACAAGAAACGAAAGACAATTATGTAAATGCCCTACTCAAAATAACATGGTTTTCCCACGAGATAGGTTTGTATTGGACGGTTCTAGATTGAATTTTGTGCGACATTTTTGTAGTCATTTGAAATAATCTAAGAACTTGCTGCTTAACTCTACTTTCCAGCCATTTTGTTCCGTTAAGGGACGTGATGCGCTGCAGATGTCTTTCTTGGGCAAAGTGTGTTATGTCTATCGTTGTAAGCCCGTGTTATTGAATATTGATGTTGTAGCATCTATCTTTCTGACATTTAGTCTTTCTCGTTTCTTGTGGCCATATCTTATTGTTATTTCGTAGTTTGTCACATTTCTTTCCAATATGTTTTCTGTCGCTATAAATTTAGCTCAAAAAGTTATTGCAATGTATATATAAATGTGAATATATATATACTTTACGAACATATAAATGTAGGCTGCAGTACGGACATACTATGTACCAACTTCCAATAAATATTGCACTAGCGAGAGGAGTGCGGCAGGGCGACACGATTTCTCCAAAGCGTTTCAGAGCAGCATTGAGGACATCTTCCAACAGTGGAGTTGGTTAGACAGAGGCATACATATAGATGGGGAACGGCTCACCCACCCACGCTTTGCGGACGACCTTATGCTAGTCAACTACACCACCGAGGAGGCCCAACACTCCCTGAACGAACTAGATGAGGTTGGCAGAGATGTCGGACTACAGATGAACAAAAAGAAAAGGCAATGTCTCCGAAACTCATACTGCCTCTAATGCGATATCAAAGTTGGAAATGAGCCCATCGAAGATGTCAGGGCCTACATATACTTAGCGCAGGACGAGGTGCGCATTCCAGATAACAGCTGGACATTCAGAACGACGTTTTTGGTGGCCGTACGATTATACACGACCCCGCGGCCGCCCACCCGTACGATTATACACGACCCCGCGGCCACCCACCCGTACGATTAAACACGACCCCGCGGCCGCCCACCAGTACGATTATACACGACCCCGCGGCCGCCCACCATTACGATTATACACGACCCCGCGGCCGCCCACCAGTACGATTATACACGACCCCGCGGCCGCCCACCCGTACGATTATACACGACCCCGCGGCCGCCCACCAGTACGATTATACACGACCCCGCGGCCGCCCACCAGTACGATTATACACGACCCCGCGGCCGCCCACCAGTACGATTATACACGACCCCGCGGCCGCTCACCCGTCCGATTATACACGACCCCGCGGCCGCCCACCAGTACGATTATACACGACCCCGCGGCCGCCCCCCAGTACGATTATACACGACCCCGCGGCCGCCCATCCCGTACGATTATACACGACCCCGCGGCCGCCCCCCAGTACGATTATACACGACCCCGCGGCCGCCCACCCGTACGATTATACACGACCCCGCGGCCACCCACCCGTACGATTAAACACGACCCCGCGGCCGCCCACCAGTACGATTATACACGACCCCGCGGCCGCCCACCATTACGATTATACACGACCCCGCGGCCGCCCACCAGTACGATTATACACGACCCCGCGGCCGCCCACCCGTACGATTATACACGACCCCGCGGCCGCCCACCAGTACGATTATACACGACCCCGCGGCCGCCCATCCCGTACGATTGAAACAAGGTCTGCTGAGACCGAAATGGTACGGCATGGCGAACGATCGGATTACATACCATTTAGTGTTTGGGCTACTTCACATACGGCACACCCGTCGGAATGAATTCAGCATTACTACCGTAGGGGTGTGAGGTGTTAAAGATCTCACATTTCAAAGGCTCGGCTATATGAGGGCGGTAGCCATCTCCTCTCCATCGCCACTTTTACTTCACGGGCTGAACCGGTACCCATTTAAGACTGGCTCGACATTTCCACCTCAACTGGGGAATGAACCCAGGACCACTCAAATGTGAAACCAGCTCGCAAACCACTGCGCTGCGCCGTTATGAAAGAAGAAAAAGAAGATAATAATAGTTAGAATATTCAAAGTTAGCGTCTAGTCTGTACTGTTGTAAGGAGTCGAAACATTGTTAATGACCAAGACAACGCAACAGAGCCTCCAGACTCCTGTGTACTGATGCCTGTGAAGGACAGTGATTATATATTGGAAGATGATAGTAAAGAATCAAGACCAGTGGGAAAGAACCAACAACAGCCATTGGAGCAGATAATAAGAGAAGAAAATGGGAGGTGGATAGGAAATACGATGTGAAATGCACCTTTGAAAAAGCCAGGAAGGCTTTTAGGTGGAACCATCAAGGGAAGAGAAAGAGAGGTAGACCTAGAAATACTCGAAGAAAAGAATTTTAGATGGAATTTCGATTAAATGGTTACACCCGGAGAGAGACAGAAAGAGTAGCACAGGGCCGTGTATTCTGACTGCATGTGGTCAATGGCCTAAGTACTGAGAGGAGCTCTTGGCTTTGATTGATTGATTCATAATAATGTTCTTCGCTCTATTGCTCTTTGAACGAAAATATTGGCAGTCTCCGTAGGGGACCGAATTCGTACCACAGACATCAGACACCAAAACTATTTCAAAGACTTGAGTCGATACTTCGTTGTTTATAAAAATGCAAATGGCCTGGACACTTTATGTACGAGGTCTGCTAAAAACGTATTCGGATTTTTGGTCGGTAAAATACAATTACTCACCTGGAGGTTTGAAAACCTGAATCCCATCACAGTACTATCCTTGGGACTCCACACACTTCTCCTTGTGGTTCAGCTATTGTTGGCAATATTTCAAGAAGGCCGCTTTGGGAATAGAAGTGCAACTAGATCCTCCCATCCCGCACAATGTCTTCTCGTATCTATAATTAGGTCAGTTTCATTGGAATTTTCAGCTTGAGAAACAGCCAAAACTCGCAAGGAACCATGTTGGGATAATATGGAACCTGTCGAACTAGAGGAAGGTTGTGTTTAGCCAAGAAAATCTGAATGAGATGTTGGTTGCTGTGATGGAGCTCCCAAGCTCTCGCTGCTCACGGGTCATGTTATTTGCCTCGTACAGCATCACAAAGGCGACGGAGGACATCCAGGTAGTACTCTCAGATGACACGACGATTCTGTAAGACCAAGGTCCATACTTGGTAAATGACTTCCTTATTTCGGCTAGTTGAGGGCTACTGGAAGGTGATTCCCTCTCCCCCAATGTGCGACTATCTTCGAAGCGATTGTACCAATCCTTAATGTCTGTGATGCTCGTGGCATGCTCACCAAAAGCCTGTTGAATCTTCAGAATGGTGTCCACTTGGGTATCGCCTAGCTTGTGGAAGCCCAATTCTTTCCGTCATTTCGTGGTGAATCTAAAACCATCGATCCAAATATTACTGTACAGTACCAACGTCAGCAGGCACTTGCTAGCTTCACCTACCAAGGCAGTACCCGCCCTAATTAGGCTAATATCGACTGTAATATCAATAACATAATTGGAAAGTCGAGCTGTGGGAGGCTCCAAGCAAAGGTCTAGAACGGACACGGCATCAGTGTCATCACCAACGTAAAAGTATATCGTGATGCAGTCTTATCGACTCTGCTGCATACCTATGAGACATGTTTCTGTTTCTAAGAATCGACGTCACTGCACTCCGGGCATATCCATAGGTATTCAGTCTATCTCATCAAGTGGCGTAAGGCATGGGTGCTGATGGCCCCTGTAGGTCACTGGTTGTACACTCTTCTGTGCCGTCCTCTCATGCTTCATCTATTGCGGTGTCCTCATCCAGCAGGCGGTCATTCATTGATTTCAAAATGTCAGTTCTATTAATCACTAATGTGCCCATGATGGGAGCTTGTGAAGCCATGATTTCAGCTCTTTCATTGCCCTGAACCCTGGCATGAGCAGGACAGTAGATCCATGTCAACTCCTGGAAGTTTGAGGCCTCAACAGCTGCTATCCACTCGTACTTAAGCCATCCCTTCTGTACCTTCTGAAGTACGGCTTGCACGTCTCTCACGATGACTGCCCTTGTTATAGAAGTCTCAGATATCCGTTTCAGTGCTGAGGTCACTGCCTCCGTCTCCATTTTCATACTGGAGGTTGTTGACATGTATGCCTTACTGCGCTCAGCAACGACCTCTCCTCTCACTCTAGACGAGAAACCCCAGCCTGATGTCCGACTGCGCACGACTGATCCGTCGGTGTATATGACAGCGTCACTCTCCTGTGTGTTCTCAGTTATCAGCTGATTTACCTTGTGCTCTGCTCTCCACGTCAGACATGGACAGTGTGTAACATACGTTACAGACAGCTGAATAGATTTAACTTCAGCTGTATGCGTATGCTGTTCAGGATCAGGTGGCAGGACAAAGGACCTGACTCTGAAATTCTTAGTAAGACTAACATGTTGGCTTGGCTTGGCTTCGTTCGTTCTCAATCTCCCGCTACCAAACCCTGAAAGGACTTAAGTAGCAGAATGTAGTCCAGAGAACGGAATGCATTGTGTCGTAGTTTACAACTTGACTGCGATATTTGCACCTTTCGGTCCAACACATCCGACTTCAGCAAACATTTTTTGAGTACCTGGTTAGCATTCCCTCTTCGATCCCTTCTCCTTAGCCAGTCTGTCCTGCTGCAGCCTGTTATCCAGGATCACCGCGTGGAGGTGTAGAAGGGTCTTGGCAGCTCTGGTTCGCTGGCCTGACGCTAGCACTCAGCTATGGGTCACTGACTACTGCAGCTTATCCGCTGCTCAGCATCTTGATCCCACTAACATGTTGAACGTCCAGACACTTCTGCCAGTAGGCCAGATAAGATGGTGGGAACACGTTGTTTGGATGCCAGCTAAGCGCATCCCCATGCAGTTGTTATACGGTAAGCTCACAACAGGGAGATACTCACACAAGGGGGAGGGGGGGGGGGGTGCAGAATAAACGCTACAGTCTCCTTGAAAGTGTTTCTAAGAAGTTTCAATATTGATGTCACTTCATGGGAGTCGCTTGCACAAGACCGTACCACCTGGCGCACTAGTAGTATCACCGAAGGTGCTCAGATAGCAGATAGTGATGTCATTTGGGCGGCTAAGCAAAAGCGTGCCACGCGAAAGAAACAAAAACGCACGACGACTCTACAGCCGGCTTCCCGGAAGACCTTCATTGCGTTGGTCAGACTTCTTTACTTTCCGTAACAATATCCAAGACGCCTGTAGAGCAGCGCTTACCACCCCCTGGACTTCCATCGCTCAAGACACGGTCCGCTGGAGACGGTTGGGTACCATAGCTACACCGAGGAACAGATCATCTAGACCAAGATGTCGCTCATGGATATTCATAATCTCTACTTCTTCGTTCGTCCTGAAAAATACGTTTCTAACGTTGTGTCGTAGCCTTCAGCTAGGCTGTGATATATGCGCCTTTCCGCCCGATACATTCGATTACAGAACGACAATTTTTGATCCCGCTTTTGTCTTCCCCATTATATACAATTTTATTGATGACGTGTTGTAACGTGAAGACTCCAAACAGATGTGCAAGCAATCACAGGCAATCTTACCTTTGTCCATTCCTTTCTTGATGTCATTTCCTGTTACACCGTTAGGTGTAACTGTCGCTTCCAAAGTTTGAACGTGTATTCGTCTTCTCTTGTTCTTCATTTCCTGTTTTAATTGGTGTGGATTAGGTGCCATGTCTTCTGCCTTTTTGCTATTAATGATCAATCCAATGTGCTGGCTATCATCTTTATTATCATCATGTGCCATGCCGGTCAACGACGCAGGCAATCATGAACCTCCCGAAATCTCTTGTCTCTAGTTCTAGAAATCAAATATGTAGCTGGGAACGGCATGGCCTAGTGGTTAAATTTCACGGCTCACAACCTGAAGATACTGGGTTAACTCCCCAATCACAACACCGGCCTTTACCCCGGGGATGCAAACCCTTAGAAAGTGCAGGAGGAAGCAGACCCTCACAGAAAATCAATAACGAAATCGGATGCACTGAGCCGACAGGCGCAAAATAAAAACATAGAGCAACGCACATCACCTTTGGGAATAGGGAAATGAGGCGAACGTAAAAAATAATTTTTTTTAAATTATGTAGTTGGAACTTTCGCATGCTACGTACTCGGAAAGTACAGTATTTTATGTTTATGTCTATCTTTGTTTTTCCCACCAGGAATATTTTGCCTGTTGTAATAGAGCGTTACACACCTTCACTGTGAATGATATGTCCGAAAATAGTGATTGGATATCTTGAGGTCGGTTGTAGATAAAATTCCGAAACTGTCAGAGAATTGGCAAATTAGGTAGAAAGGTAGAAAAGGAAAGAGATCTAGGGGTTATAATAGATCATACAGTTTAGGTGAGTGAGCAAAGTCTAGGTAGCAGTGAAAATATCATATGCAATGTTAGGTATGATAAAAAGAAATATTAAACATAAGAGCAAGGAAGTGATTGTCAAACTGTACAAAGCATTATACCTAGATTGGAGTACTGTGTACAGGTGTGGAGTCCTTATCATAGAGGGGATATAACGATACTGAGAAAGATATAAAAAAGAGCGACACAGCTTATAGTGGGATTCCAGAATTACAGTTATGAGGAAAGACTCAGAAAAACCGTGTCTAGAAAAGAGAAGAATTCGTGGTTACTTGATACATGTTTATAATATAATTAAAGGAAAAGATACATTAAACTATAACAATTTTTTGTATCAAAATACAGACGCCTACAAGAACAAGCGGGCATAGCTATAAATTAATTTTTAAAAAGTCCACCCTAGATCCCAAATAATAATTTTTTTTAGTCAGAGAGTGGTGAATGATTGGAATGCATTGTCACAGAAAATGTATGTACAGGTCACCGACCCCAGGCTGGCTGCTAGTGCCAGGGTCAGCTGCCTAGAGCGTCAAGTCCAGCGGCCCAGAGCTGGCTGCTAGCGTCAAGTCCAGCGACCCAGAGCTGGATGCTAGCGTCAAGTTCAGCGGCCCAGAGCTGGATGCTAGCGTCAAGTTCAGCGGCCCAGAGCTGGATGCTAGCGTCAAGTTCAGCGGCCCAGAGGCGCCTGCTAGCGTCAAGTCCAGCGGCCCAAAGGCGCCTGCTAGCGTCAAGTCCAGCGGCCCAAAGGCGCCTGCTAGCGTCAAGTCCAGCGGCCCAAAGGCGCCTGCTAGCGTCAAGTCCAGGGGCCCAGAGCTGGCTGCTAGCGTCAAGTCCAGCGACCCAGAGCTGGCTACTAGCGTCAAGTCCAGCGACCCAGAGCTGGCTGCTAGCGTCAAGTCCAGCGACCCAGAGCTGGCTGCTAGCGTCAAGTCCAGCGGCCCAGAACAGACTGCTATCGTCAAATCCAGCGGCCCAAAGCTGCCAGCTAGTGTCAAGTCCAGCGGCCCAGAGCTGGCTACTAGCGTCGTCCAGCGACCCAGAGCTGGCTACTAGCGTCAAGTCCAGCGACCCGGAGCTGGCTGCTAGCGTCAAGTCCAGCGACCCAGAGCTGGCTGCAAGGTCAAGTCCAGCGATCCAGAGCTGGCTGCTAGCGTCAAATCCAGCGGCCCAATGCTGCCAGCTAGTGTCAAGTCCAGCGGCCTAGAGCTGGCTGCTAGCGTCAAATCCAGCGGCCCAAAGCTGCCAGCTAGAGTCAAGTCCAACGGACCAGAGCTGCCAAGACCCGTCTCCACCTCCACGCGATGATCCTGGATAACAAGCTGCAACGGAGCAGACTGTCTAAGCAGAAGGGATCGAAGCGGAAAGGCTAGCTGGGTACCCAAAAAATACCACGCTGAAGACAGATGTGTCGGACCGAAAGATGCAAATATTAGAGTCAAGCTGTAAACTACGACACAACGCATTCCGTTCTCCTGACAACATCCTGCTACTTGCATATCCCTTTTTAGGGTTTGGTAGCGGGAGTTTGAGAACCACCGACGATGACGACAAAGAAAAAGAAGGAAGAAGAAGATACTCTATCTCTGCAGCCTCTAATGATCCTCTTACGCGTGTACTTATTGTCCATGATTCACAAACGTAAGTCAACATTGGAATTATATTACAAGAAAGTACGCTTTTCTCATTTTAAGAGATAGTTGCTTTACGCACTCAATAAACGTGCGAAGAATAATCTGGAACCTGTTGCGCATTAATATGCAGAGGGATGCGCAACAAGATTAACGAGCATGAATGTGTTGGATGCAATTAATCTAAATTGATTGCATACATTAATATCGTATCTATTGATATCAGATATACACGTGATTTGAACTTAAGAGCCGGGGTGAAATAACAAACTGAAATAAATGTGGTTGGTGGAAATGCACGACGAGAGAAATAGATACAAATAAAGCAGTATTTAAAGCAGTATAGTAAAGTAAAGTAACACATAGCAATACTGCCGTAGGGGTGTTGAGGTATTTGCGATCTCGCATTTCAAAGGCGGTAGCCATCTCCTCTCTCTCTCGCTGTATATAAAGCAGTATATAAAGCAGTGTATAACGCAGTATATAAAGCAGTGTATAACGCAGTATATAAATCAGTATATAAAGCAGTATATAAAGCAGGGTACAAAGCAGTATATAAAGCGGTATATAAAGCAGGGTACAAAGCAGTATATAAATCAGTATATAAAGCAGTATATAAAGCAGTGTATAACGCAGTATATAAATCAGTATATAAAGCAGTATATAAAGCATTGTATAAAGCAGTATATAAAGCAGTGTATAAAGCAGTATATAAAGCATTGTATAAAGCAGTATATAAAGCAGTGTATAAAGCGGTATATAAAGCAGGGTACAAAGCAGTATATAAAGCGGTAAATAAAGCAGTGTAGAGTTAAAGAACGCCGGGGTGGTAGTAGTGTGAGTAGGTCGAATATTCCACCATGTACAATTAATTCTTTAAATCTTTTTTGATTGTTAAATATGGTTGTCTATCTATTGTCTGATCCAGGTCTGCCTTTCGGTGTCATGTGTATAACTGGCATCTTGACAGCGCATTGGTGTAAGGGGGAACTGCCTGCCTCGGAAATTCCGTCAATCCATCTTTTGCGGGTTCGGCCTCTAGCTCTGGTACCGCTGTGTTTAAGTGTTAGAGCTATTTGTGGGACACAGCTGTATTGCTGTTGCGATATGTGGCCAAACCACTGAATTTGCAATTTCTAATGAAGTCTAGCATTGGCTTAGTGCCCATCTGTTTCCTGATCGTATCGTTTCTAATTCTGTCCCATCTTGTCACATTTAGCATTCGCCTCAGGCATTTCGTTTCTGTTGTTTCTATTTTTCTCTTATCTGTCGCTGTCAGTGTCTATGTTTGACATTGGTAGCATAATGTAGGCATGATAATTGTGTTGAACAGGGCTCTTTTTGTGTCAACCTTTACCTGTTTGTTCTTCTGTATTGTTGACTTCTGGCCAATGATTTGGTTTGATTTGATGCATCTGTGATCGATTTCTTCTTCCATTCTTCCATTATATAATACTTTGCTTCCTAAATATTTGAAATCCGTCACTTGTTTGAGTTGTTGCTGTTCTACGTAGACCTTAGCGGTTGTTCTATTTCTTGTCATTGTTTCAGTTTTACTCAAGTTGGTTATCATGTTGTGTCCTTCTGCAGCTAAGTTAAGGGTGTTTAAGCGTTGTTGCAGCTGCTACTCTTCAGTGTTTGCAATGAGTGCTTAGAGGAGTTCGCCACATTTTGCTGAAACCTGAGGAAACTGTCGGAATTCGTACAATCCAACAAAAGCAAAAGGAAATTTTGATAATCTGTTTTTTTCCTTGGCAGTATACGACTGCGTAACATGGACACTAAGGAATCGAGTCCTTCGAGTAAAACTGTTATTTAAAGGTCCTCAAAATAAAATTGACCCCCCCCCCCCTCCCCCCACACCACCCAAAAAAAAAACCAATGCAGACATTCGAAAGCAGTTGGGCATATAGGAAAACTGATTCATAATTTTCAGCAATGAATTGAAAATTGAAATACTTTGACCACATCAAAAGAAACAACGGTCTTGAGAGAGTGGTAATGGAAGGTAAGGTGACGGGCAAGGGAGGCAGAGGAAGACTAAGGAATAGATAGCTCCAAGACGCCAAGGAATGATTGGGCAGGACTCTGGAGCAGGCTGCAGATTTGAGAAGATCGAGTGTTTTTACCGGCCGGCTATGTTGAGGGCGACGTTCAGCGAATTTTTTTTTTTTTTTGCTTAGATGTTTGCCTCACTAGTTTCTACTGGCGGAGGCGCGCCATTTTCCACCCCAGACCGTAGTCAATTGGGCAATATCAGGACGCATAAACCAGTGCTTGGATGCATGTATGCGTCTGTATGTACCTATGCTAGGTTTGTGCGCCCTCAGAAGCTAGCCCAACCAAAGTGCAATGGAAGGGCTTTACCACGAGGGCGCGTGTGAAAGTTGTGAAAGGGTGTGACTGTGGGATAGAGTCAAATGAAACAGAGTGAGGGAAGAAGAGAGAGAAGGGGAAGAGTGGCCCTCAGGGTGAGACCTTGGTCTTGACGTTCAGCGAAGGGCATGCTACATAATGATGATGATGATGATGTCGTACTTCTAATTTCCTTCTTATTCTTCTTCTTCTTCTTCTTCTTCTTCTTCTTCTTCTTCTTTCTGTTCTTCTTCTTTAACTACATAATGTACGACATGAGTATCAGCGCATCAAAAACAGAGACAATGAATATAGGTAGAAGGCACACCACACTTGATATTCGCGTGATTGAAACCAAAAATAAAGCAGATACAAGAAGTTAGGTATTTGAGAACTGTTTTACTCAAGATGGCAGACTCGATAGAAAGATAGAGAGACGATAGTGCAAAGGACAAACACTGTTACCTACCAACTGTCTTCATTACTAAGGACCCCCCCCCCCCCCCGCCCCCCCAAGATTTCCCACATTTTCATAATGTTAAGGCCTAGTCTAATGAAGACTATTAATACTTCATCGCCGATGGCAGTCTCTTCGTAGTCTCTCTTCACGCGTAAGAGTATCGTTTCTTTGTTCACAAAAAGGAAATTGTCCACAAGTTGACACCGACGTAAATAACGAAATTATGGGACAGGTGTCAAGCTATGTATACCTTTTTTCAGCTAATAACGGCGAAGGGCACACGCGAAAGGGAGATCGGTTAGAGAGTAGCATCATGAAACATACACTTTTGTTCAAGCAGATATCTCAGACCTTAAAAATGAGAATCATTAAATGCTATGTGCATTTAGTTTTATTCGATGGAGTAGAAACCTGGACCATGACAAATAAAATGGAGAAGAGTATTGATGCCCTTCAAATGTGGGTATTC
The DNA here is from genome assembly GCA_036924085.1 of Ariolimax columbianus. Taxonomy (NCBI): domain Eukaryota; kingdom Metazoa; phylum Mollusca; class Gastropoda; order Stylommatophora; family Arionidae; genus Ariolimax; species Ariolimax columbianus. The sequence goes on along the minus strand of JAVGWX010000020.1, from coordinate 12,934,661 downwards.
AGAAGACTTTTACGAGTTTCTTGGAAAGATTGGAAAACAAAATGTGAGGTTCTTGAACAACTAAAGTTAGAGAATAGACTTCTGAAGAAAATAAGAAGCAGAAAATTCCATATTTTGGTCAAGCGACATGATAGTCTACTCAAAGTTATATTGGAGGGAGAGTGGAGGCAAGATAGCCAGAGGAGGGCAGAGGTACAGCTGGGCAGACATCAGGATGTCGCCGGGACACAGTTTGAGTGAGTGTACCAACCTGACACGGGGGCGATTCATTACCGTCAACCTCCGATGCGGAGATGGCACTTGATGATGACGATCACCGTCTTATACCTTTGTCAAGCTGTTGGTGTTTTCCACGAAAGAAGTAATTTTGTAAAACTGTGAGCTATAGTTATATAAATTGGTAGTGGAGGTACTCTGCAATTATGCCATCCTTGTCATGTGATTTTCTAGCCGGCATTTTATTTTGGGCGTGGCTTTTTTCTGGGGACAAGAAATCCGGAAGAGGGAAAGTGAAAATGTAGGAGGAATTGGAGGAGAAGCGGAAGATGTGAACAGTTCGGTGGGACCAGAGTACTGAGCAGTTTATTGGCTGTAGCGGTCAGCGACCAACATATGATTGCTAGTGTCAGGGTCAGCAATCCAAGGCCCTTCTCCATCTTCCCCTGGTGATCCTAGATAACAGACTGCAACAAGGTAGAATGGCTGAGGAGGGTTGTAAGAGGAAAGGCTAACCTGGTGCCCACAAATTCCATGCTGAAGTTGGATGTGTCGGACCAAAAAGGTGCAAATATCGTTCTCAAGCTGTAAACTACCACATATATACGAACCCATTCCGTTCTCCGGGGATTCCGTTGCATAGTGGTTAAGCCGTCGGTCTCATGATCAGGTGGTGTGGGTTCTACTCCGGACTCCGCCGTATTTTTCACGGATCCTTGATGCGGAGTCCGCTGCATCTCGTAGTCGCCCCCTAGTCGTCTTGTCCTTCACTTGCCACTGGGGTCGGCCGGCTCGAGACGAGAGAGTGAGGATAAAAAGTAGCGCAGTTAATCCTTACTAAATATAGTGCTAGCAAAATTAATTATGTCCTTATCGTCTACGATGGACGGCGGCCTTTGCATTTGCCTTGCCGTTCTCCGAACTATATCCCGTTCATTGCAAATCCCTTTCCAGGGATTGGTAGCGGGAGTTTGAGAACAAAGAAGAAGAATAGTTCATGACTTTCCCCATCACCGATTTGGTTCGGGATTCATCTGTAACTTTCAGACAAGGAATGACTAAATAGGGTTCAACAAGACTTCGAGATGCAAATCTAATGGTGCGTCAAATTGCTGCATCTGCCAGGGAAACCTTGCATCGAAAAGCTCATAGAAACAGGAAACAAGGAAACTTAGCTGGACAGATGTGGCATAAGAAACGAATGGATGGGAGTCTTCAGACAATATGGCAAGCCACAATCTAAATAACAGCATCAACCAACTCATAAGGATGAATAAGACTATTGCCTTCCGGCTGAAAACCCAACCCATTCCACTTAACAAGCATCTGGACAGATTCCAGCGACAACACATCCAAAGTGGCAGCTGTATAAACATCCATCCGGAACCAGTGACCATGACCTGTTTGAGCTCTCGGCGTTCACTGGGGATACGACAAGGGCTGGTACTCTGAAGACAAATAAATGGAACCTCTTGTGTAATATTCTTGTTTGCGAATGCTCTCAATGAGTATGTTACTCTTTTGTGCGCACTGTAAAAAGACGTTAAGGGGCAGGTTGCAATAACTTTTCTCACATTGCGAGAGTGCTGATGAAGGTGTACCGGGGTTGTGCTATGCTTTGCTTCATCTGCGTGTCACTCACTACTACGGGGATAACTTCGATCCCTCATCCCGTTAGCCAGGCTGCCATGAAAACAGCCCGTTTCCAGGTGAATTACTGGGAGGCCAAGGTGATGCTCTTGACCAGTATGTTTTCCTTGAGCTTGACTAACATGTCTGATCAGTATATTTTGCCTGACCCTGACTAACATGTCTGATCAGTATATTTTGCCTGACCCTGACTAACATGTCTGATCAGTATATTTTGCCTGACCCTGACTAACATGTCTGATTAGTATATTTTGCCTGACCCTGACTAACATGTCTGATCAGTATATTCTGCCTGGACAGACGTTAGTCTTCCTCCCTTGTTTAATATTAATTAACAACTAACAAACAGATATCACCACATGGCAATGTGCAAAAGGGCAAGAGCCTGAGTTCTGCTCGATTCTTAATAACAACTCTATCCTCCATGAAAGTATGTACATTTTTTTAATTGTTCTTTTTGTCATAGCAAAAGGACAGAACGGATTGTACATTGTAGTTAAAAATTGTTATTTTTGTGTTGGACTTAATTAACAATTTTTAACAAAAAATGTTGGACGTTCACCTTATTTCTCTATTCCCCAAGACTGTGTGCGTTGCACTATGTATTTATGTTGCGCCTGTCGGCCTAGTGCATCCGACTTCGGCATGCATTTTATGAAAGAGTCTGCTTCCTCCTGCATTTTCTAAAGGTTTGCTTCCCCGGGGTAACGGCCGATGTTGTTATTGGGGAGCGAACCCAGCATCTTCGGGTTGTGTCTGTGTCACTTAACCACCAGCCCAGTAATTTTAACGATTGTTATCAGTACCTCGTACAAATCTGGCAAAGATGGCGCCGTAACTGGCTGCGAGTCTACATGTCTCTACTGTTTTGGATCATTATGGATGCCGCCAGACCACGGATTTGCCTGGAATTCACACTAGTCGATGACTTACACTTGTGTTCACGGAAACGTGGAGCTGTTTTCCGTCTGGACTTGTTATTTCGTTCTTTTTGTGTGATTTCTTCCATCCGTTTATCCTGGTCTGGACGCCGGCTGAATGGCGCTACGCTTAAACTAGTTATACCTGTGTCGTATCTCACGGGTTAGTTCTGCCGGTTCACCTTCACGAATTTGGCGTGTGGGAATTTTAGATGCTACTATGATGAACTGAATACAGCTGGGGAGAGATGCCAGACTCACTCACACGCTGAGTGTTGTCCATACGACCTCTTGTGGTTATCGAAAAGGCACGACAAACTGCGTTAGATGCCTTCCCACCTTTCTACCCTGCGGGTTACATGTTTACGGAAAGGCTTCGGTGGTAACCCTGAGGCAAAATCTGCATCCTATGCTATCTCTAGTCGTCTCGATGAATGTCTTGCCACTGGCAAAAGGTAGCTTAGGTTCTGTGAGTGAGGTTGACAAAAGGCGCAGTTTCTTCCTCACTTTAATCCAAATCTCCGCGCAAGTCACCCATTTCAGCGGACACAGCAAGAGATACGACTGTCCACACGGCTGAACAAAGAGAGTGGTCTTCATCACTGGTGATGGACGAACATCACGGACACAGCAAGAGATACGACTGTTCACACGGCTGAACAAAGAGAGTGGTCTTCATCACTTGTGATGGACTAACATCACGGACACAGCAAGAGATACGACTGTTCACACGGCTGAACAAAGAGAGTGGTCTTCATCACTTGTGATGGACGAACATCACGGACACAGCAAGAGATACGATTGTCCACACGGCTGAACAAAGAGAGTGGTCTTCATCACTTGTGATGGATGGACACAGCAAGAGATACGACTGTCCACACGGCTGAACAAAGAGAGTGGTCTTCATCACTTGTGATGGATGGACACAGCAAGAGATACGACTGTCCACACGGCTGAACAAAGAGAGTGGTCTTCATCACTTGTGATGGACAAAAGAAAAAAAAAATCAGTACCTCGTGAAATGGAAGCCTCACAAGTGTTGTGTAGTTTTATTTGGTTAAATGAACCTGGCACTAATGTCCTTACCCTAGTGGTCCGCTGGGATCTTAGTGTGTGGATAGGGCAGGAACATCATCACTGCCCCACAGAGAGCATGTTGTAAGACGCAACTAACTATGTGACATGGCATAACACCGGCCATGGTTAGGTGGTTTCTTTAGAGCAGCATAGATGGCTTCTAACAGGCTCCGGGTCTTTTTGGCTTTAGTGTTTGAGTCTACTTCTTCATCTGCGTTTTTTCTCAATCTTAGTTGAGTTTTAGTTTAGGTTTAGTTTGCGTTTAGGTTTAGTATAGTTTTAGTTTAGTTTTAGTTTAGTTTTAGTTTAGTTTAGTCTAGTTTAGTTTAGTTTAGTTTAGTTTAGTTTAGTTTAGTTTAGTTTAGTTTAGTTTAGTTTAGTTTAGTTTAGTTTAGTTTTAGTTTAGTTTTAGTTTAATTTTAGTTTAGTTTAGTTTTAGATAAGTTTTAGATTAGTTATATATTAGTTTTAGTTTAGTTTTAGTTTAGTTTTAGTTTAGTTTTGTTTAGTTTTAGTTTAGTTTAGTTTTAGTTTAATTTAGTTTAGTTTTGTTTAGTTTAGTTTTAGTTTTAGATTAGTTTTAGATTAGTTTTAGATTAGTTTTAGTTTAGATTAGTTTTAGTTTAGTTTTAGTTTAGTTTAGTTTTAGATAAGTTTTAGATTAGTTATATATTAGTTTTAGTTTTAGTTTAGTTTAGTTTTAGTTTAGTTTTAGTTTAGTTTTAGTCTAGATTTAGTTCAGTTTTAGTCTAGTTTAGTTTTAGTTTAGTTTTAGTTTAGTTTTAGTTTAGTTTTAGTTTAGTTTTAGTTTAGTTTTAGTTTAGTTTTAGTTTAGTTTTAGTTTAGTTTTAGTTTAGTTTTAGTTTAGTTTTAGTCTAGGTTTAGTTCAGTTTTAGTCTAGTTTTAGTTTAGTTTTAGTCTAGTTTTAGTTTAGTTTTAGTTTAGTTTTAGTTTAGTTTAGTTTAGTTTCAGTCAGAGAATTAAAGTCATGGCGCACCGTTTTACCCATAAGTGCTCTGTTCTTCTCCATACTGTTAATCTTTATATCAGGGCTAAAACCTAACATGTACACTGTTGGCGACTATAGGGATATGTGACCTTTATTCTTCAGTCCCATACATTCGCATGTCGCACATCAGGTATTAAGTTGTTGTTGTTTTTGAATGCATATAATGAGTAGGATTACTCTTGTTAGTGCGCTCTGAAAAAGACGTTTAGTGGCGGGTTGTCGTAGCTTTGCTCACATCCCGAGCGTGCTGATAAAGGTGGTTGTTGTGGCGTGTCGCTCATTACAACGGGGATCACGTCGATCCTTCAGCTAGTTAGCCAGGCTACTATAAAATCAGCCCGCTTCCAGGGAGGGCTACTGGGAAGGAGTTGGGGGTCTTGGACAGTTTGTTTTGCCTGACCTTGACTAACATGTCTGATCAGCATGTTTTGCCTGACCCTGACTAACCTGTCTGATCAGTATTTTTTGACTGACCCTGACTAACCTATCTGAACAGAATATTTTGCCTGACCTTGACTAACCTATCTGATCAGTTTGTTTTGCTTTACCCTGACTAACCTGTCTGATCAGTATGTTTTGCCTAACCCTGACTAACTTGTCTGATCAGTATGTTTTGCCCGACCCTGACTAACTTGTCTGATCAGTATGTTTTGCCTGACCAGACGTTAGTCTTTCTCCCCATCTGGTATTGAGAAACACGAAGTAATAGTGGCAGAGCGGCTAGAACAATTTCGGTGCTTGATTCTCCAGCAAAGTATCCAGGTTTGTTCTCTGGCTGTAACGCTCTTCAGTCCACCCAGCTGTATTTTGGTACCCGACTAACAAATAATAAAGTATAGTAGCAAGATAGAGAAATGGTCACCACGCCTCAAAAAGCAATGACTTCGTACAACATAGTTACTAACACTCCATCCGCGACTGCAATGTCAGCTACGGATCTGCCTTTAAGCATACTTTTTGTTGAAACTTTCAACACTAATATCCCCGGGCTACATCAAATCTGTCACGACAAAGAACATGTTTCAAATGGAGAAGTGTCTACGCAAGATACGAGATTATGTAAGACAATATCAATAGAAGGCGTTCCTTCATTTAAAAACAAAGCGAGCCAAGTTTGAAATTACAAACAATTTGTCAGACATAAATATAGCAACATTCGAACAAAAAGTAATATATTTCCTGTGATATGTTGTTTCAACTGCTCGGAGATGTCAAGGATTTATGTAAAAATATAAATCAGTTTTGATGTCCGTTTCCCAGTTACAGGATTCGTGTTATTTCGGCACGATTGCGCATATTAGCAACAACGCTTCCGGGCAATCTGCGCATGTCTGCGTAAATTTGTCACGTGCTCCACCCGTTCGTCCATTCCAATTTTAGAATTCAATTTCACGGCCTCTTGTTTGTTAAATTTGAGTAGTCTTCCGTAATTTTGTATCAATAAACTGGGACAACACAACACGATATTAGTAATGTGGAAAAAGTGTCAAATATAGTGAAAACTGAATTCATTGAGATCTATAGTTTTTGTCTTCTGTATAGTCTTCAAAGCAGAATAGACCAAGAAAATCGGCCTTCCAGACCATGACGGGAATCTTGTGCAACGAAACCTTGTCGCTGGAGCTGAGAAAGAATGTCACCAGTTGTGACATATGACAGTTAATCATGGACAAGTAGCAAGCAAGCGCATAGATCTTTGGAAGCAATGGAGCTGCAGATCCAATGGAATGCAATGAACGCTAATGATACAGCACTCGAAAAGGCAGAAGCACAATGACAATTAATTGTAAAGATCAAAACAAAGCAGACATCATTTTTTATGCATGAGAACAGGTGGTTTGGAACACGCTGTGACAACGGGAAAGATAGCAGGAAAGAGAGACAGAGGAAGGCAGAGAGAAAAGATGTTGGACAGCCTGAGAGAATGGCAAGGGTGACAATCAACAACATAGTTGGTAAACAGTACACGTTATAGAAGCGGATGTAGGTTCATGATCACCAACGCCAGCCGACAGTGCTCCTGATTCTTCTTCTTCGTCAATCAACTGATGCTATGCTTCTAGTACGGTGAGGATCACGACCAACGGATGCTATGCTTCTAGTACGGTGAGGTTCACGACCAACGGATGCTATGCTTCTAGTACGGTGAGGTTCACGACCAACGGATGCTATGCTTCTAGTACGGTGAGGTTCACGACCAACGGATGCTAGGCTTCTAGTACGGTGAGGTTCACGACCAACTGATGCTAAGCTTCTAGTACGGTGAGGTTCACGACCAACTGATGCTATGCTTCTAGTACGGTGAGGTTCACGACCAACGGATGCTATGCTTCTAGTACGGTGAGGTTCACGACCAACTGATGCTATGCTTCTAGTACGGTGAGGTTCACGACCAACTGATGCTATGCTTCTAGTACGGTGAGGTTCACGACCAACGGATGCTATGCTTCTATTACGGTGAGGTTCACGACCAACGGATACATGGCTACAAATTGAAGATAGGGTGTACCGACGAATGCCCGTGCGGTACTGGTAAAATGACCGCTGAACATCTGCTGCAGAACTGCCCGACATACGAGGATCAGAGAGAGCAGATGTGGCCATTACCAGTGGAACTGCAAGACAAGCTCTATGGCAGTGGCGAGAGCCTCAGGATGACCGCCGCTTTTTTCGAAAAAATAATGGTTACTGTCTGACTGCGTACGAAGAAGAAGAAAGAAGGATACATGGCTTCTAGTACGGTGAGGTTCACGATCAACTGATGCTGTGCTTCTAGTACGGTGAGGATCACGAAGGAGACTGTGCGTTTCAGGTCTTCGAAGGTCCGCCACAGCTTTTCGAGCATGATCGCTCCTTCAGCCAAGACTGCCTTTCTTTGGATTATTTAGGTAGGGCAGTCCTGCAATCGCTTGGGTGCTCCACAATCGCAAGTAGGATTGTCTCTGAGTCATATTCTGTGGGGGTGGGCCTGGAGTCTACAATGATCCGTTCTTAGTCTGAAGAACTTTGTCTGCCCATCTCTGCCAAGTTTGTATATGTTATCATTATTGAGTTAACTATTAGCAGCCAATCTTTTGTAGCAGGTTACAGTGGCCTTTGCTACATCCTGTGACGTACTTGAGAAGGTGGAACAAGGTTCTTCTGGCTGTAGTGCAATGCGTGGTTTCTTAATATGCTTACCATAATGGGGATTAAAGTGTTGATCCCCAGACTGCTGAGTCACAGCATGCTTCAATGAGCACATAATGGCGGCGATAGTCTTCAAAGAGTTCGTCGGGATAAAGCGCAAGAGAATTCTCCAAATGTTGAAACAATTGTTGGCGATGGCAGGGATTTGAGAATCATGCAAAACATGCACTGGGCCTGCAGCTATAAGAATAGACACTCAAGTGGGAGACAACTATAAGAATAGACACTCAAGTGGGAGACAACTATAAGAATAGACACTCAAGTGGGACACCAAGTGGGAGACAACTATAAGAATAGACACTCAAGTGGGAGACAACTATAAGAATAGACACTCAAGTGGGAGACAACTATAAAAATAGACACTCAAGTGGGACACCAAGTGGGAGACAACTATAAGAATAGACACTCAAGTGGGACACCAAGTGGGAGACAACTATAAGAATAGACACTCAAGTGGGAGACAACTATAAGAATAGACACTCAAGTGGGAGACAACTATAATAATAGACACTCAAGTGGGACACCAAGTGGGAGACAACTATAAGAATAGACACTCAAGTGGGAGACAACTATAAGAATAGACACTCAAGTGGGAGACAACTATAAGAATAGACACTCAAGTGGGAGACAACTATAAGAATAGACACTCAAGTGGGAGACAACTATAAGAATAGACACTCAAGTGGGACACCAAGTGGGAGACAACTATAAGAATAGACACTCAAGTGGGACACCAAGTGGGAGACAACTATAAGAATAGACACTCAAGTGGGAGACAAATATAAGAATAGACACTCAAGTGGGAGACAACTATAAGAATAGACACTCAAGTGGGAGACAACTATAAGAATAGACACTCAAGTGGGAGACAACTATAAGAATAGACACTCAAGTGGGAGACAACTATAAGAATAGACACTCAAGTGGGACACCAAGTGGGAGACAACTATAAGAATAGACACTCAAGTGGGACACAAGTGGGAGACAACTATAAGAATAGACACTCAAGTGGGAGACAAATATAAGAATAGACACTCAAGTGGGAGACAATTAGAGGCAGAAAAAAAAAATGGTGTGAGAAAGAGATGTGTGCTGTGCCCTGACCTTTTCTCTCTGTACAATGAGTTTATCTTGGGAGACGTAGAGGAAATGCCAGGAATATCAGTTGGTGAACAGAATATAAACAATCTACGACATGCAGACGGAGTCATATTTACAAGAGTTGGTCAGCATGGTAGTTCATCAAAGTAAAAATAAGGACTCAGTTTAAAGGGAAAGAAATCAGAAGTAGTGGCGGTAACAAAGAAACACAACTCACTCTAATACAGTAACAAGGTGAAGGTGAAGAGAATAAAGACAAGTATACGCGATTAAATACCTGGGCGGGGGACGGCGTGGCCTAGTGGTTAAGTGGCACGGCTCACAACCAGAAGGTTCTGGGTTCGATCCCCATCACAGCACCGGCCGTTACCCCGGGGAAGCAAACCCTTAGAAAATGCAGGAGGAAGCATACCCTTACATAAAAATGCATGCTGAAGTCGGATGCACTGGGCCGACAGGCGCAAAATAAAAACCACAGTGTAACGCACACACGCCTTGGGGAATAGATAAATAAGGCGAACGCAAAAACAAAAAAACAAAAACAAAATACCTGGGCAAACACATACCATTTGATGGATGATGCAATTATGAAATAAGGAACATAATTTTCCAGGTACAATCGGTCTTCCAGAGCGTGAAGAGAATCGTGTGCAACAAAACCCTATCGCTGGGATTGAGAAAGAGAGTTCTTAGATGCTATCTAGAACCAGTACTGATGTACGATAGTGAAACGTGTACAATAAGCGAGCATAAACGTCGCTATAGGCAGCGGAGATGTGGATATAAAAAACATGCAAAGACAACTAACGATGCGGTATTTGAAGAAGTACAGAGACAAAGACAACGAACGATACGGTATATGAAGACGTTTAGACACAAAGACAACTAACGATGCGGTATTTGAAGAAGTACAGAGACAAAGACAACGAACGATACGGTATATGAAGACGTTTAGACACAAAGACAACTAACGATGCGGTATTTGAAGAAGTACAGAGACAAAGACAACGAACGATTCGGTATATGAAGACGTTTAGACACAAAGACAACTAACGATGCGGTATTTGAAGAAGTACAGAGACAAAGACAACGAACGATACGGTATATGAAGATGTTTAGACACAAAGACAATTGACGTACGGCATTTGATGACGAACAGACACAAAGACATCCAGCGATACGGTATTTGAAGAAGTACAGACACAAAAAAGTACAGACATAAAGAAGTGCAGGCATAAAGAAGTGCAGGCACAAAGAAGTGCAGGCACAAAGAAGTACAGACACAAAGAAGTACAGGCACAAAGAAGCACACACACAAAGAAGCACACACACAAAGAAGCACAGACACAAAGAATCACAGACACAAAGAAGCACAGACACAAATAAGCACAGGCACAAGGAAGTACAGAAACAAAGAAGTACAGACACAAAGAAGAACAGACACAAAAAAGCACAGACACAAAAAAACACAGACACAAGGAAGTACAGAAACAAAGAAGTACAGACACAAAGAAGTACAGACAAAAAGAAGTACAGACACAAAGAAGTACAGACACAAAGAAGTACAGACACAAAGAAGTACAGACACAAAGAAGTACAGACAAAAAGAAGTACAGACACAAAGAAGTACATGCACAAAGAAGTACAGACGCAAAGAATCACAGACATAACAAAAAAAGACACACAGAAGTACAGTCACAAAGAAGTACAGACACAAAAAAGTACAGATACAAAGAAGTACATACACAAAGAAGCACAGGCACAAATAAGCACATACACAAAGAAGCACATGCACATAGAAGCACACAGACAAACAAGCACAGACACAAAGAAGCACATGCACAAATAAGCACAGACACAAAGAAGCACAGACACAAAGAAACTCGTTGCAAAAGTCTGGTCGAGGTAGTCGTCCTTTTCCGGGCATGTCATGAGAATAGGCGGTTGGAAACCTACTGTGCCAACGGGTCAAATAGCAGGGAAGAGAGATAGAGGGAGGTAAAAGTAAAGTAACCCATAACACTACTGCCGTCGGAGTCTGAGGTGTTATCGATCTCACATTTTAAAGGCTTGGCTATATGAGGGCGGTAGCCATCTCCTCTCCCTCGCCGCTTTTACTTCCCGGACTGAACCGGTATCCATTTAAGGCTGGGTCAACCCGGGAGCCATTGCGGTCGGAAAAAACATTACCGCCTCAACTGGGGAATGAACCCATGACGACTCAGAAAGATGCCAGCGCGCTAACCACTGCGCTACGCGGCTCCCTAAAAGGGAGGTAGAGAGAGAAAATATTGGACAGCCTGAAGGATATGGACAGGAGATGATTAACAACGGAGTTGACGAACGACACGGGTGGAAGACGTGGATGGAGATCGATGACCGACAGCCCGAATCCGCATGGCACATGATTATGAATATTCAACCTGACCTGGACTGTGGCACAGTCTACGGGTTCTTGTTGTGGTCTCGAGGTAAGGTGTCGGCCGCGGGTTTGAATCACGCTGAATACCGGGATTTTGTTTCCCCTGGATCGTTTGGTAAATAGTCAGCTGATCTCTTGGTAGTGAGATCGGCCTCCCGTGTGCAGTGTCGAGCACGTTAAAAATTCCTCGGCAGTTGAAAATCGAAAGGAGTAGGCTGAACGGCCGGTGTATGGACAAAATTCAAGCTAAAATTCTACTCGTTATTTGTACCTTTCCCCGGGTGGTTTATTATGAGCAGCTCTAGATGGCATCTAACTGGCTGCGGTCTATTTAGCTCTAGTCTTAGAGTTTATTAAGCACCCTCCAAGAAACTGTTTGTATAGACTTTGTAGAGTCTTCTAAACCAGTATAAAGACGTTCCGTAAAGTTTAGATAAGTTGATTAATTGTGTGCTGGTAATATGATGACGGCTGCTCAACATTTGCAACGACCTGGACTCAGATATGGCTTGTTCCTTGGCAACATTCACGATCAGAGCCTGTGCACCTACCTCTTCTACTCAACAATACTACCTGCAATGTGCTATGCGGCTGAAACATGGCCACTTACCAAAATTATGGACTTCAAACTCAGAGAAACCCAAGCCTCTCTCGAGAGACCCATGGTCGGCGCTACCTTTTATGGCACAAAAGGTCTACATAACCCCGGCAAGCGTCAATAGTAATTGGAGGAAGATGCAGTGATTTATGCGGACAAAATCAATCATAGTTGGACGAGCCACTTTCTGCGAAAATCGAACAATCGATTGAGCATGGTGACAGCAATTTGGTACCCCAGAGACAATATCGACAAATGTAAACGACCACCAATGTGCTGATGCAACTCTTTTGCATCCCGAAAAAACATTAACGATGCAACATATGGATGACTCATTGTCCACTGGTCCAGTGTGGTCCATCACAGAGACCGTTGGTAGAGAAGGTGGGACCCTCAGCAGTTAACTGCTGAAGGTCGGGTATCCAATAATCCAGTAATGTACGTATATTCATCAGTTGCATTTCTTTAATGAAGGTAGCATAGAAAATCTATATCACCGATACTTCATTGGGATCGATATGAAATGTGATTAGGTTTGCGTTGTATATATCCGGAAATATATTGGTTCACTCTAGTCTACATGCGGATACCGGAAACCGCATACAAGAGGGACCAACAATACAAGAACAATGTATATATGAAGGGGTGAAGAATCCAGAAAGGGATGTCATGGGTTATTTAGGAGAAAGGAAGAATGGTCAAGAAAGACACAGCTGATAGTGGGATTCCGAAATTATTGTTATGAGAAAAGAGAAAAGCCGGCCTATAGTGTCTAGAAAAGAGACAAATGAAATTCGATGTGACAATACAGGTTTATACGATAATCAAATGGAAGGATACATTAGACTATAACAGGTTTTTTTTCAAAATTCAGCAGCCTAGAGGAACAAGAGGACACAGCTACAAATAAATTAAAGACAGGTCCAGATTACTTACTTACTTACTTAGTCGTTCCTTTTCTACCGTGAGGTGTAGAGGTTTGCCAAAGAGAACGCCACACTGCTCTATCCGCCGTCTTTTTCCTGGCCTCTTTCCAATCCATCCCTCTATCACTTAGGGACTGTCGTATGTTGTCTTCCCAAAGTACTTTGGGACGTCCTCGGGGTCTGCGTCCTTGACTTTTGATCTCCCATGACTGCTTTGGTATCCGATATTCTTCCATTCTACAGACATGGCCAAACCACTGTAGTTGGGACTGCTCCACTCGTGTCTGCAGGGGTTGAACTTCAAGACTGCTACTTATTGTCTGGTTACGGATCTTGTCCCTTTTCGTTCCCTGAACCGCCTTTCTTAGGTACCTCATTTCTGAAGTTTGTAATTGCCTTTCTTGGGCTGTAGTCATTGCCCATGACTCACATCCATATGTCAGGGCAGGCACATAGGTCGAGCAGTATACATCCATCTTTGTTTTCCTGCTTATTTCTCTTCTGCTGAGGAAACCTCTGTTTATTGCAGGGAACAGTCTACCTGCTGCTGCCCATCGTGCAGTTAACTCCTCTTTGATTCCTCCCATGCTGTCTATGACCACTCCTAGATATTTAAAGTTGCTGACCTGCTCCAGTGCTCGTGTTCCCAGGGTTATCTGATGTCTTTTTTCTTATCTGGTGATCACGATGGTTTTTGTTTTGGAGTTGCTGATGTGCATTCCTCTCTTCTTCAACTCTTCTTCCCAGACCTGCAAGTTGATTTGGAGATGTGCTTGCGTTTTCGTGATCAGGACCACATCGTCTGCAAATGCTAGTTCCGATATGTAACTTGGTTTCATCTTCCAGTACCCTACTTCATACTTTTTTGTCCGTTCCTTGCAGGCTTTGATGACTTCATCCATGAGGAGTATGAAAAGGTACGGTGATAGAATGTCCCCCTGTCTTACTCCTCTAGTGGTCTTGAACTCTCCTGACTTTTGATTTGATGTCCGCAAATAATTTTTGCATGTTTTATAGAAACTCTGTATGGCAGATCAGGGGTCCTGGGATGTTTTTCCTTGTCAGGCACTCCCAGAGTTTGTCCCAAGGAACTTTATCAAATGCTTTCTCCAAATCCAAAAAGCAGAGATGCATCTCTTTATCATATTCAAGAGCCTTTTCACTTAGTTGTCTGAGTGTAAAGATAAGGTCTTGAGTACTTCTGTTTGCCCTAAACCCACATTGAGTTTCATCCATATTTGGCTCTGCTAGACCTCTTAATCACCGTTCTAGAATCTTAGAGTAGACTTTCCCGGGGACACTGAGAAGGGAAATACCTCTGTGATTTTCACATTGTCGATTGTCGCCCTTTTTAAATATTGGTATTAGGTCCAGATTAGATATCAGGAAATCTTCTTTTAGTCAGAGAGTGGTGAATTTTGGAATGCATTTCTAAGGGAAATAGTTAAGGCAGGGTCAATTAATGCTTTTAAAAAAATGATTGGATGGGCATAGTTATTTTTAGATCAAGTAAATGTAAAAGAAACTGGCTATGCAGAGATTTTGTTTTCGACACGCTACAGTAGCTTTGTCGGTTAATGTGTACCTGGTTTACTGTTAGGTAAAGAAAGACAGCGAGGAAGGGATTCGGCAACCTCGTAAATTGGTTAGGCCTAGTACAATGACAATTATAATACTTCTTCCTAGACGGCACTGTCTACTATGAGATTACCTGTATGTACGTGCGTGTATGCAGTTATGCATGTTCTATATGAGATGCCATGACAAGACGGGATGGAACTGAACGGGACGGGACATGACAAAACATTACGCAACATAACATGGCATACACACATACAGACACAAATACATTAATTCGTGCATATACACACTACGCATTCACACGTATACATACACACTACACATATGGGATGAGAAGAGTCATGCCATGATATGACGTGACATAACATGGCGTGACATAACACGGAATGACATAACGTCTTACCATAATGTAACAAAAAATCACGTGACATAGCATAGCGTGACGCAACGCTACGTGGCGCAACACGACGTGACGGAACATGACATGACTTAACATCACGTGACACGATAGGACGTGATAAAACAGGACGTGACACAACATGACAGGATGTGACATAACATGACATTATATGACACAACATGACATGACGTGAGATAACTTAACATGACATAACATAACATAACATGATATGCCATTACGTAGCATGACGTAGCGTGATATAACATGACGTAGCATGACATGAGATACCATGACATTACATGTTGCTGCTGCTATGAATCCATCAGCATCCGGCATTTACTGGGGGAGCGACCATTCTCAAAAAGTTAGGGAGGGGGGGACGAGGTTGTCAGCGGGACAGACGAAGACCTAAACCACGCAGTTTCTTTCGTGAATCTCTCCAAACAAGCAGCACAGCATCAGTTGATCGAAGAAGAAGAAGAACTTTGAAACAAACATCCTATGGTACATCTACAGTTGCAGCCGTATGCTTCATAAGGAGCGAAATGGAGAAGAACAGTCTCCACTGATATAAACGAGTTACTGATTTCTAGACAGAGACGGTAAGACACAGAGGAATTTATTAGTGACGAACTACAAGTTGTTTAAAAAAAAAAATGCGCATCCATTCAAGATACACAATTGAAAATCCATACAAAAATATCGTAAAACTTTTTTTTCCAATTGCCAGCGATTCCAAACTTGTAAGCCTGCATGAAGACTTGCCTCATTTCATTCTAACTCGGGCGCTTTATGAGATATCGATACTGACCTCCAATTTATCATCTTCTGTTATTTCTCTCCGCTTCGCAAATCCAATGGCGTTTCAAATGAGACATTCCACTTTAATTATCGAACATTGTGGCGCTGTATCCTTTGAGTGCAATTTTTGGGTTTTTGTTTGTACATTTTTTGTTGCCTCAAAACTGGTTCGTAAAATGGTATTAATGTTTATTATTGGAATTGTTTGATGGTGGTCAGCTCAATTTAAGACGAATAGAGCAATCCGTAGAGTCGTACACAAAAATAAGATGGAGAGATGACCCAAGTTGTTGTCGTTGCTGTTGTTGTTGTTGTCATTGCTGTTGTTGTTGTTGTCGTTGCTGTTGTTGTCGTTGCTGTTGTTGTTGTTGTCGTTGCTGCTATTGAAACTCGTGCTGGAGTTAGGTACTCTTAAACATTTTTTGGGGTAGAATATTACAGTGGCTCTCTTCACATCCCGAGGCGTACTCAAGAAGGGGGACCATTGTAGTCTTGGCCGTAGTGCAGTTCAAGGTACCTGAGCAAGCTCGTCAATATGGGGATCAAAGTGCCGATCACAACACATTAGCCACACTTCCATAAAACGGGCTATTTCGATGGAGAACTGTCTAGAAGTGAATTGGGTCTTGACCAGTATGTTTTACCTGATCCTGACTAACAAAGCCTGATCAGTATGATTCACCTATCCCTGACTAAAATAATATGATCTGCATGTTTCACCTGACCCTAACTAACACAGTCTGATCAGTATATTTCACCTGTCTCTAACTAACACAGTCTGATCAGTATGTGTCACCTGACCCTAACTAACACAGTCTGATCAGTATTATTCACCTGACCCTAACTAACACAGTCTGATCAGTATGGTTCATCTGACCCTAACTAACACAGTCTGATCAGTATGATTCACCTGACCCTAACTAGTACAGTCTGATCAGTATGTTTCACCTGACCCTAACTAATAATAATAATAATAATAGCTGTCCATCGTTGTCGATGAGGACCGCCGACATCATCCTTGTCAGAGATTTCCCTGTTGGGTGTGGGTGCGCATGTGGCTGAACAGGCCAATGCGAGCACGAAAACATCTGCTACATATCGGACACAGGAGGTTTGTAGAAGGGGATGGTGTTCCCGCTGCTCGGGATTTCCGCGTCTGTTGTGGGCTTTCACAACACGGTCAGCTTCACCAGCAGCTACACCCGATTTGACTGCGCTTCTCCAGTCAGATCTGTTTTTCGCAAGACATTCCCAGGTGTCGATGTCTATCTGGCAACTTTTTAGTGAGTCCTTCAGACCGTCTTTAAAACGTTTCTTTGGGCGCCCTCTCTCGCGCCATCCCTCTCTCAGCTCGCCGTAAAGAAGCTTCTTTGGGAGCCGCTCGTCTGACATACGGACGAGGTGTCCGGCCCATCCTAGTCGTGCTTTTTCTAGCAGTGCATGGATGCTGGGCATGTTAGCCCTCGAGAGAACCTCGATGTCAGTGACACGATCTTGCCATCGGATGTGGAATATTCGCCTCAGGCAACCTGTGTGGAAGTACATGTCCAGAGTATACAGTCCAGCTTTCGCAAGCGTATAGTATGGTTGGAATGATGGTTGCACGGTAGACTTTGAGTTTGGTCTTGACGCTGATGCCACGACGTGCCCAGACCATCGAGCGCATTCTACCAAAGGCTGTGCTGGCCTTTGCTATTCTGCTTGCCACCTCATCGTCTAGGCTGACAGATCTCGACAGCGTGCCGCCCAGATATGTGAATTTGTCTATGGCATTCAACGTCTGCCCGCTGACTGTAGTCTCTGGTTTTGTGTACGGCATGCCTGGTGCTGGTTGGTACATGATCTCTGTTTTTTTGGCATTTATGTTCAGACCAAAATTTTCGCATGCGGCAGAGAACTGGTCCATTCCAACCTGCATGTTCAGTTCTGAGTTGCTCATTAGAGTACAGTCGTCAGCAAATACAAGTTCCCTGATTATGTTGCCAGCCACTTTGGTTTTGGCCTTCATTCTTTTGGAATTGAGTAACTTGCCATATGTGCGGTACTTTATGGGTATTCCAAGCTCCAATGATCTGAAGGCGTCTGTCATCGTGGCCGCGAACATCATGCTGAACAAAGTCGGGGCGAGTACACATGCTTGTTTTACTCCGTTTGATACTAGAAACGTTTTAGAGATTGCACCGCTGTCCAGTACACGAGCACACATGCCTTCGTGTAGCTGTTTCACCATTGTTATGAACTTGTTGGGGCAGCCAAACTTAGACATTATCATCCACAGCCCTTCTCTGTTTACTGTATCAAATGCCTTTGTCAAATCAATAAATGTAGTGTACAAGGCCTGATTTTGCTCTCGACACTTCTCTTGTACTTGGCGAGCGGCAAACATCATGTCCACTGTTCCTCTTCCGGCTCTGAATCCACATTGGCTTTCTGACCCTAACTAACACAGTCTTATCAGTATTATTCACCTGACCCTAACTACTATAATCTGATCAGTATGATTCACCTGGTCTTACTAACATAGTCTGATCAGTATGATTCACATGATCCAACTAACATAGTCTGATCAGTAATATTCACCAGACACTAACTAACACAGTCTGATCGGTATGATTCACCTGACCCTAACTAAAACAGTCTGGTCAGTATATTTCACCTGACCCTAACTAACATATTCTGATCAGCATGTTTCCCTTGACCTCACTAACATAGTCTGATCAGTATGATTCACCTATCCCTGACTAAAATGATCTGATCAGTATGATTCACCTGACCCTAACTAACACAATTTGATTAGTATGATTCACCTGACCCTAACTAACCTAGTCTGATCAGTATGAATCACCTATCCCTGACTAACATGATCTGATCAGTATGATTCACCTGACCGTAACTAACACAATTTGATTAGTACGATTCACCTGACCCTAACTAACATAGTCTGATCAGTATGATTCACTTATCCCTGACTAAAATAATCTGATCAGTATGATTCACCTGGCCCTAACACAGTCTGATCAGTATGATTCACCTGGCCTCACTAACACAGTCTGATCAGTATGATTCACCTATCGCTGACTAATATAATCTTATTTGCATGTTTCATCTGACCCTACCTAGCATACGTTGATCAATCTGTCTCGCGTGACCCTCACCAACATAGTCTGACCAGCAGAGCTTGATAACTTTTAGAGTCGCTCACCAGTCAGTCAACAATTTCACCAGTTAGTATGGTTTGACTAAAGTCACGCAATTTGTGTTAACAAATTTAAACTATGCACTAATGCACTTGTATTTCTACATAACAATACGCACCAAACTAAAATATATTGTATTGCTTATACAATATTAGCCTATTTCTTCTTCATGAAAAATGCACTTCTGCCTGAGACATGGCGTTTGTGTTTTAGAACATGCTTGGTAGTTTTAGCACAGAAGTACTATTTATCGATGACTTTAGTAGGTTTAAATTGTGGTATTATAGGTCCATTTAGATTCACCATCGTAAGCTAGCTTATGTACAATCTCTTCGAACCGTAATATCAATAATAATCGTGCTTGAGTCGTTATTTAGTAACGAATAAAAACGTAATTGACAATTCAAAACTGATTTTGTTTACTCCTGTCATTCAAAAATGTTTACTCGTCACAGGCGAACAGACGAGCGCTTTGTTCAAGCCCTGCTAATCAGTATGTCTTGTTTCTCCGCATCAGTCCCTGATGGTGGTAATAATCGAAAAAAATGATGTTATATTTATACAGATAGATGTCTACTGCGCAGTGAAAAATCTGGCCTGTTCTTCTCTTACAGTGTTGAAAGATAAAGGCTGCTTAGCTAGGTAGTCATAACGCAGTGTGCGTGCTAGGTTTTCCTCAACCACACATCCCCTGAATAGATACAAAACTTAGGTCTGTATTTGGATTTCAACTCGTGCCATTCGGACGAAGCGACAAGTATCATTCCCACACGACCACTCCCAACTTAGGAAGTAATTTTCATAGAAATGGTGGAAAACATTAAAGCGTTAACGTGAAAAAATTGATTTGCTTACAATTTTTTTCACTTTTATAAAAACTTGGCGTTACTGAAATACTGCAGTACGGAGACTTGGTGTTTGTTAAAGACAAGGGCAGAGGGCGATGCATTATTACCACGGCTCATTAACCAATTCTAACATGAAATATTAAGGCCACGTGCTTCTACGCGAGGTAAGACCGTAATAAAAATTCCCCTTGAAGTCAGGTGCACTAGACTGTTAGGCGTAAAGCACAGAAGATCGCATTACCCTTTAGGAAAATAGACGAAAATCAGGAAGTATATCTTAGAAAAAGAATGCAGGCATATTAGCTTGACTTTGACAGATAGCAGTTTCACTTTCC
>JAVGWX010000020.1:12704391-12909391 GCA_036924085.1 Ariolimax columbianus | reverse complement strand
CCGGACCCTGACTAACATGTCTGATCAGTATGTTTTGCCGGACCCTGACTAACATGTCTGATCAGTATATTTTACCGGACCCTGACTAACATGTCTGATCAGTATGTTTTGCCGGACCCTGACTAACATGTCTGATCAGTATGTTTTGCCGGACCCTGACTAACATGTCTGATCAGTATGTTTTGCCGGACCCTGACTAACATGTCTGATCAGTATGTTTTGCCGGACCCTGACTAACATGTCTGATCGGTATGTTTTGCCTGACCCTGACTAACATGTCTGATCAGTATGTTTTGCCGGACCCTGACTAACATATCTGATCGGTATGTTTTGCCTGACCCTGACTAACATGTCTGATCAGTATGTTTTGCCGGACCCTGACTAACATGTCTGATCAGTATGTTTTGCCGGACTCTGACTAACATGTCTGATCGGTATGTTTTGCCTGACCCTGACTAAAATGTCTGATCAGTATGTTTTGCCTGACCCTGACTAACATGTCTGATCGGTATGTTTTGCCTGACCCTGACTAACATGTCTGATCAGTATGTTTTGCCTAACCCTGACTAACATGTCTGATCAGTTTGTTTTGCCGGACCCTGACTAACATGTCTGATCAGTATGTTTTGCCGGACCCTGACTAACATGTCTGATCAGTATGTTTTGCCGGACCCTGACTAACATGTCTGATCAGTATGTTTTGCCGGACCCTGACTAACATGTCTGATAAGTATGTTTTGCCGGACCCTGACTAACATGTCTGATCAGTATATTTTACCGGACCCTGACTAACATGTCTGATCAGTATGTTTTGCCGGACCCTGACTAACATGTCTGATCAGTATGTTTTGCCTGACCCTGACTAACATGTCTGATCAGTATGTTTTGCCGGACCCTGACTAACATGTCTGATCAGTATGTTTTGCCGGACCCTGACTAACATGTCTGATCGGTATGTTTTGCCGGACCCTGACTAACATGTCTGATCAGTATGTTTTGCCGGACCCTGACTAACATATCTGATCGGTATGTTTTGCCTGACCCTGACTAACATGTCTGATCAGTATGTTTTGCCGGACCCTGACTAACATGTCTGATCAGTATGTTTTGCCGGACTCTGACTAACATGTCTGATCGGTATGTTTTGCCTGACCCTGACTAAAATGTCTGATCAGTATGTTTTGCCTGACCCTGACTAACATGTCTGATCGGTATGTTTTGCCTGACCCTGACTAACATGTCTGATCAGTATGTTTTGCCTAACCCTGACTAACATGTCTGATCAGTTTGTTTTGCCGGACCCTGACTAACATGTCTGATCAGTATGTTTTGCCGGACCCTGACTAACATGTCTGATCAGTATGTTTTGCCGGACCCTGACTAACATGTCTGATCAGTATGTTTTGCCGGACCCTGACTAACATGTCTGATCAGTATGTTTTGCCGGACCCTGACTAACATGTCTGATCAGTATGTTTTGCCGGACCCTGACTAACATGTCTGATCAGTATGTTTTGCCGGACCCTGACTAACATATCTGATCAGTATGTTTTGCCTGACCCTGACTAACATGTCTGATCAGTATGTTTTGCCGGACCCTGACTAACATGTCTGATCAGTATGTTTTGCCGGACCCTGACTAACATGTCTGATCAGTATGTTTTGCCTGACCCTGACTAACATGTCTGATCAGTATGTTTTGCCTGACCCTGACTAACATGTCTGATCAGTATGTTTTGCCGGACCCTGACTAACATGTCTGATCAGTATGTTTTGCCGGACCCTGACTAACATGTCTGATCAGTATATTTTACCGGACCCTGACTAACATGTCTGATCAGTATGTTTTGCCGGACCCTGACTAACATGTCTGATCAGTATGTTTTGCCGGACCCTGACTAACATGTCTGATCAGTATGTTTTGCCGGACCCTGACTAACATGTCTGATCCAGACAATCGTACTATTTTTAGCTACCTTTGCGTGTCGCTCACTACTACAGGGACGACTGAAGCGTGCCGCTAGCGACATTTGAGCTCCATGGTGACCCAGGCATCAATTGAAACAAGGCCAACATAAGACGCTGGTTTTAAAGAAACAGTAGATAGAATTACAAGACAGTCTCTGTTCTGGCATCCACATAGCAAGAGGAAGTAGAGGCGGACCAAACCACATGGAGAAAAGAGCTTGAAACAGACATTAAGGGAACTTGGAAGACGGGCCAGACCTGGAAGGGATAGTTATGACTAGGATGAATTGGAATGTCTTTGTTAGAGATATATGCTACACAGGGAGCTGCACAGTTTTGATTGAATGACTGACTGATTAATTGATTGAGTGATTGATCGACTGACGGATTGGCCGATTTACCTTTTTAATTCTCTGATTGTCTTACTGACTGATTGATTTACAAATTGAGTGACTGACTGATCTACTAATTTACTGATTGAGTGATTGATTGGCTGTTATATTGACATATTGATTTACTGATTAAGTGATCGATTAACTGATTGACTGACTGATCTACTGATTTACTGATTGATAAATTAATTTACTGATTGATGGCGGAATGAGTGACTGGTTGATGACTGATTAATTGTTGAAGGTTTGTTTGATTGATTTAGAGGTTTTTTGACTGACTGATTGATGATTGATAGATTGACATTATGATTGACTGGTTGTTTTTTGTCTGACTGTTAATTGATTAACTAATTGACTACCTAATTATTTACTAACTAATTGATTCATTTTGTTTATTTATTTATTGACTGACAGTTTGATTTATTAATAATGTTATTGATAGATTGACTGATTGATTGACTGACTGATGGTTGGTTGACTGACTAACTGATTGACCGAACGACCGATAGGTTGCTTGAAGGATTTTTTGATCGATTGATTGATGGTTGATTGATTGCTTGATTTGTTTATTTATAACAGTAGAGAACCAGACCTGCGGTCCGCCACCTAGAATCGACAACGGAGACCACGACGGGGAGCAGCATCGTGGACGCTATAATCTGAACACGAACCTTCGGTACAGATGCTTGCCTGGGTTCACACAGCACAAGGAGAGTGTAATTAGTGCGTGGTGTGTTACTGGAGGGGTGTGGATTGGGCCAAACATGACGTGTAGTGGTGAGTCCGTAATTTTTGTCTAAGTCTTAAAGTGAGTTAGTTTAGTTTAGTTTAGCTTAGCTTAGCTTA
This sequence comes from Ariolimax columbianus, assembly GCA_036924085.1. Lineage (NCBI taxonomy): Eukaryota > Metazoa > Mollusca > Gastropoda > Stylommatophora > Arionidae > Ariolimax > Ariolimax columbianus. The sequence goes on along the minus strand of JAVGWX010000020.1, from coordinate 12,906,185 downwards.
GTTTAGTTTAGTTTAGTTTAGCTAGCGTTAGTTAGTTAGTTAGTGGTGAGTCCGTAATGTTTGTTTTCTAAGTCTTAAAGTGAGTTAGATTAGTTTAGTTTAGTTTAGCTTAGCTTAGCTTAGCTTAGCTTAGCTTAGCTTAGCTTATTTTAGCTTAGCTTAGCTTAGTTTAGTTTAGTTTAGCTAGCGTTAGTTAGGGGATTCCGTGGCGAAGTGGTTAAGCCGTCGGCCTCGTGATCATGTGGTGTGGATTCGACTCCGAACTCAGCCGTCTTTTTTACGGGTGTTTGATGCGGACTCCCCTGCATCTCGTAGCCACCCCCTAGTCATCTTGTCCTTGACTTGCCACTGGCTACGGGCGGCTCCAAACGAGAGAGTGAGGATACACAATAGCGCAGTTAATCCTTACTAAAAATAGCGCTAGCAAATAAATTATGCCATCGTTTGCGATGGACGGTGGCCTTTGCCTTAGCTAATTAGTTAGTTAGTTAGTTAATTAGTTAGTTAGTTAGTTAGTTAGTTAATTAGTTAGTTAGTTAGTTAATTAGTTAGTTAGTTAGTTAGTTAGTTAGTTAGTTAGTTAGTTAGTTAGTTAGTTAGTTAGTTAGTTAGTTAGTTTCCCATCGCAAGCGATGGTGGCGACATCATCTGACGGTTTTGTCTTGATGATGTAACTTTCGCTGTATTTGGTCCATGGGTCATTAACCTCACTTTCTGGTCCCAAACTACTTTGGACAAGTGGCAAGACGACTGAAGATAACTGGTTGGGGTTGGTGCTGTCGATATTGTTGGTGTTGCAGGCACTCGGGTGCCACTTCCTTTGAGACAAGTGGTCGCTTGAAACTTGCAAAATTCGATCCCTCGCCGTCTCTGTCTATCGCTTTGAGAGGCGAGCTCCTTATATCTCGACCATAGTGAATGTCTTAATAGCAGAGTAAGGTCACAATGCTGGGCAGTTAATAAACTGCAGTGGTCCACGGACCAAATCTGCCAAGACGCTTCCACGCGCTGATCCTGGATAACAGACAGCAACGAATAATAGCATCCGAAAATTGACTTGCACAAAATGAGAGAGAACGGTCAGATATTCTCGTAACATCATCACTCACCCTGAGTACGCCGCACCAGTTTGGAAAAACATAGCTGCACATGTCAAACTTATTGATATAGCAATCCTAAAACCTACTCCAGCTTTAAAAGTGTACGCCATAATTGACGTTGCACCACCTAAGACACGGAGAAGTATCGCATAAGAAGTTGAAATAGACATACAGGCAACCAACCTAAGGTACCATATGCTTGGACACCAGGTGCAGTGCACAAGACACAAATCTAGACGAAGTTTCTTACAGTCAACACAGCCGCTACTGACTAGTCTCTGTAAATGCCACGTCGAAATGGACTGACGCAGTTACCCTGGATCGAACTGCGGTAAGAATATGTCCCTGGACACCCTTTGCCTAATGCAACATGAAAGTAATTAAATCGACTCCGAACTGGGGTATGATAATGCACTTAAAGAGATGGGGATATAAGTATGACGAGGCATGCCACTTTGGAACAACACAGGGCCCAGACCACCTGATGACCTACCAAAACCTTCTGGTAACATGCAATATGGATGAAATGTTGAGGGGGAATGACAAGGCAATCCACGTTGCTGAATATTGGTAACCTGATCTTTGACATAGTGCGCAGGATAGGGGAAATACATCATTCCAGGACAGGGGAAGTACGTATATCAGAAATTAAATGAACAATAACAATTCACTGTATAAGTTCGCTTAATCTTATAACCGTCTTTAACACCCACGCAGCCTCTGGATGTAATGCTCCTCCTGAAATCTCTAATGGATACATTGAGATCCCGTCCGTGATAACAGTCGGGAGCCGAATCAAGTACAGCTGTGATTCAACATACTTCCTCGTTGGCAGTGCAGAGCGGTCATGCCTGCGAGATGGATCATGGGACGGCCGAGAACCTAGCTGTCAACAAGGTTCGTATTTACACGCTGCATGTTAAGTAATGCTTGTTTAATCTGTTAATATAAGCGAGGATGCGTGTCTTTATCTGCAAAGTTGAAGTGTGCTTCTCATCCTTGCAGAGTATGTATACAACCAGTTACATTTACATCACCTTGCTCTGAAAGCTATGCGCATCCAATTTATTCTTAAATGCATTAACTGCCCCTGCCTCCACTACCTCCCCTGGCAATGCATTCCAAGCAGTCACCACTCTCTGACTAAAAAAATATTTCCTAATATCTAATCTGGACCTCTCTTTAGTCAACTTGTAGCTATGCCCTCGTGTTATTGTAGGTGGCTGTATTTAAAAAAAACTTGTTATAGTCTAGTTTATCGATTCCTCTGATCATCTTATAAACCTGTATTGTCACCTCGAATTCTTCTCTCTTCTAGACACTGCAGGCCGGTTTTTCTGAGTCTTTCCTCTTAACTGTAATTTTGGAATCCCACTATCAGCTTTGTCGCTCTTTTTTGTATTCTTTCCAGCATGTTTACATCCCCTCTATGATAAGGACTCCACACCTGTACACAGTACTCCAATCTAGGTCTAACTAAAGCTTTATACAGTTTGACTTTCACTTTCTTGCTCCTATCTTTAATATTTCTTTTTATCATACCTAACATTACATTTGCCTTTTTCACTGCTACATTAACTTGCTCACTCACCTTACCTGTATGATCTATTATAACCCCTAGGTTCCTTTCATTATCTATCTTTATAATATTGTACTCTCTGCATTCGTTTGAAGGACGACAATAATTGCTCTCCACAAATATTTTCTTTGGCCCTTTTCTTGTTCCCCACCGACGGCACTCTTAATTCTATTCGTGCTATCATTTCGTTCTACAGAATACATTCTTTATTGTCCTCAATTGTTACTTGCGTGTTAAGATTTCAAGATAGCATATGTCTGTCTGTAGTATGGTCTCCTCATTCTTCACCTCTCATGTGGGTTCCAATGTAGTGAACATTTTCTTTAACTGAGCCCCATTGTGCACTAAGCCTAGTGACGTCATTACACTTTATGGAATTCACACTCTCCACCTCCATTGCGATTTCCAATAAAGTGCATTTCTGGTTCTAGTATGACTTCCTTATTCTTCAAATCCCCTGTGTAATCCAATAATGCGCACGTCCTGTTGTAGTTTGACCTTTCCTTATAAAAGTCCAATATGGGGCCAAATATAGAATGTTTGGTTATAGAATGGTCTCCTCACCTTTTACGCCCCATGTGGATTCTAATACAGCGCATGTCTGTTTAAATTTTCTTTCCTTATCTCATATCAATCGCTTCTTTCTCTCCATAATCTCTGCAATATTTTGTGTTCTCTTATTTTTTGATTGCAGGTCTGCATTTGTTATCGCATTTAGCAATATGATAAAAGAATGGGTTGAAAAACATCTTTTGATAAAAAAAAGTATGTTTGGAAGTAATTCTCGTGTAATCCTCATAATCCTCACATCATGTTTCCCAGCCATATCGCTGATACCACATCGATTTTTGAAAGGCTTAATCTCATCTTCTGGATAATTATGGGGGAGTTCAAAGGCAAGTATGAAAACCTGAAAGAGGTATGCCTTGGTTAATCATAGCGTTATAATATTGGTCATAATAATTTGTATAACGCCCGGGACACGAAAGGAGTTTCTAAGTAGATTGTAATTAGTAGTTCTTTCAATCTTTACACTAGATTGTAATTAGTAGTTCTTTCAATCTTTACACTAGATTGTAATTAGTAGTTCTTTCAATCTTTACACTAGATTGTAATTAGTAGTTCTTTCAATCTTTACACTAGATTGTAATTAGTAGTTCTTTCAATCTTTACACTAGATTGTAATTAGTAGTTCTTTCAATCTTTACACTAGATTGTAATTAGTAGTTCTTTCAATCTTTACACTAGATTGTAATTAGTAGTTCTTTCAATCTTTACACTAGATTGTAATTAGTAGTTCTTTCAATCTTTACACTAGATTGTAATTAGTAGTTCTTTCAATCTTTACACTAGATTGTAATTAGTAGTTCTTTCAATCTTTACACTAGATTGTCATTAGTAGTTCTTTCAATCTTTACACTAGATTGTAATTAGTAGTATTAGTAGTTCTTTCAATCTTTACACTAGATTGTAATTAGTAGTATTAGTAGTTCTTTCAATCTTTACACTAGATTGTAATTAACAGTATTTCAATCCTTTCACTAGATTATAATTTACAGTATTTCAATCCTTTCACTAGATTATAATTTACAGTCGTTCAATCCTTTCACTAGATTTGAAACATGCAATCCAAACGAGGGTTTCCTTGTGAGCAACGTTTGCATTCACAATTCCTGGTCAAAGGGGAATTCTTGACAGTCAAATCATTGAGGCCATAGATTAACCCAGTAGTTGAAAATGTTCAAAATATAGTACCATTCTTTTTATTTACTTCCGAGCTAATTGATGTGTTATTTCAAATCATCATCATCATCTAGTTGATCAGTCTGGAGACTGGTTGTAAGGTTGTCTGAGTATGTCTCTCCATTTGTCCCTATCCTCTGGTTGATCAGTCCTGAGACAGGTTATAAGGTTGTCTGAGTATGTCTCTCCATTTGACCCTATCCTCTGGTTGATCAGTCCTAAGACTGGTTGTAAGGTTGTCTGAGTATGTCTCTCCATTTGACCCCATCCTTATGGTTGATCAGTCCTAAGACTAGTTGTAAGGTTGTCTGAGTATGTCTCTCCAATTGACCCTATCCTCTGCAGCTCTCTTCATTTCAGCATAGTTTCCTACTTTAATGTCTGTGATGTAAAATTTAATCTTGGTCGTCCGGGTCCTCTCTTCCCTTGATACCTGCCCTCTAGTATCTTCTGTAGAAGACTTTCATGTCTCATATTGTTACCCAACCAATCTTGCCCTCTAGTATCTTCTGTAGAAGACTTCCATGTCTCATATTGTGACACAGCCAATCTTGCCCTCTAGTATCTTCTGTAGAAGACTTTCATGTCTCATATTGTTACCCAACCAATCTTGCCCTCTAGTATCTTCTGTAGAAGACTTCCATGTCTCATATTGTGACACAGCCAATCTTGCCCTCTAGTATCTTCTGTAGAAGACTTCCATGTCTCATATTGTGACACAGCCAATCTTGCCCTCTAGTATCTTCTGTAGAAGACTTCCATGTCTCATATGGTGACACAGCCAATCTTGCCCTCTAGTATCTTCTGTAGAAGACTTTCATGTCTCATATTGTTACCCAACCAATCTTGCCCTCTAGTATCTTCTGTAGAAGACTTCCATGTCTCATATTGTGACACAGCCAATCTTGCCCTCTAGTATCTTCTGTAGAAGACTCCCATGTCTCATATTGTTACCCAACCAATCTTGCCCTCTAGTATCTTCTGTAGAAGACTCCCATGTCTCATATTGTTACCCAACCAATCTTGCCCTCTAGTATCTTCTGTAGAAGACTCCCATGTCTCATATTGTTACCCAACCAATCTTGTCCTCTAGTATCTTCTGTAGAAGACTTCCATGTCTCATATTGTGACACAGCCGATCTTGCCCTCTAGTATCTTCTGTAGAAGACTTTCGTGTCTCATATTGTCACCCAACCAACCAACCGATGTTTTTGTATCATTTGCAATATCTGTCTTTGCGAGTACATTTTCATTAGATCTTTTTTCTTTCCAACTCACTCTTTCCATTCTACGGCAGCACCACATCTCAAACATTTCCAAGCTTTTTTCATCCTTCTTTGCCAAAGTCCATGTTTGACCCATACAGTGCAATTGGCCATATGAGTGGCGATTATTCTTTCCCTCAGTTCTATCCTGATATTCTTTGAGGTTAGCAATTTGTTTTCCTCTGAAGCCCTTTTTTGACATTACAATAAATGACTTGATTTCTTTCTCACTTCGGGCGTCTTCTGTTACGGTTTGACCCAAATATGTAAACTTTTGAACTTGTTCGATTATTACTCCATTGATTATCACATTTATTTGTCTACGTTGCATATTACTCCAAGTATAATTAATATTTCTCTTACTCTCTTTACCGTGAAAAAGTGTTCAAACTATTTGTTTTCTTAATTCATCACAAGACCAAGACCATGGTCTATCAGCTGTCGTCAGTACGATTCTATGTAATATCGAAACATGGACAACATATGTCAAGCAAGATCATAGGCCAACACCTTTTACCTACAGCGCATGAGATCCATTTTTGGCATCTCATGGAGAGACAGGGTGACTAATGCGGACGTGCATTCTTGCACCGGTCTTCCAAGTCTGTACACTCTCCTTCGCCAGCGAAGACTGCGATGGCTTGGTCGTGTTTGTCGCATTTAAGGCGGTCGCATCCTCAAAGATATTCTCTATGGGCACCTGGGGTGTAGTAATAGAACAGCTGGCCAACCACAGCTGCGGCTCAAATACGCATGTAAGCGGGACATGAAGGCTCTGGATATTGATCTGACATCTTGGGAAGACATAGCTGCAAACCGATCCAATTAAAGATGTAACCTGAAGAGCCACCTCAGACTGGGCAAAAATAAGCTCATGCAACAGAGGCTTATACTACAACCTCTAATTAATAACATATTATAAAAAAATTATATTTCATTTTGAAGATTATAGGATGTGCTTTTTAACGATCTAAGAATATTATTTCCAAGAACGAAGGGAACTGTTTAAATAAAGTAGTTGATATGTTCCAACTCTGATAAGTCGATCAACCAGTTAAATCAGGTTCTGTTTCTGTTTCTAAGAATCGACATCACTGCACTCCGGGCATACCCATAGGTGCTCAGTCTCTCTCATCAAATGGCGTAAGATATGGATGCTGATGGTCCCTGTAGCTCGCTGGTTGTATAATCTCATGCGCCGTCTTCTCATGCGCCCCACTCTGCTCGAACCTCGTTTAATGTCGAAACCTTGCAGTCTGTGGATTGCTGCTTCATCTATTCCAGCAGGCAGTCATTGATTGATTTCAAAATATCACTTCTATCCATCACCAATGTGCCCATGATGGGAGCTTGTGAAGCCAAGATGTCAGCTCTTTCATTGCCCTGAACCCTGGCATGAGCAGGACAGTAGATCCAGGTCAACGCCTGGAGGTTTGAGGCCTCAACAGCAGCACTAGATCCCCATTTGTCCAACCACCCTGGTGGACTCAAGTTGTTAATATGGCCGGAGAGAAAAGGAGGCGGCAACAAAGGATTGGCGTAAAGCTAGAAAGAGAGCTGGTATTAATGTCGACGCGTTGAACGAGAAGGTAAAACGCTACCAATTACGTTAAAGCGTTAGCTAGGGAGTTCAAAAGCGAGCAATAGGAGGAATTCATCACAGGTGTGGGTAATGATAATACCCTTCAGAAGTTCTGGCACAAGCATCGAAAAATGAATGGAAAACTACAAGCTAGTTGAATCAGTTTAAAACTTTATTATGTCATTTTCTAGTTGTGTGTGGGCCACCGCCCACTGTTGAGAATGCTGCGCATGACGCTCCCAAGGACCAGTTCCGGTTTCTGATAGGGACAATACTCACCTACACATGCACGTTCGGATACTACAAGGAAGGGACGGAGAGAGCCATCTGTAGTAAAGATGAAGGCCGATGGGTTGGACCAAGCATGAGCTGCAAAGGTGAATATCTTAATTTGTTGTTGTTGTTGTTGTTATCCCAAAGCTGCTGAGCAAGCCTGCTCTTGGCAGCTCAATGCCATTCTAATACATATATATATATATATATATATATATATATATATATATATATATATATATATATATATATATATATATATATATATATATATATATATAAATATATTTGTGTGTGTGTGTGCGTGCGTGCGTGCGCGCGCGCGTGCATATATATATATATATATATATATATATATATATATATATATATATATATATATATATATATATATATATATATATACATATACACACACAGATCTTCATTAGTTTAGTTGTGTCACTGCTCCGTACAGTGTGTTGGTAATTGTCGGCAGTGCTTGTAAGAATCTTTTCCTCATGTCCGCAAGCGCCTTGCACTCAATGAGTAGATGTCGAACTGTTTCAACAGGATGAGAGCAATGTCTGCACAAGGGCAGGTACTGGGGATTGATGCTGTTCAAGTGGCTATTGACTCTGGTATGTCCTGTTTGGAACTGAAAGATGAGAATTTGATCTCTTCTATGTAGTTTATTTATGTCATCGTTACTTTTTGGCTGTGACATTTCGCTAAATACACTGCCACCTGTTGTTTCCATCACGCACCTGTTTATCCAGATTTCCCGAGTATTATTCTTAATAATTTGTTTTTACTGTGTGGTTGCTACAGGGTCTATCCAATTGTTGTTTCGAGGCTCCTGTTTTTGCCAATCTGTCGGCCATCTCGTTTCCTAGTAGCCCCCTATGTCCAGGGATCTATTGCAAGGTGACATTTATCCCGTGGGCAGTGATACTGTTGTGTATCGCCCTCCCCACCAATAATATCTCCAGGCGTGTGGTTTCTTTATTTTCTTCGACGCTTGTCTTGAAAAGGACGAAATGTTGTAATTTGCAGTGAGGCTCCGGTATCTGTGCCATTCAGTCTGACATCCCTTAAGCGTAGTATTTGGAGTAACATGTTTGCCTTCCTTCTTTGATCCGTACTCTCTCATCCAGCCTGCTTAGGTGCAGCCTGTTTCCAGGGCAGCCTTTTGGCGGCAGAATATGGTCTTCATCAGCTCTGATTCACTAACCCTGAAGTATGCAGCCAGATATATGTCGATGGCTGCTGTCAGCTCGTTCACTGCTGCATCTTTGGCTTTTGGTATGAGGTCTTGGTTCCACAAATCCACCCCCACGTCATGGGTTAAATGCATGCTGGTTTACTCTTACTCACCCAAGCACCACGCCATACAGCACACATCCAGTAGTCGGCGAAATGGATTGCCCTGTCATTTGCCTCCAGCATGTCGCACCTATTGCTTGTTTCCTGGAAGTCCTCTGGTCGGAGACTGGTCCATTCTTTTATGTTGTCCTCGTACCTGTTTTGGGGACGACCTCTTCGTCGTCCGCCTTGCAATTTTTCGTGCAAGATTGTATTTGCAAGACCGTTTGACTGGACCTACCAAGTGAGTTTCCGTCTGTTGACCATTGCCAAGAGATCTTCAACAGGCCCTATTGCTGTTGTAATTCTTTCTCGTATTTCCTCATTTGTAACTCGGTAAGTAACTTAACTTAACTTAACTTAACTTAACGTCTTTATACTGGTTTAGAAGACTCTGTAAAGTCTGTATACAACCAGTTTCTTTTACATAGCCTTCCTCTAAAAACTTTGCGCATCCAATCTATTCTTGTATGCTTCTATTCTTAATTTGTTTTCCTTTTACACTATCCCTTTGTTTCCCCTTCAGTCGAACCCTTAATTTGTTCTCCCTTTACACTATCACTTTGTTTCCCCTTTACACTATTACTTTGTTTCCCCTTCAGTCGAACCCTTAATTTGTTTTTCCTTCGCACCATCCCTTTATTTGTTTTCCCTTCACACTGTCCCCTTGTTTACCCTTCAGTCAAACCCTTAATTTGTTCTCCCTTTACACTATCACTTTGTTTCCCCTTTACACTATTACTTTGTTTCCCCTTCAGTCAAACCCTTAATTTGTTTTCCCTTCACACTATCGCTTTGATTCCCTTCAGTCGAACCCTGAATTTGTTTTCCTTTCACACCATCACTTTACTTGTTTTTCCTTTCCTTCAGCCAGAGATTGTGGTGTCCCAGGTGAGATAAACAACGGCTGGCGTGATCCAGGCTACAGATTCACCTATCCAACGAGGGTCACATACCAGTGCAACGAGGGATTCGAGATGCAGGGACAGTCACCATACAGAGACTGCCAGGCTGATGGAGAGTGGTCAGGAGTTTTACCTGATTGTAAACGTGAGTACACATGATAGTTGTAGGTAACAATGTCGAACAAGAAATCTGATCGTCATAATCAGATAATTACTTACTTTACGCATCAGGCAACCTCATATAATCTTCGCACAAAAACCAGCCACTGTCAGTACTTTGTCATCTGCCACCATCAATTCCTCCCTGCATTCTAGAACACGTAATCAGGTGTTCTGTGTCCTGGACGGCCCCACATTCGCAATATTCCTTGTCTGGACATCCCCAATTTTCAGGTTAGACCCACACCTTGGACACACCTGTTCAGAGATCTCCACGTAGTATACGGCAAATCATGTACTGGTGCAAGTTCTTCTTTGATCTCCATTCAACCTTCACCGTTCTTTAGGCACCTCCTTTCTATGCGGTTTATCTTGAGGCTGTGTTCTGAGGGCTGTACAGTCCGCAAAAAAACTTTTCTTTGATTTCAGTCATATCTTCTCTTCTGTATGCCCAAAAAAGAGGGTGTCTGATAAGTTTAAGGCATTCTTTTACAATTCGGCATGTCTCATTTACTGCCACATTGACCTGTTTCGTGTGTGTAGATGCATTCTATACTGCTGCCACATACTCTGCCGCTGAGAGACGTATTGCAAGGGCTGAGCACCGTTGGGGATGCCGCATGCAGTATCTGTCAGCTTGAAAATTGTTATTTTTTGCACTGACTGTTTGTTTTACCGCATTGCAATGTGCCTTGCACGAAAATGAATCAGATCATTATGTGCATCAATTAAGTTTCTTTTGTAGGTTCTTTTGTGGCAATTTAGTTTCTTAAGCAGCAATAATGATTCTTTCTAACTTTTTGAGTGGTAGTTTAGCTTCATTTTATTTTCCATAAAGGCAATTTAGTTTGTTTTGTAGGTTCTTATGGGGCAATTTAGTGTAACAGTTCCCGCCGGAGCAGAGAGTTTAGGACAGGGGTGATGTGGTTACTGATAGCAAATGTACCTGAATGCTTGTCAAGGTCACTCACCATCTCAACAAAGGAGAACAGAGTTGGGGCAAAGAATGTGGACAGGTAGGAGCTGACTACTGGCCTTCTGATTTGGGTAGGGAGAGAATGATTGACAGACTGATTGGCAGCGGGGCTTGCTGCGAGAGAATGAGTGACAGGTGTGCAAAGTGTTTCGTTCCAATAAGACTAAATATAGCCATCCCCTGAGATACATTGGTCAAGCTCTGACTTTGCTTGAGTGTATATAACTCGAGACAAAGTTTAGCTCAGAGGCTGGATGCAGAGGAGAGGAGAGGAGAGGGGATGAGGGAATGTAGATAGGAGTCTGGTTTAGCTCACCGACTTAGGTAGAGGAGCGATTGAAAGACTGTTGGACGAATGTTAGTGATAGAACATGATCGCTCAAATAGGTGTGTGAGTTTTATATTAATAAATAATCTGAACTTATGTTGTAAGCAGGACAATTTGTGAACGAGGTATGTCCAGATCTCCCGCCTGAGGGGATTTGAGTGAGGAAGAGTATTTGATAAGGTGTTTTGAGGACGCAGTTAAGGTGAGGTGTGTATGATGGGAGTAAGGCAATATAACTGGGTTTTAGATAGTTGGGAATTCCATAAAGAGCTAATGCTTAAAATTTCCGCTTTAGTTAATATGTATATTAACATATATATAATATAGAACTACTTAGTTAAGATGATATGTATTGTATTGTGTTTGTAATTTCACTACTCATTTTTCTATATGAGTGTTATATAATAAATATGCCACCTGCTGTGTGATATGTCATTTACTGAGTATGGTCATGAATGATGTGGATGAGTGTGATAATGTTCTAAGTTAGAATAACGGCCAGGGCAAACAGTGGGGTCTGTTAAATTAGTTTCTTTTGTGGCAATTTAGTTTATTTTGTAGGTTCTATATGGCAATTTAGTTTCTTTTGTGGCAATTTAGTTTCTTTTGTGGCAATTTAGTTTCTTTTGTGGCAATTTAGTTTCTTCTGTAGGTTCTTTTGTGGCAATTTAGTGTCTGTGGTCACTGTAGTCGAGAGGTTAAGGCACTCGCCTCTCACAGTGATGAATGAAAACGGAAACGTCCCATGCATGTCGTAAAAGGTGATGCACAAGTCTAGAAGGCTCATTACATAACCAAATAAACGCTGACTACCTCTTCTGTGATACTGGTCATTCTTAAATCGTGTAACATTTCATAAACAAGATGGAGCAAATGGTTTACTAGCAATGATCAACTAGTTAGTCAGTTGTCATTGATGAAATGTTTGTGACGTGTATCTTTGGTTCGCCCACGTCATGACAAATTGGCTGGATTACGTCTGTTGCCTGTTGTTGGTCTCAGGAAATCCGGATTAATCATAATTCCACTTTGTCTATTGTGCTTGTGTAATGGGGTCGCTGTAGTCAAGAGGTTAGGGCACTCACCTCTCACAGTGATGAACGGAAACGGTAGGCGATCGAATCCTGCAAGTTTCAAGTGACCCCTGGTTTCACGGGAGGTAAGACCAGAATGCCTGCATCCCGAGTTACCTCCAGTCGTCTCGACCAATAGTCTTGCCACTGATCAAAGGTAACTCGGGATAAGAGTTAGATTGATGACCAGCGCATATTCTTTTTCACTATAATCCAAATACAGCGCACATCACATTATTTATACAAAACCAGTTGGTGTTGTGGTATCATCTCTTCGCGATGGACAATAACTTAGTTTCTTAAGTGTGCTCATTTGGATGTGGCTAGGAAATTACACATGGACTAACACATCACCAATAGAGATTATGTCTTGTCCGGTTACCAACAAGTCCAAAATGCATCGCTCACACGCTGAGTGATGCCTTTAATCATCACGGCTGCTACCAAAATGCAGCAGGGTACTCTGCTGCCCTCAAGGACTCCGAAGGGACCTCGGTTGACACACTTACCAAGTAACCACCAGGCGCCAGGGCTTTATCCCCGGATATAGGAAGTTCAGTGACAATTGCAACTAGGAGTGTCCTTATTTGTTGCAGCATTCGGCCATAGCAGTGGACGGTCGACGCAACAGCTCCTGATACCCTAGCGAACATTTTTATTGTTGTTGTTGCTGTGCATCCTCACTTCCCCTTTTTCTTTGTCTTTCTATTGTCTTTCTTATCTTTTTCTTGAGAAATTTTGTACCATTATCTGCCGTCGGGGATTCATGTTGTATTTTATTGTAATGATTATGATGCTGATGATGATAGCATCTCTTTAGCTGTGCACTTGAAGCTTTTGATAGCTTAATTGGTCTTGTACAAAATATACGTCTGCTTCAGTTGGAGATCGTGTGAGGTATGTTGCCTTAGAGTCATCATGATATTGATGGGTATAGACGCATCTTTCGAGTATCACCGAAAGGAGATAGTCCAGTCTGCTGGTGATTCAGGACCGTCACGTCCTGCCTAGGACGTAGCAGACACATCTCATTTGGTCATCATTGTAATATGTATTAGTTTTTCTTGAGATTTGATAACCAGCTGCCTTTCATGTCCGCTTCCCTCGCCTACCTATAAGTTTCAGACTACTAATCCTTGCTTCAAAAGGTACAGGAGAGCTGGCTAAAACATAAGTGGGTGGTAACTGAAGATGCATCACATCTGTAGATACTGGTGTGGATCTGTCACTCTGGTCATTCTGGGGTTCGGGGCAATGAAAGAGCTGGCTAAACATAAGTGGATGGCAGCTGAAGAGGCATCACATCTGTAGATGCTGGTGTGGATCTGCCACCCTGATCATTGTGGGATTCAGGGCGATGAAAGAGCTGACTTCCTGGATAAACAGTTTTACTAAATACGGGTGTACTAGATATGGATAGGAGTGACATTTTGAAGTATCAATGGCCGCCTGTTAGTTGGAAACACAAAAACAAATGAATCACCAATTCACAAAATGCAAGGATTTGATATCGTACCATGTTCGAGGGGCGCAAGAAATGATGGATCAGGAGTTTGAACAACCAACGAGCTGCAGGAGCCGTCATCATCCATACCATTCGTCATTTACTTAGACTGAGCACCTATGGGTATATCTGTAGTGAAGTGAAGTCGATTCTTAGGAACAGAACAGAACCCATAGGCCAAGTGCATATTTATAACTGTGTAGACTATATTGGAAACATTCCATTCCTTGCCTACAATGTATGTTCGAGATCACCCCAGACCCTCATTGTGCTCCTTTGTAACCTTTGAACCTATAGACTGACAACATATTCCTATTAGATGAACAAGAAGAATGGTCCTAATTGCCCGTGATGGACAAACAACATATTAGATTATACCCAGACCGGAGATCAAGCCAACTCCCGTTACATCGATATTTAGACGTTGAAGGTCAATACGTTTTAAACTTAGGTCCGTGGAGCTGGTGCATGGGATAGAAGGATAAAACCAGACAGTGAGATCGGACTCCCATGTGAGAAATGAAAGCCATATAGTCATGCTTACAGATGCCCTGGCCGTAGTCACAGCACTAAAAGCCAGAAAAATACTGAACTTAATGATTTAAGGGCAGTACTCTGTCAACTATGCCAGCAGTCCGCACCAAAAAGAGTAGTGGTACAATGGGTTCCATCCCACTGTAACATCCAAGGCAATGAGGAGGCAGACAGACTGGTAAAAGAAGGTGCAGGACTACCACAACCAGATACTAGTGTGACATACGAAGAGTCAAAAAGGCTTATTAGAACTAGATTCATGACCAAATGGGAAACAGAACATACTGGCTACACAAAAAACGATGCCTATTACCAGTTGAACAGAAGAGAGCAGGTCGTGGTCTTCAGACTTCGCACTGGCCACAATAGACTGAGGTACCACCTATTCAATAAATTGAAGATAGGTGGCACTGACGAATGCATGTGCGGTATATGGGAAAATGACTGATGAACATCTGCTACAAAACTGCCCGACATACGAGGATCAGAGAAAGCACATGTGGCCATCACCAGTGGCAACAAGCTCTATGGCAGTGTCAACAGCCTCAGGATGACCGCTGCTTTTTTCGAAAAAAATAAAGGTTGATGACTGACTGCGTACGATGAAGAAGAAGAAGGACTCCCGTGTTCAGTATCGAGCACGTTAAAAATTCCTTGGCAGTTGGAAAAAGTAAAGAGTAGGAATAACGGCCGTTACCCAGGCAAAATTCAAATTAAAAATCTACACAAGTTATTTGAACCTTCCCCAGGTGGTTTGTTAATCAGCTATAGATGGCTCCTAACTGGCTGCAGGTCTACTTAGCTCTAGTGTTTCAGTCTATTAAGATAGACTCGCACATCGGTTAAACCACCTTTCGAGAAACTGGTTGTAAACAGACTCTGTAGAGTCTTCTAAACCAGTATAAATACGTTAAGTTGTCAAGTTACACATGGGGTTTCCAGATCATGAAATTGTTAAAGAGTGGGAAAAGGAAAAAGAAAAGAATAATCATTCCCTAGTCTATTCAGATCGCAGTTGTCATTATTATTATTACTGTTATTATTGCTATTTTGGTTATTCTAATACTAATTATTGTCATTACTATTACTGTTGCTAGTATTATTGTTATTATTAGATTATTATTTTTATTGTTATTGTTATTAATATTCCTGTTGATATTGCTATTGTTATTTTCACGGGTGTTATTATTTTAATTGTTAATATTATTATTAGGATTGATAGTATTATTCTTCTTCTGCGTACACAGTCAGACAGTAACCATTATTTTCTCGAAAAAAGCGGCGGTCATCCTGAGACTCTCGCCACTACCATAGAGCTTGTCTTGCAGTTCCACTGGCAATGGCCACATCTGCTCTCTCTGATCCTCGTATGTCGGGCAGCTCTGCAGCAGATGTTCAGTGGTCATTTTACCAGTACCGCACGGGCATTCGTCGGTACACCCTATCTTCAATTTGTTGAATAGGTGGTACCTCAGTCTGTTGTGGCCAGTGCGAAGTCTGAAGACAACGACCTGCTCTCTTCGGTTCAACTGGTAATAGGCATCGTTTTTGGTGTAACCAGTATGTTCGGTTTCCCATTTGGTCATGTATCTGGCTTTGATAAGCCGTTTTGACTCTTCGTACGTCATACTGGTATCTGTTTGTGGTAGCCTTGCACCTTCTTTTGCCAGTCTGTCTGCCTCCTCGTTGCCTTGGATGTTGCAGTGTGACGGAACCCACTGTACCACTACCCTTTTTGGTGCGGACTGCTGGCACAGTTTGCAGAGTGCTGCTCTTAAGTCATTAAGCTCAGTGTTTTTCTGGCTTTTTAGCGCTGTGACTACTTCGAGTGCATCTGTCAGCAGGACTATATGGCTCTCATTTTCACTGTGTGTTACCATTTCTTCCACGATAGTATTATTCAAATTGTTGTCATTATTATTATTATTGTTATTATTATTATTAGTTTTGTTATTATTATTAATATTATTATTTGTATTATTATTAGTTTTGTTATTATTATTAATATTATTATTTGTATTATTATTATTGTAAGTAGTATTATTATTAGTAGTATTATTATTAGTAGTATTATTATTAGTAGTATTATTATTAGTAGTATTATTATTAGTCGTATTATTATTAGTAGTATTATTAGTAGTAGTATTATTATTATTAGTAGTATTATTATTAGTAGTATTATTATTATTAGTAGTATTATTATTAGTCGTATTATTATTAGTAGTATTATTATTAGTAGTATTATTATTAGTAGTATTATTATTATTATAAGTAGCATTATTATTAGTAGTATTATTATTAGGAGTGTTATTATTAGTAGTATTATTATTAGTAGTATTATTATTATTGTAAGTAGCATTATTATTAGTAGTATTATTATTAGTAGTATTATTATTAGTAGTATTATTATTAGTAGTATTATTATTAGTAGTATTATTATTAGTAGTATTATTATTAGTAGTATTATTATTATTGTAAGTAGTATTATTATTAGTAGTATTATTATTAGTAGTAGTATTATTAGTAGTATTATTAGTAGTAGTATTATTATTAGTAGTATTATTATTATTATTGTAAGTAGCATTATTATTAGTAGTATTATTATTAGTAGTATTATTATTAGTAGTATTATTATTATTGTAAGTAGCATTATTATTAGTAGTATTATTATTAGTAGTATTATTATTAGTAGTATTATTATTAGTAGTATTATTATTAGTGGTATTATTATGAGTGTTGTTATTATTATTATTATAATTATTGTTACCAGTATAATTATTATTACTATTATAATCAGTATTATTATTATTAGTAATATTAGTATTAATATTTTTGTTAATATTAATATTATTACTGTTGTAATTATTACTGTTATTATTGTTATTATTAGTACTATTCTTATTATTACTAGTGTTATTATTATTATTAATATTATTTTTGTTAGTGTTGTTATTATTATTATTACTGGTGTTATTATTATTATTATTAGTATTATTATAGTTATTAGTGCTATTCTTCTTATGCTTATTATTATTATTATTATATCTTTTTATTATTAGTGTTATTATTATTATTGTAATTGTTATTATTACTGCTCTTGTTATTATTTTAATTGTTATTATTTTTATCATCGGTATCATTAAAAAAAAATAATGTCTGTTGCAGCAATCAAGTGTCGTGAGTTAGGACCTCCTGTTCATGGAACAATGATTGGTTCAGGTCGAGATTACGGAGCTGTTATACGTTTTGACTGCAACAAGGGCCACAGAGTAGTTGGGTCAGCAGAGAGAACTTGCCAGGCAGATAGCACATGGAGTGGACAGGAGACATTCTGTGAAGGTAATGTTGACCTTAACTTAACTTAACGTCTTTATACTGGCAGTACAACCTATTAGAAAAACGTATGGCGCTCATCCTGCGGAGTCCCGCCAGGCAGCGATAGTGCCGGGCCTCACGCCTCGAAGGGGCCCACCCTTGACTACTGGTGGTCACCCACCCATGTGTCGTGGAGTCAAGGCACATGGCTATGGTGCAACGTCTATTGGCCAAAACCTCAAGACCCTCAAAATACTACAGTGGAATGCGGAGGGAGTCATTAACAAAAAACTTTCCCTAACACACCACCTGCATGAAGGTAAGATTGACGTGGCATGTATCCAGGAAACGCACCTCAACAATAACCATAAATTCTCAATCAGAGGATACCAGACCTTCCGTCTAGATAGAGAAGGCCACAAAGGAGGGGTCCTGATACTGACCAGAAACAGCATACCGAGTAGCGCGGTACCTGTCAATCACACCGGACAAGCAGAAATTGTAGGAGTTGACATAATGGCTCAAGAGACGAAGCTCCGCATTTTCAATCTGTACGGACCACCAAACAGAGACCTATCGCTCTCGAGTATGGAGGTCAGAGACTCCAACTGCATAGTAGTTGGAGATTTCAACAGCCACTCGGAGAGATGGGGATACTCTGACACAGACAGCAGAGGTGACGAAGTGGAAGATTGGGAGATAGATGCAAATCTCTCCCTAATCAATAGGCCGGAGGATAGCCCTAGCTTCTATTCAAGAACATGGCATACCACCTCGACTCCAGATTTGGCCTTCTCCACACAGGACATACACTATAAAATAGACCGCCAGGTGCTAAACCAACTGGCAGGTAGCGACCACAGGTCGATCAGGCTAACCATTGACATGGAAGTAGGCCCACAGGAAACAAAACCGCTCCCACGTTGGAATTACAAACGAGCCGACTGGGACAGATTTGCAATCCTGACAGATGGGCTGTGTGAAACCATCAACACACGAAACACCAAAATGAAGCCCATGGTAGAGAGCCTAAGCAAGGCAATAATGCAAGCCGCCACTGAAACCATCCCAAGAGGAGCTAGGAAAAACTATAAGCCCTACTGGAATGATAAGTTACAGAAAGTGGAAGATGCAGTAACAAATGCTAGGAACATGACAGAACGAGAAAAATCCATGGAGGCAAACATCGCCCTCAAAGCCGCCGCGGCGAAGTACAAACACACTCTCAAGCAAACAGCAAGAGAAAGCTGGAAAAATAAAACGGAAAGTCTAAACCTGGACAAAGAAGGGAACAAGCTATGGAAGCTAGTCAGAGCCATGAATGACGAAACCCCGTCAAATAAACAAATTACTATCAAGCAAGGCGAGAACTTGATCACAGGTAAGAAAGCCGCAAACGCCTTTGTCGATCACTATGCCAGAGCAAACCACATCGAGGTCCCTGCAGATAAGCATACAGACATTAGCGAAGAGCTAAAGGGACACGAAAACATAAATACGGCTCCTGAAGAGCACATGATGGCCAAACTAACAATGCGCGAAATGGAAGAGGCTATGAGAACACCAAAGAGAAGGAAATCTCCCGGAAAAGACGGGATAACAAACGAAATGCTGATGGGGCTGGGCCAAACAGCGAAGAAGAAACTGCTATCGGTCCTAAACCAAAGCTGGAAAAGGGGAATTGTACCACAGGCATGGAAAGATGCAATACTGGTACCAGTACCAAAAACAGGAAAGGACAAAACAGATCCAAATGGATACAGGCCCATAAGCCTACTGAGCTGTGTCTGCAAGCTGATGGAACGGATGATAAACACCAGACTGATGTGGCATCTGGAAGAAAAACGAATACTAATTCCACAGCAAGCCGGCTTTAGACAGCACAGATCCACTGAGGACCAGGTCATCCTCATAGCCCAGGAGATAGAAGATGCCTACCAGGCACAGAAACACACAGTAGCTGTTTGGGTGGATCTGGAAAAGGCATTTGACAAAGTCTGGAAGGATGGACTTAGAGTCAAGCTAAGAAGAAGTGATGTCTGTGGGAAGATGTACAAGTGGATCAACCACTACCTCAAACAAAGAACGGCCAGAGTCCAAGTACAAGGGCAGATGAGCAAAAAGGTGACACTCGAGCAGGGAGTACCCCAAGGGGAAGTATTGTCACCCACACTTTTCCTGGTATATATAAACGATATTACAGAGAATATACCAAGAAGAGTCCATAGCTCAATGTTTGCAGACGATCTGGCTATGTGGAACTCTGAAAAGAATCTCACCATAGCAAGAAATCGGATGCAGACGGCCCTAACATCGCTGGAAGAGTGGGCGAACTCATGGCTGGTCAAAATAAACGAGGAGAAGACCACGTGCACAATATTCTCGCTCTCATTAAAACCCCAAAGTACCAAATTAAGTCTAAATGGCAAATTCCTGCAGCCAAACGACAACCCAACCTATCTGGGAGTCACATTTGATCGGCGCATGACATGGAAAAGTCAGATTGAGAGAAACCGAATGAAAGCCAGAGAAAGAATGGCGATCATGAGGAAACTTGCTGGCACAAGCTGGGGAGCAGACGAAGGCATACTAAAGAAACTGTACACTGGAAGAGTGAGACCAGTTCTCGAGTATGGCATTGCGGCATGGACAACAGCAGCGAAGGCGAACTTCGATAAAGTTAACAAACTTCAAAACCAAGCCATGAGAATTATAACAGGTGGCATGAAGTCAACGCCAATTGTAGAACTTGAAAAGATTACAAAACTGCAATCCATGACCGATAGAAGAGACTGCAGAGCCCAGCTGCAGTCAGAGAAACTCCGAAGACTGACGGACCATCCAATGTACCAGAGACTAAACAATCTGGGAAATGGGAAACTAAAGCGGAGAAACTTTGCAGAAATAGCCAAAGCAAAGATGCACGAAGATCCCATAAACGCACTAACAACACCAAAACCCATCACTACTGTACGAAAACCTACTTGGAGGCAGGATATATTTCCAGAGGTGGTAGAAAATATACCAGGTATTGCAAACAAAAACTGCCAGACTGAAAAAGAAAGGAGAGACACTACCCTAAGCTTCATAACGAAAAGCTACCCAAGCATGGACTGGACCCATGCATACACCGACGGTTCTGTAACAAACACTACACAGAACGGAGGGGCAGGAGCATTCCTGAACCTACCAAATGGCAGAAAAATAACACTGTCATTCGCTACTGGTAAGTACACAAGCAATTTCAGAGCGGAGGCAGAGGCACTGAGGGCGGCAGTGGAAGAAATGGTAACACACAGTGAAAATGAGAGCCATATAGTCCTGCTGACAGATGCTCTCGCCGTAGTCACAGCGCTAAAAAGCCAGAAAAACACTGAGCTTAATGACTTAAGAGCAGCACTCTGCAAACTGTGCCAGCAGTCCGCACCAAAAAGGGTAGTGGTACAGTGGGTTCCGTCACACTGCAACATCCAAGGCAACGAGGAGGCAGACAGACTGGCAAAAGAAGGTGCAAGGCTACCACAAACAGATACCAGTATGACGTACGAAGAGTCAAAACGGCTTATCAAAGCCAGATACATGACCAAATGGGAAACCGAACATACTGGTTACACCAAAAACGATGCCTATTACCAGTTGAACCGAAGAGAGCAGGTTGTTGTCTTCAGACTTCGCACTGGCCACAACAGACTGAGGTACCACCTATTCAACAAATTGAAGATAGGGTGTACCGACGAATGCCCGTGCAGTACTGGTAAAATGACCACTGAACATCTGCTGCAGAACTGCCCGACATACGAGGATCAGAGAGAGCAGATGTGGCCATTGCCAGTGGAACTGCAAGACAAGCTCTATGGTAGTGGCGAGAGTCTCAGGATGACCGCCGCTTTTTTCGAAAAAATAATGGTTACTGTCTGACTGTGTACGCAGAAGAAGAAGAAGATACTGGTTTAGAAGACCCTGCAGAGTCTGTATACTACCAGTTACATTTACATCACATTGCTCTAAAAGCTATGCGCATCCAGTTTATTCTTAAATGCATTAACTGTCCCTGCCTCCACTACCTCCCCTGGCAATGCATTCCAAGCAGACACCACTCTCTGACTAAAAATATATTTCCTAATATCTAACCTGGACCTCTCTTTAGTCAGCTTGTAGCTATGCCCTCGTGTTATTGTAGGTGGCTGTATTTTAAAAAACTTGTTAAAGTCTAATTTATCCATTCCTCTGATCATCTTATGAACCTGTATTAAGTCACCACGAATTCTTCTCTCTTCGAGACACTGTAGGCCGGTTTTTCTGAGTCGTTCCTCATAACTAATTCTGGAATCCCACTATCATCTTTGTTGCTCTTTTTTGTATTCTTTCTAGCATGTTTATATCCCCTCTATGATAAGGACTCCACACCTGTACACAGTACTCCAATCTAGGTCTAACTAAAGCTTTATACAGTTTGATGATCACTTCCTTGCTCATATGTTTAATATTTCTTTTTATCATCCCTAACATTGCATTTGCCTTTTTCACTGCTACCTTAACTTGCTCACTCACCTTTCCTGTATGATCTATTATAACCCCTAGGTCCCTTTCTTTATCTATCTTTCTAATATTGTTTTCTCCCATTCTGTAATTATGTTCCATATTGGATCTACCCATGTGGATGACTGTACATTTATCTACATTAAACTCCATTTGCCAGCTTACAGACCATTCTCGAATTTTATCTAAATCCGACATCAATATATCCACTTCCGCTTTAGATGAGACACTACTGCATAGTTTTGTGTCATCAGCAAATTTTGCAATCATGAATCCCATATCAATGTCCAAATCATTTATATATATATCAAGAACAAAATTGGTCCCAAAACCTAGCCCTGTGGCACACCACTTTTCACTTCACACCACTCAGAGTACTCCTTATTTATGTCCACCCTCTGCCTTCTTCCCGTTAACCAATTTTCAATCCATTTGGCAACTTCCCCACCTATTCCATGTGATTGTAACTTTTGAAATAATCTTTGATGAGGTACTCTATCAAAGGCCTTTGCAAAGTCTAGATAAATAACGTCCACTGGCTCCCCTTTATCTATGATTTTAGTAACCTCCTCCATGAATTCTAATAGATTTGTTAAGCATGATCTCCCTCTAGTAAACCCATGCTGACTATTTATAATTAGATTAAATTTGTCTAAATGCATTACAAAGTTTTCTTTGATTATTGGCTCTAACAATTTACAGACTATGCTCGTTAAACTCACCGGTCTATAATTTACTGGATCTGATTTGTTGCCTTTTTTGAATAAGGGGATCACTCCTGCATCTTTCCAATCCAGTGGAACAATCCCTTTTGCAAGTGATTGAGAACATAATATAGCCAATGGTTTTGCTAGTTTGTCTCTAATTTCATACAGCAATTTTGGATGAATACCATCTTGACCTGGACATTTATTCACCTTCAACCCCTCCAATTTTTTAAAAACCATTTCTTCTGTAATACAGATTGATCTTAATCCCGCTGTATCCATGTCTCTTTGAAAAATATCTATAGGCTCTGGGATCTCGGAGCAGTTTTTGTGTGTGTAGACTGTGCCAAAGTACTGATTGAGCAGATTTCCTGCCTCCCTATTCTCACTTATTATTTCCCCTGTACTGTCTATGAGAGGGCCGACTTTGTCTTTCGTTCTTTGTTTCAGTCACTGCTGTTGGGGATGAAGAGTGTAGGAAAAGTCCATGTGATAGGAGCTCAACATTTTTAAGGGTATCAATTTTCTTTTTTCAAGCCACTTTTGTTCTTCTTTGTTTGTGGGCTAGGTACCCATTTATGCATAGGTAGACTACAGAGTGTTGAGGCTGGGAAATGAACCAAGTACGCGTAAAGTATGTAGCCAGTGCTTTAGTCAATATGCTCCTCAGAAGATCTTCTAGACAGGAAGTGGTAGCATAGTAGAGTAGCCCTTTTAGAACATGACTGACTATAGTAGCCCAATTCAGTCATGACTGATTACAGTAGCCCATTTTAGTCATGACTGACTATAGTAGCCCATTTGGCTTGGCTTGGCTTCGTTCATTCTCAATCTCCCACCACCAAACCCTGACATGGGCCTAAGTAGCAGAATGTAGTCTAGAGAATGGAATGCATTGTGTTGTAGTTTACAGCTTGACTGCAATATTTGCACCTTTCGGTCCAACACATCCAACTTCAGCAAGCATCCCTTACTTACTTACTTAATGTCTTTATACTGGTTTAGAAGATCCTGCAGAGTCTGTATACAACCTTCTCCTTATCCAGTCTGCCCTGTGGCAGCCTGTTATTCAGGATCACCGCGTGGAGGTGTAGAAGGGTCTTGACAGCTCTGGTTCGCTGGCCCTGACGCTAGCAGTCAGCTATGGGTCGCTGATCGTTGCAGCTCATGCGCTGCTCAGCGTCTTGATCCCTAGTAGCCCCTTTCAGTCATGACTGACTATAGTAGCCCATTTCAGTCATGACTGACTATAGGAGCCCCTTTCAGTCATGACTGACTATAGAAGCCCATTTTAGTCATGACTGACTATAGGAGCCCCTTTCAGCCATGACTGACTATAGTAGCCCATTTCAGTCATGACTGACTATAGGAGCCCCTTTCAGTCATGATTGACTGTAGTAGCCCATTTCAGTCAAGACTGACTATAATAGCCACTTTCAGTCATGAAATAAATTTAAAGTAGTTTTATTTGTTATTTTTGTGTGCGATCGCCTTATTTATCTATTCATCAAGCTGGCTGCGTTGCAATGTGGTTTTTTATTTTGCGCCTGTCAACCCAGTGTATCCGACTTCAGAATTCTTTTTTCTGTAAGGGTCTACTTCCTCCTGCATTTTCTAAGGGTTTGCTTTGCTGGGGTAATGGCTGGTGCTGTGATGGGGATCGAACCCAGCACCTTTGGTTGTGAGCCAAGTCACTTAACCATTAGCCCACGCCGTCCCCATTTAAAGTAGTAATTCAGTTTTATCTGATTTCTTTCTCCTTGCAGTGTTGTCATTTCACTTCTCTGTGTTGTCATTTCACTTCTCTGTGTTGTCATTTCACTTCTCTGTGTTGTCATTTCACTTCTCTGTGTTGTCATTTCACTTCTCTGTGTTGTTATTTCACTTCTCTGTGTTGCAAGAGCTTCTTTCCACCGAGGTGGCTTTTCAGAGTACATCTCTACTTGGATCGGTGTGTAGCTTCGTCTTTTCTCCAGGATGTCAAATTTGTGTCTTAGGGGCTTCATATCATGGCTTCGCACATCTTTGAACTTCAACTGTCATTGGCTGACTGTTCTCCTTTCATCATGCCAACTCTTAGCATAATTAATTATGAACTGACAGCTGTGCACCAATTCACACAACTAGGGTCCCTCATCAATGACAAGCTCTCTGTAGGCCCAGAAATAACAGAATTGTCAAATATGCTCGCCTCAGAACGCGTGTTTGGTAAGTACCGGAACTGACAATTACCATAGCCTACTGTAGATACAGACCTTCTGACCCATGATGGAATCCCTATGAAACATCACACTCCAAGGCTGACTAAATAAAGGAGTTTGCATGTGTCAACTTTCAGTGCAACTATAATTGCATGTTCCGGAACCAAAGATGGATATGCAGTTGGGTTCAGGACAGGATTCTGTGAAAGAATCACTCTTAACAGTGATTTGTTATTTTGTATTCCGTGAATTTATTTATTTATCTGTCTGGAGCTTGGATTGATTATCAACCTTGGGACAATATGAGTTCCATTATTTAATTAGTCTTGGAATGTGATGTTTTAAAGGCATTTTTCCGGTGAATCAGATCGTCTATCTAAAGTAGACCATGATTAAAGCAAGGGTATGGTGTGCAATGCGTGTATCGCGAGCATGCTCATATATGATAGCAAAACTTGAATAAGCTATGTCAAACAAGAGCACACATGCTTAACACCTTCCAAGTCAAGAACAACTATACACACCAACAACCCTACATACAGTAAAACAACTATTGAAGACTGCAAACAAAGAGGACTGGCTGAATAGATGGGAAATACTGGGAGAGAAATCTAGAAACATATGCTCATCCCAAATCCCAAAGACAACATCAAACTTCTGAAAAGGAGAGACCAAAGCGCCATTTTTCGACTTTGCACTTAACACATACAACTTAACAGCCATTTGAACAGATTCCCACCAGAACATACTCCAGAGAGCCGGATGTGCACACATCCCAATGAAACTGTTCAAGGTCATCTTTTTAAATGTCTGGCGCTTGCCAGTGTTAGAAAATAGCTTCTTCCACCGAGGCCAGACAATTTTAACACTTTGTGCAGAACTTAACAACAGCTTACAAACACTTGCAGATACCACTATATGGCACTGGATCAAAAGGGCAAGAGCCCAAAGGCTGCTGGATCAATAACCAGCCAACTAACTAACACTTTCCATCTATGGCACCTGTGATCTGTTCTTGGAATTATCTCAAGAGAAAAAGTGGCGCACTCTCAGACCAGTCTCACACCAGTCTCACACCAGTCTCACACCAGTCTCACACCAGTCTCACACCACTCTCACACCAGTCTCACACCAGGCTCACACCAGTCTCACACCAGGCTCACACCAGTCTCACACCACTCTCACACCAGTCTCACACCAGTCTCACACCAGTCTCACACCAGTCTCACACCAGTCTCACACCAGTCTCACACTAGTCTCACACCACTCTCACACCAGTCTCACACCAGTCTCACACCAGTCTCACACCAGTCTCACACTAGTCTCACACCACTCTCACACCAGTCTCACACCAGTCTCACACCAGTCTCACACCAGTCTCACACCAGTCTCACACCACTCTCACACCACTCTCACACCAGTCTCACACCAGTCTCACACCAGTCTCACACCACTCTCACACCAGTCTCACACCAGTCTCACACCAGGCTCACACCAATCTCACACCAGTCTCACACCAGTCTCACACCAGTCTCACACCACTCTCACACCACACTCACACCAGTCTCACACCAGTCTCACACCAGTCTCACACCAGTCTCACACCAGTCTCACACCACTCTCACACCAGTCTCACACCAGTCTCACACCAGTCTCACACCAGTCTCACACCACTCTCACACCAGTCTCACACCAGTCTCACACCAGTCTCACACCAGTCTCACACCAGTCTCACACCAGTCTCACACTAGTCTCACACCACTCTCACACCAGTCTCACACCAGTCTCACACCAGTCTCACACCAGTCTCACACTAGTCTCACACCACTCTCACACCAGTCTCACACCAGTCTCACACCAGTCTCACACCAGTCTCACACCAGTCTCACACCACTCTCACACCACTCTCACACCAGGCTCACACCAATCTCACACCAGTCTCACACCAGTCTCACACCAGTCTCACACCACTCTCACACCACACTCACACCAGTCTCACACCAGGCTCACACCAATCTCACACCACTCTCACACCAGTCTCACACCAGTCTCACACCAGTCTCACACCAGTCTCACACTAGTCTCACACCACTCTCACACCAGTCTCACACCAGTCTCACACCAGTCTCACACCAGTCTCACACCAGTCTCACACCACTCTCACACCACTCTCACACCAGTCTCACACCAGTCTCACACCAGTCTCACACCACTCTCACACCAGTCTCACACCAGTCTCACACCAGGCTCACACCAATCTCACACCAGTCTCACACCAGTCTCACACCAGTCTCACACCACTCTCACACCACACTCACACCAGTCTCACACCAGTCTCACACCAGTCTCACACCAGTCTCACACCAGTCTCACACCACTCTCACACCAGTCTCACACCAGTCTCACACCAGTCTCACACCAGTCTCACACCAGTCTCACACCACTCTCACACCAGTCTCACACCAGTCTCACACCAGTCTCACACCAGTCTCACACCACTCTCACACCAGTCTCACACCAGTCTCACACCAGTCTCACACCAGTCTCACACCACTCTCACACCAGTCTCACACCAGTCTCACACCAGTCACACACCACTCTCACACCAGTCTCACACCAGTCTCACACCACTCTCACACCAGTCTCACACCAGTCTCCCAAGCATATATACTTTCCTTAGATAGCGAAGACCACATTGGCTTGATCATTGTATGAAAGATGATTGCATTGCCAAAGATATCTTCTATGGACATTGTCCAGTGTATGACAGTGTTAGGAAAGAGTTTCTTCCTTGGAGACCAGACAAGGGGAATACTCTTAACAGAACTAAACAACAGCTCACAAAAACCTGCAGATACCGCTAAACTAAACTGGGCCAAAGGACAGGCGCCCACAAGCTGCTGGATCAAAAACCAACCAATTGACTGACAGTGTAGCATAGGCATAAATAATTCAGTTGCGTATCACAAGTGATGATGATGACTTTATCCGGATTAAAAGATTTAACGAACCGTGTAAGGTCTCAACTGTTACCTTCACTTTTATTATTTTTTAAGTGACTAAGAATTGCGCTATCATTAACTGCTTTCGCTTTCATCCTGAACTACAAGACGTATTAGTTCAGAAGACTGGAGGTAACATGGGATGCAGATTTAGTATTCTCAGATTTACTCCTGGACTTACTAGACATACGCAGTTTGTGTATTGTGTAGGAATTTCATTGATCTTTCAAATTTTGAATTAAGTCGAGCTCACGGAACACAGGCTGCTCTTTTTGATTTTCATCTGCCATGACATGATGTTCGTCCATCACATGTGATGGAGACCACTATCTTTGTTCAGCCATGTAGATAGTCCTTTTTCTTGCTGAGTCCGCTGAAATGGGTGACATGCTCGGTGATTTGGATAAAAATGAGGGAAAAAACTGCGCCTTTTGTCAACCTCTCTCTCATTACTGGTCCTGAGCGACCTTTGGCCAGTGGCAAGATTGTATAAAGAGGACTGGAGATAGCACAGGATGCAGATTTTTCCTCAGAGTTTCCTCCCGAAACCTTTCCCTTAAACCGGTATCCAGCAAGACATCGGAACTGGAGGACATCTATCGTTGTGTGTCGTGCATTTCCCATAACTGCCAGAGGTCATAGAGACATCACTGAGCATGTTAGTGATGTGCTGGGGATCTCTCCCAATCCGTGTTCTAGACCTTTATAGTCATATCTAAAGTTCACAGTTACACCAAAACCAAAGCTGTCCGCAGCTAAGGCGAAGTGCGTCAATCTCGTGAAGTTCAGCCGTGTGAACTAGACGCGTAGTGCTAATTTAAATGGCAGATTTCCAGACCAGAATAATTGAAGAGAAGAAAACACACAAAAAACTAATGAATTAACCATTCCATATGGAAAACAGCGACACGTTTCCCTGAACACAAGTGTAAGTCATCTAGTGTGAGTTCCAGTCAAATCCGTGGCCTGGCAGCATCCATAATAAACTAAAACACCAGAGCAATGTAGACTAGCAGTGTGAAGGGCCCCATCTTTGCACTCTCAGACTTATCTGTCTGTCTAAGGTATCTCTCGTCCCAAAACAGTTAAGCTTTCAATCAATTACAATTATTTCTCTCCTAAACATGACTGTCTATTACATCTTTCTCCGCATCACAGTTCAGCTTATCCCTTAGAAGTTTGATCTCAGACATGATATATCGCCAAGAAACAAATGCATGAGATAATATCATCTACAAAGCGACTGGCCCAAAATTGGGAGTACAGTGAGATGTTTCTGAGTTACAGGACCAAACAGTATCAATGTGTAAAAACCAACAACTTACAGTATCCATCAGTAGTATCAATGTGTACAACTTACAACTTAAAGTATCCATCAGTATGAATGTGTAAAACTAACAACTTACAGAATCCATTTCATCATGTAAAATTGTCCTTTATAGAACGTCACTCCCATCACAGTCTGTCTGAAAGAAACTTGTTTCCTTGCCAGTATCCATCAGTATGAATATGTAAAACCAACATCTTACAGGACCCATCAGAATGAATGTGTAAAACAGATATCTAACAGGGCCTATCAGTTTGAATATGTAAACCAACATTTTACAGGACCCATCAGTACAAATATGTAAAACCAACATTTTACAGGACCCATCAGTATGAATATGTAAAACCAACATTTTACAGGACCCATCAATATGAATGTATAAAACCAACATTTTACCACACCCATCAGTAAGAATATGTAAAACCAACATATAACAGGGCCTATCAGAATGAATGTGTAAAACCAACATCTAACGGCCTATCAGTATCTCATCCAGACTGATATTGAGCGCACTTGGACATGCCTAGATTGCCTCAGTATCCACCGGATCCCCTCATTTTATGATAATATTGCAATAAACGTAAAGGACACTGCTGTCAGATGTATGAAAAATGGGCGAGGAGGCGTTTGCACAAAATTAAATAATGGACAGAAAATCCATATCTCAGTGGCTACTGGAAAATTCTCAAACATCTTTACAGCTGAGGCTGAAACACTAAAAACAGCGACAACAGCCATCGTGGAAAACAAGAACCATGCCAGAGACAAGATAGTTTTCCTTACAGATTACCTGTCAGTCATAATGGCTCTCCAAAACTATAAAAACAATGAATGGGCAGGCTGTGAGGCAATCATGAATACCAGCCAAAGTTTCAACAGAGTGAAAACTCGGTTGATCCCTGATCACTGTAAGATACACGAAAATGAAGAAACAGATAGACTGACAAAAGAGGGATGCGGCAAACCCCAAACTGACGACAGAGCGACTTATGAAGAAATGAAGACAATTAACTTCAAAGATAAAGGGCACAGAGAGCACCAAGGATTTTCTTCTTATTATTATTTTTCTTCTTCTTCTTCTTCTTCTTCTTCCTCTCATACTTGGGATTTGTATCCCTAGGTTCACCAGAACCTTTTAGACACAGACGTTGCGTTGACCAGACCCCTTTTGACACAGACATTGGGTTGGCTTGGCTTCATTCATTCTCAATTTTTCGCTACCAAACCCTGAAAGGGCTTAAATAGTAGAATGTAGTCCAGAGAGCGAAAAGTGTTGTGTCATAGTTTACAGCTTGATTGTGATATTTGCACCTTTCAGTCCATCACATCCGACTCCAGCAAGCATTTTTTAGTACCAGGTTAGCATTCCCTCTTCAGTCCCGTCTGCCCTGCTGCAGCCTTTTATATAGGGTCACCGCATGGAGGTGTAGAAGGGTCTTGGCAGCTCTGGTTCGCAGGCCCTGACACTAGCATTCAGCTATGGGTCGCTGACCACTGCAGCTCATGCGCTGCTCAGCATCTTGATCCCAGACATTGAGTTGACGAGACCCTTTTCGACACAGACATTGGGTTGACCAGACCTTTTCGACAAGTACCACGACAAATCTTCTCACTCGCAGGTGATCAGATTTCTATATAATATTGCTTATAGGGTGTCCACCATTTGCACCTTTGAGCTAGATTCAAGGCTCTAGGTGTATAATGGAATAACCACCTCGTAAATGTCCGCTCTCCAGAATACTAAATCTGTTTTCTTAGCTATATACACCCAAAATGACTATCTTGTAGTCCTCCCCCATTGGCTTGTTAGTTATCAATCTAATTTGGGCACACCTATCTAATATCTTCCTGCCTGCAATGTCTACAAGTCACTGTCACTCGAAATGTGACAGCCTGACATGCGAGTTCTTCTTGTCACTCTCCTACCCCCACCCTTATCTCTGGTACCAGTCCGTTACTAAGAACAGTCAATCTACCAACCAACTACCCCCGATCTAGACAAGTTTTCCACCTATAGTGACAATAACCTCTCGCTCCCCTGTCAACCTAGTGTCGACACTGGCGACCTTGTTTCTTTAACTATTTTCTCAGGCAACTTTTGACTCTCAGAGAATACAGCCGCCAGTCCCCATTCCTTCTGCCCTATACGCTTATGCCCATAAGGAACTGTTACAGTGCTAGAAGCCTCAGTTTTAAAAGTGATAATGTCGACAGCTCTTCTTCGTTGACATTCATTCACTAAAATAAGTCAGTTACACATTTACAGCTAGGTTAACTGAAGCGTGTTGATAACGGGATGAAGTTCAGTGTTTCTGGATCGCAACTGTTGTGCATCTCGAATGAATCTTGCTGCTCAGTGGATGGGGGAGAGGGTGCGTAAAGGAGAGGGTCTTAGTAGTCCAGGAGGATTTCTTTTTGCCACAGTGCTGGTACCACACAGTGATTGCTGTGTTTGAAATGTGTACAATAATGTTGAACAACATGATCTCATTTTAAATCAACATTTATAATTTCTTAAATTTTACAGAAACAAACTGTGGTTTTCCAGGACCTCTGTGGAATGGTTATGTGACTGGGCATGGTACAAGTGTGGGCGATATCGTCTACTATAGGTAAGATACTAATTCTATTCCTAGTATAAATATTGTTTCACATTTTGAATATCTGGGATTGTTACTGAACAATAGTGGAGACTGTACAAAATAAGTAAGAAGACGACTGACTATGGCAATGCAGAAGATAAGGAGTATGCAGAACCTATGGCATAATACAAACAAGGAACTAAAACTAAAGATCCTAAGTACGTGCATTTTTCCTATGGCAACCTATGGATATGAAACATGGACGATTACAAAAGCAACAAGAGCGAAGATCTGTGCTTTTGAAACACAGTGCTACAGAAGAGTCCTGAAAATCCTGTGGACAAAGAAAAAAAGAAACAAATCCATCTGGCAAGACCTGAATGTAGTGGAGAATTGGCTCATTAATGACGTAACGACCCGAAAACTGAGGTTTATTTGGACATGTCAAACGACAGAACGTACTGGAGAGAGTGTTTATGGAGGGCATGGTCACTGGGAGGAGAAGCAGAGACTGACCGAGAAGACGATGGACTCACGACATCAAGGAGACGCTGGATTTGACCTTGAAGCAGACCAGAAGAGTGGAGAAAGATAGATTTTCTTACAGACAGGCTGTCGTGAGAGCGACGTTCTGCAAAGGACATTCTTCATCATGATGATGATGAGTATAAATATTGTCACGATAGATAGTCTTCTTTCCACTTATACCGTTGAGCGACGTGGGGAACTTTAGTCCGTCCTACATGAAGTGGGTTGCTTCGAACTTTGCGAGCATATTTCGTTGCACAATCACTCTAATGTCATCTATCCACCTGCCTCTTGCCCTGCAGCCAGATCTACTAGCTTTGTAAGTTATCAGTGAAAGTTGATGAGGCTGCATTCTTGTGAGTTGATCAAACCAGCGTTTTTTTGTGCTTGAAAATGTACTCTGTACAAGATGTGTTTCAGACCCTGCTGCGAATGACATCGTTGACATCTTTGTGTATGACAAGCCTCACAGATAGCATGTGACTAGCTGTGACATGGCATAACACCGGCCATGGTTAAGTGGTTTGTTTAGAGCGGCATAGATGCGTCTAACAAGCTGAGGGTCTACTTTGCTTTAATGTTTGAGTCTATTAAGATGGACTCGTACATCAGTTAACCACCCTCTGTAAGCGCTTGTCCTAACGCAGCAGAGTATTAAGCTGCTCGAGCCTACCCCGCTAGGCAGGAAACCCTTCTCCCGACTACGTCCAGCTCATACCAGAGCTGGGACCTGCACAAGGGCATCTGCCCCTGTAGAAGTACAGGTTGACTAAGAACTAAGATAAATCACTCTTTCAAGTTTTCCTTCTGAAAATACTTCAGAGATGTATGAGATTCCATGGGCGAATATTCAATATTGTTTACATGGTTATATCAATATTTGATAAAGATACAACAATTATAAAAATGATACCTTTCACTAGATGATAGTCCTCACTTTATTTAGTTAGTTCTTATAGCAATAAATACGTTATTGAATTGGTTCGTTAATCAATAGATACTTAATTTAAATAGTTTCTTTACCAATAAATACTTCATTTAATTTCTCAGATGCAACATCAGGACCAACTTGAACGGCACATTTCCCTCATCCGAGTGCCAGGAAAATGGGGTATGGTCGCATGACATCCCTCAATGCCTAGGTAGGACAATATTTATTTTGTTGCCCTCAGAGGTGGTTTTGTTGTTTCGAATGCCCTCAATGTGAAAGGTTACTCTTTTATGTGCCCTGAAAAGGCCGTTAAGTGGCGGGTTGCAGCAGCTTTCTTCACCTCCCAAGTATGCTGGTGAAGGTGGACCGGGTCCTCCAGATGGTTGTGCTATGTTTGGCTTCATCTGCGTGTTGCTCACTACTACAGGGAGTTCTCAGAGGTCTAGAATTCACCTGATTGGTTTCCAGGTAAAACTGAACAAGGACACTGTTTTCATACCAAGATGTCATATGAGGTGATTAAAAAGAGATGTGCATGGGACTGGCAGCCTGATAATGTATGCTTCAACAAAGGACTGGAATCACACTTTCCTAAAAGCTGACTAAGGGAGCCATTCAGAGTGTTGGACCCATATTTCAACAAATGACTTGAATAAGACTTTCCTAAAAGCTGGCTAAAGAAGCCAATTGCAGTTGGACCCCTGCTTCAACAATGGACTGGAATCAGTTGCCTAAAAGCTTCTGAGGGTAAGCCATATATATTGTCTCCGATCAATGTTTTGACATCTGAAACAAAAAAAAACACAAAAAGGAGAACTCTATTCTAGTCAGTTTGCTTTTGACATTTTAGCATAGGTTTGAAAAAGTTGCCAAAAAGAAGCTAAACCAGTTAATATATTTGTTTCTTAACTCAGTCATTTAGTTATATCCATTCAATTATATATATATATATATATATATATATATAGTTTGTCCATCATAAGTGATGAAGACCACTCTCTTTGTTCAGCCGTGTGGACAGTCGTATCTCTTGCTGTGTCCGCTGAAATGGGTGACTTGCGCGGAGATTTGGATTAAAGTGAGGAAGAAACTGCGCCTTTTGTCAACCTCACTCACAGAGCCTAAGCTACCTTTTGCCAGTGGCAAGACATTCATCGAGACGACTGGAGATAGCAAAGGATGCAGATTTTGCCTCAGGGTTACCACCGAAGCCTTTCCGTAAACATGTAACCCGCAGGGTAGAAAGGTGGGAAGGCATCTAACGCAGTTTGTCGTGCCTTTTCGATAACCACAAGAGGTCGTATGGACAACACTCAGCGTGTGAGTGAGTCTGGCATCTCTCCCCAGCTGTATTCAGCTCATCATAGTAGCATCTAAAATTCCCACACGCCATATTCGTGAAGGTGAACCGGCAGAACTAACTCGTGAGATATGACACAGGTATTACTAGTTTAAACGTAGCGCCATTCAGCCGGCGTCCAGACCATAATAAACGGACGGAAGAAATCACAAAAAAAGAACGAAATAACAAGTCCAGACGGAAAACAACTCCAGGTATCCATGAACACAAGTGTAAGTCGTCGACTAGTGTGAATTCCAGGCAAATCCGTGGTCTGGCGGCATTCATAATGATCTAAAACAGTAGAGAAATGTAGACTCGCAGCCAGTTACGCGCCATCTTTGTCAGATATATATATATATAGCAACTTGAATATGACTTGATTTGACTTCATTCGTTCTCAATCTCTCGCTACCAAGTCCTGAAAAGGGCTTAAGTAGCAGAATGTAGTCCAGAGAATGGACTTTGTATCGTAGTTTACAGCTTGACTGCGATATTATCACCTTTCTGTCCAAAACATCCGACTTCAGCAGGCAATTTTTGAAGAAGGGATTAGCCTTCCCTCTTTGATCCCTTCTCCTTAGCCAGGCTGCTGTGTTGCAGCCTGTTATCCAGGATCACCGCGTGGAGATGTAGAAGGGCTTTGGCAGCTCTTGTTCACTGGCCCTGATGCTAGCCGTCAGCTATGGGTCACTGACCGCTGCAGCTCATGCACTGCTCAGCATCTTGATTCCCAGCTTGAATATGTGTCTGTCATTTGATCTGGAGTACCATGATAGTCAACAGGCATAGTGCAGATCATCTCTCTATATCGGTTTACGTGTGGCTGTTGTTGTGTGGCCACCAGAAAGACACCCTCTTCGTCCATCTATCGTCAGTCATGCAGTCTACATGGCCGATCCATCTGTATTTTCACATTGACACAGAGTTGAGGACATTCTGGAACTCTGTTTGGTCGCGCATGTTGATATTTTCAGATATGGTCTCCTAAGCAGATATTTAAGACTCTTCGTAATTTTGAGCTTTTCTGCGTCTGATTTGCGCAGACTCCAAACCTTACACCCGTAAAACCATTGCTGGGATAACTATACTGTTGAAGGTGTGAGCGCTGACCTTGACGTCCGTCATCTGCTGGAGTACTGGTTTAATGTGGTTGAAGCAAAGCCAACCCGCTGTTCTCCTGCATGAGATCTCTTTATCAGTGTTGTGACTGTTGCTGATTTCCTGGCCAAGGTTGACATATGTATTGACATTTTCAAAGGACTCATTTTCCAGCCAACTGTAAGGCAGAAAGTGTTCAGTGAAAATTGAGTCATATATCTATTTATGTTCAGGCTTCATTCAGCTTGTTTAGGCTTTGCTGGGGCACAAGATTGCAATGTCGTTCGCAATACGTAGGAGTGAGAGCATCTCGTCATCTAAAGGGGAATCTTGATCCTGCCAGTTTATAGACCTACAATCTTTTCAAGGGAGGTGTGAACATTTTTGGGGAGATGGTATCTCCTTGTTGTACTCCATGGATATGGAAAGTGGCTTTTGGAAAAGGTAATCTCAATTGAGCAGCCCTCATTTATCTTACTTATAAGTAATCCAGTAATGCAGTTTTTGTGTGTGCGTTCGCCTTATTTCTCTATACTCCAAGGCGGTGTGTGTTGCACTGTGGGTTTTTTTTTTGCGCCTGTCGGCCCAGTGCATCCAACTTCAGCATGCATTTTATGTAAGGATCTGCTTCCTTCTGCATTTTCTAAGGGTTTGCTTCCCCGGAGTAACGGCCGGTGCTGTGATAGAGATCGAACCCAGCACCTTCGGTTTGTGAGCCGTGCCACTTAACCACTAGGCCACACAGTCCCCTAGTAATCCAGTAAATAAGCTGGACGTACATTTTGTCCATACCTAGGTTCCTCAAGGCATTCACCATGCTATAAAATGCCTTTTCGTAGTCTACAAACACAATGCGTTAGAGGCACATGGACTACCCTTACTCTCTCCTCCATCAATTGGTTGATTGTGTGGTCATTGATTGAGTAACCCTTCCTGAAACCTACCTATTCTTGCGGTTGGTTCTCGACAAGTTGTCTTTCTAATCTGAGGGTAATGACCTTTGTGAATAGTTTATAAGTAGTTGATAGCAAGCAGATTTGGCGGTAGTTTGCTACGATTTCTCAGCTTCCGTGTTTGTGGATCTGGATTATATTGAAGCACTTCCACTGTTCTCGAATTTCCCTTGTGGGATTGCAGATGTTGAAAAGAATGGCCAGTTGGCAGACAAGAGTATTTCCACCATCCTGGAGCATTTATGCAGTGATTCCATCCAGACTAGGTAATAAATGCGCGTTCTTTATACAGGACAGTTTTCTTTGACGTTTTTCTTTGAAGTTGATTGTTATCCTTGTTTTCATTTCTTTCTACTGGAAATTCAACTGAATACTTTAAACAAATCTGAACAGGTCAGTGTCAGATTCCCTTTGTCTTGAACGGATCAATCATTAAAGAGCATGAAGGTTTTTGGGTCAAGCATGGCTTTGTAGCTCATTTCACATGTCACAATGGGCTTGTTCTGAATGATTCCAGACCTGTATTATGCGAGAACGGAACATGGTCCATGATTCCTAAGTGCGTACCCGGTGAGTATCAGCTTTTCTCTCATATCGTAAATGATTAAATCATATCTTTAATCACATTTATTTAAATTTCATTTATGTATCACTCATTCACAAAATCTCTGGTATGGAAACAAGAAAATTAAGATCAAGATGTTGAGCTGCAGCGGACAGTGACCCAAAGCTGGCTGCTAGCATCAGGGTCTACGACCAAGAGCTGCCAAGACCCCTCTCCATTTCTACATGGTGATCCTGGATAACAGGCTGCAACAGAGAAGACTGGTTAAGGAGAAGGGATCAAAGAGAGAAGGCTAACTCGGTACCCATAAATGTCTGCTGAAGTTGGATGTGTCGGATCGAAACATGCAAATATCGCAGTCAAGCTGTAAACTATGACACAACACATTCTGTTCTCCAGACTACATCCTGCTACTTGCAAAGTAGGGTGTAGTTGTGGGAGATAAAGAAAGAACGACAGAGAAGAAAGAAGAAACTAGTAAATCAACTTGTACCTAGGGAAGCAGTACTAACGTCTGGTCAGGCACAGTATACAATTCAGACATGTTAGTCAGGGTCCGGCAAAATATACTGGTCAAGACCCTCACCTCTGCTTCCTAGTAGCTCTCCTTGGAAACGAGCTGTTGTCATGGCAGCCTGATTAAGGAGGTGAGGAATCGACGTGATCCTTGTAGTAGTGAGCGACATGCAGATCAAGCCAGGCATGGCCCAACCAGCTGAAAGCACAACCGCCTGGAGGCCCAGGACTTGAAGAAAGCTACTGCAACCCACAATTTAATGTCCTTTTCAGGGCGCACAAAAGAGTAAACCTACTTATTGTGGAAATTTTAATAGTCAGCATAGTTTTACTAGAGGGAAATCATTGCTTAACAAATTTATTATAATTCATGGAGGAGGTTACTAAAATGATAGATAAGGGGGAACAGGTGGATGTTATTTATCTTGATTTTGCTAAGGCCTTTGATAGAGTATCTCATCAAAGATTATTTTGAAAGTTAAAATCACATATAACAGGTGGGGAAGTTGCCAAATGGATTGAAAATTGGTTAATGGGAAGAAGGCAGAGGGTGGGCATAAATAAGGAGTACTCTAGTTCGAAACACTACTTCGGAAGGTGCAGAATGGGTTGCTACGACATGAGTGGATAGCAGCGCTGGAGACCTCAAAACTCCAGGGGCTGGTGTGAATCTACTGTCCTGGTCATGTCGGGGTTCCGGGCAACGACCTAGCTGATTTTTTGGCATCACACGCACCCATAACAGGCACAGTGGACATGGATAAAGGTGACATAGTGAAAGTTATCAAGGACCACCTGCTGGAAAATTATACTGCTTTGGATGAGTTTGCAAGGCACAGGCTGCACTTTGGAATCAAATTAGGATTCAGTGGATCAGGGAACCTGAGAGGACGAAACAGGAAGGCGTATAACCAACAGGCTACAGGCACCATCAGCATCCACACTTTGCGCCATCTGCTGAGAGAGTGCAGTGAAGTTGACTCTTTAAACAGAACAGAACAGAAGGAGTACTCTGAGCAGTGTGAAGTAAAAAGTGGAGTGCCACAGGGCTTGGTTTTAGGACCAATTTTGTTCTCGATATATATATATAAACGATTTTGACATTGATATCGGATCCATGATCGCAAAATTCGCGGATGACATAAAACTATGCAGTAGTTTTTCATCTAAAGCAGAAGTGGATATATTGAAACCGGATTTAGATACAATTCAAGAATGATTTATGAGATGGCAAATGTAGGAATGTAGATAAATGTACAGTCATTCACATGTGTTATCCATTATAAAACATAATTACAGAATGGACGAGAACAATATTAGAAAGACAGAAAAGGAAAGAGACCTAGGTGTTATAATAGACTATACAGGTAAAGTGAGTGAGCAGGTAGCAGAAAAAAAAGGCAAATGCAATGTTAGGAATGATACTAAATAATATTAAACATAGGAGCAAGGAAGTGATTGTCAAACTGTATAAAGCATTAGTTAGACCTAGATTGAAGTACTGTGTACAGGTGTGGAGTCCTTATCTTAGAAAGGAAATAAACATTCTGGAAACAATACAAAAAAAGAGCGACAAAGCTGAAAGTGGGATTCCAGAATTACAGTTACAAGGAAAGACTCAGAAAAACTGGCCTACAGTGTCTAGACAAGAGAAGAATTTGAGGTGACTTAACACAGGTTTATAAGATGATCAGAGGAATGGATAAATTAGACTACAAGTTTTTCTAAATTCAACCACCTACAAGAACAAAAGGGCATACCTACAAATTAACTAAAGATAGGTCCAGATTAGATATTAGGAAATATTTTTTTAGTCAGAGAGTGGTGAATGCTTGGAATGCATTGCAATAGGAAGTAGTGGAGGCAGGGACAATTAATGCATTTAAGAATAGAATAGATGTGCATAATTTTCAATCAAGAAAATGTAAATAAAACTGGTTGTATACAGACTCTACGGTATCTTCTTAACCAGTGTAAAGATTTTAAGTTAAATTTATGTGATTACAAAGCACCCCAATCAATGGATGCAAGTGACTCCCAAGTGGCAACATAAAAAGGGATCACTTTTAAGGAGAACATCTTTGCATCTTTTCATCTGTCGCCCAATGAATAATTGCCTGTCTTGAGTGTGTCATACAAGAGTTGCTTAAGCAAGTGTTGTCAAGAATTCGAGCAACATGTCCAGGGAGTTTTGCACCTTTGAAGTACGAGGCATGTTCAAATTAAGTCGAAGACAACAGTAAAGAACTGGACAACAATGTTTAAAGAAGGACGTGAGTTAACGCAACAAAATTAACCTGACCTGGTCTTGGAAGATTTTTCGTTAACTCACGTCCTCCTTTAAACATTGTTGTCCAGTTCTTCACTGTTGTCTTTGGCACAATATTGTCACCATACACTGCCTGCATTCTGCGATGAATGTCAATTGGTCGACATCCCTCAGCTGTTAGAAACTGAATCACTGGTCGCTGATCAACTCTGGACGGATTCCGTATCACATCCGCCATGTTTTCAACGGTCTGCTGAGGAGACTATGAGTCAGAGGATAATAAAATTTGCCAAACTTGACAGTTGGTATGTGCTGTGATGTCATCATGGGCATCATACGTATGTTCACTTGTTGCAGTTTGGTCCGGTTTCATTTGAATACACCTCGCATGTTTACTGACAGCAAACATGCAACTTAACAACTTTCAGGTCACCTAAAATATAATGGATGGATAGGAACATTATTTGTTTGGGTTTGCAAAACAAAGTTTCAATTAAAAAATGGACAATGGATGTTGGTGCTTGTGAGCACCTTTTTACTTTCATGACATGTTATTAAGAGAGCACTGTGGTGCTCGCGAGTTCCAGGTTGAGAATGCCTGCTCTAACACTTCATCTACAACAGCAGTGTCTGCTATGGGACTACATTTACAATAACGTTACAATCGGCCCGTTCATCTCATTGGTGCATGTCATCAAAGCCGATAGTATTAAGGCTATCAAAACCTCTGTTCTGTTAAGAATCAAGATCATTGCACCCCAGGAAGACCTATAGATTCTCAGTCCCTCTCAGGAAATGGTGAAGTGTGTACATGCTGATAGTTCCTGTAGCTCACTGGTTGTACACACTCCTGCTCTGTTTATTCAGTTGCCACTCTCTGTTGGACCCGCTAGCCCACTGTGGACCTTTCCCACTGTGGAAAATGAGAAAACAGATGAGCTAGCAAAAGCCAGTAGTAGTAGCATGCAGACCCATAGAGCTATAAAGAAGCCTAGACACTCATCTAACAATCCACGAGAATGGAATGGAGAGACTAGCAGAAAGAATACAAACACAAGCCAGAAAATGACAGCATAGACAAACTTGCCAGAGATGGGGAGACAAAGATCTTCGGACTTAGCACGGGACGTTGCAGAATCAAGACCCACCTACACAGAATGGGTCTCAGCACTTCGTGCGGTTGCAGAGCACCCAAGCAAACACCAGAACATGCTTTATTTATTTTATGTGTTTGCCTCACTAGTTTCTACTGGCAGAGGCGCGCCTATTCCACCCAAGACCGTAGTCAATTTGGGCGATATTAGGACGCATAAACCAGTGCTTGGATGCGTGTGTGTATCTGTTTGTACCTAACCTGGTGTTTCCGTGATGTTCCTCCCGTTGTTCCTCGCCATATGTTGATCCTCTCGTTGTCCTTCATAGGTATTTGGTTGCTATTTTTATTTTCTTGTGTTCCTTGGTTTACCCTGTCGGATTTCCGAGGCAAAATATGCACAATTATTTTCCTGGGACCATTTTAGGAATGAGTATATTTATTTTCCTTCATAATTGATCTGGACCCCTTTTATGTATTTATTTATTTATTTCCTGGTTTAAATATATATATACATTTTTAAATATATTTTTTTAATTAAAAAATAAAAATGTTAATATTTTTTTTTCTTTAAATATCAAATCATCATAATTATATATTAGCAAAACATTGTGAAGGTGCAATGTAGTGAGGTGTACAACGAGAATGAATGAAATGGAATGATTATGAAAGATGACAAAACATGTGCTGAATACATAAGAATTAAGAGTACAATATTGAATAGATAAATTAAATGAGTTGGGTCTTCCTTCTGTTGTGAGGCCCTCTGTGTTGACTTCCTTCCGTCTGGTCTCGGTGTTTCAGGTTTTCACTGCTCTCATATATTTTTCCATCGCAGCCATGTATTCCAACTTGTAAGCGATTTTCTGACTTTTGTGGGCCACTTGTAGGACCACTTGTACTCCGTTGCACTTGTGCCCTCTAGTTCTTGCAGATAATTAGGTGTTAAATGTGTGGTAGGCTTGGTTCTTAATAGGCTACTATACTAATGACTAATAGTTTTTAATACTGATAGTATAGTAGTAAGTAAGTAATACTTATTAAATAAAATGGAAAGTTTTTATTGTTTCTATACAAATGCTGTGTTTTACCAGAACATGCTCTGCAGGACTGTCATATTTATACAGACCAAAGAGAGACAGTCTGGTCTGGCAAAGCGACCATGCTTGAAAAGCTGTGAAGGATCGGCAAAAACCTGAAACACAGTCTCTACTGTGAACCTCGGCGGGATTGAAGCAAAGCATCAGCTGATCAAAGAAGAAGAAAGCTGAACCCGCCTATGATTTCAAATTCTTGCAATCTGTTGATCCCTGGTTCAATGATTGCAGTGTCTTCATCCAAAACAACAGCATAGTAATCTTTCGTCTGTTGTGTCAAACATATTTGCATGTCACTATCAACCATTTTTTCATTCGTGAAACATCTCCTGCCAAATAGTATAATGCATTATGCTGTAGGTTAAACCATGCGGATACCATATTGTAGCTGCTACAATGTCTGTCGTAACTCGCCTGTCAGCTTGAATCATCTCCTCCACCCACCACCGCACATATGCTTCTTTTGCAATTCAAACAGCAGGACGACCTGGTCAGACTTCATCAGCAATTTTTTAACGTCATTAAGAAAATTTATCAACCCAGTATTGCACTGCTATAAGCAACTTCTCACTGTAAACAGGAAATATTTTCTAAGGAGTATCCTTTGCAAAAACATATTTTATGCCCAAAACAATGCATAATAACAATCTGCTATTTTATTGTGCACTCTTTGAGCACGTACACAATTATATGTCAGAGCTGGGCACATGCATGCGACACCTAGTGCCTGCTTACTTACTTAGTTGCTCCTCTTCTAACGTGAGGTGAAGAGGTTTGCCAGAGAGATCGCTATACTGTTCTATTCTCCGTCTTTCTCCTGGCCTATTTCCAATTAAGCCCCGACCTCATAGGGACTGTCATATGTTGTCTTCCCAACGTACTTTTGGACGTCCTAGTAGTCTGCGTCCTTGACTTTTTGCCTCCCATGACCGCCTTGATATCCAATCTTCTTCCATTCTACAGACATGGCTAAGCCACTGCAGTTGGGACTGCTCCACTTGCATCTTCAGGGGTTGGGTTTTGAGATTACTATGTATTATCTGGTTACGGATCTTGTCCCATTTCGTCACCTGGACCACATTTTTTAGGTTCCTCATTTCTAAAGTTTGTAGCTGCCTTTCTTGGGATGTGGTCATTGCCCATGACTTACATCCATATGTCACCTTGCAGTAATTACACTGGATGATACTGCCACAACATACTGATACCTTTAGAAACTACGAACTACATTTTTCAGCTATCTCATATCAGTTTGAGACCTACTTACTGACTATCCTTGTACATACATTATATCATCTAGTTTTTAAATAACATACCATCCACTTTTGTTCTCAACAACCTACGTTTGTAGCACCATGTAACCAGCCTCCACCGCAGATCGCAGAAGGACATCGGGTATTCTTCCATCTTGCACACAAAAGCCGGGCTCGCTACTTCTGTATTGCTGGCTACAAACTGACAGATTCTCATAGGTACATGACCTGTGAGTTTGGGCAGTGGGTCGGAGTCAGGCCTAGATGTCAGGAAAGTGAGTAGCCTAATACATTTTAAACATACATGGTTAAAACTACTTCAACTCACACACACCATCACTCAATTATTTCAATATTTTTTCTTCTTCGTTCATTCTTAATCGCCCACCACCAAGCCATAGAAAGGGCTTTGCAAATGGCATGGTGTTCTCCTGAGAACAGAATATGTTGTGTTGTGTTGTAGTTTACAGCTTGACTGTGATATTTGCACCTTTCGGTCCAACACATCCGACTTCAGCAGGCATTTTTGGGTACCGGGTTAACTTTCCCTTTTCGATCCCTTCTCCTTAGCCAGTTTGCTCTGTTGCAGCCTGTTATTCAGGATCAACGCGTGGGGGTGTAAAAGGGTCTTGGCAGCTCTTGTTCGCTGACCTAGATGCTAGTAGTCAGCTATGGGCCTCTGACCGCTGCAGCTCATGCGCTGCTCCGTATTTTGATCCAAATTCAGTAATTAATCAATTACCAAATAGTCAAATTGATCAATATCATCAGCATGTGTAGCATGTCCTTTGCAGAACGTCACTCCCATCACAGCCCATCTGAAAGATACTCAATCTCTTGCGAAATCTCCAGTCTGCTCTAGA
The DNA here is from genome assembly GCA_036924085.1 of Ariolimax columbianus. Taxonomy (NCBI): domain Eukaryota; kingdom Metazoa; phylum Mollusca; class Gastropoda; order Stylommatophora; family Arionidae; genus Ariolimax; species Ariolimax columbianus. Next base: position 12,861,639 of record JAVGWX010000020.1, on the reverse strand, counting down.
GTCATGCCCAAGCATCCCTTGACATTTTGGTGTCATCAATACGTCTAACTTAACTTAACTTAACTTAACGTCTTTATACTGGTTTAGAAGACCCTGCAGAGTCTGTATACAACCAGTTACATTTACATCACCTTGCTCTAAAAGCTATGCGCATCCAGTTTATTCTTAAATGCATTAACTGTCCCTGCCTCCACTACCTCCCCTGGCAATGCATTCCAAGCAGTCACCACTCTCTGACAAAAAAAATATTTCCTAATATCTAACCTGGACCTCTCTTTAGTCAGCTTGTAGCTATGCCCTCTTGTTATTGTGGGTGGCTGTATTTTTAAAAAAACTTGTTATAGTCTAATTTATCCATTACTCTGATCATCTTATAAGCCTGTATTAAGTCACCACGAATTCTTTTCTCTTCTAGACACTGTAGGCCGGTTTTTCTGATTCGTTCCTCATAACTGTAATTCTGGAATCCCACTATCATCTTTGTCGCTCTTTTTTGTATTCTTTCCAGCATGTTTATCAATAAATCAATTAATAAAAAAGTCAATTGTTAATTTAATTAACAAATTAGTCATCCAATCAATTAAACATTCATTTGATTGTTGTTGTTTGGAATGCCAACAATGAGTATGTTTACTTTTGTGTGCGCTCTGTAAAGAACGTTAACTGACGGCTTTCAGTACCTCTTCTCACATCCCGAACATGCTGGTGTAAGTGCACCATGGTCCTCCATACGGTTGTGCTTTGCTTGGCTTCATCTGCGTGGGGGGGGGGGGGGGGGAGCAATAAAACTGACCCAATCTAACAGCTCCACAGACACCAACAAACTACTATTTTTTGCATGAGAACAGGTAGCTGTAGTCTGTTGGATCACCTACATCAACTCATGATATCTCACACACAAGTAACTGTCCATATGGAGCTGGAGTTCAGACCCCTGAACACATCTTACATGACTGCCCAGTATACAGATACCTACAATGCCAAACCTGACCAGATGGAGCCGAGATAACGCAGAAGCTGTGGGCTACCACTCAAACCTGAAGAGGACTGTGGACATCGTCCTAGCGATGGGTCTACAGATCTAGCTTGACCAAAAAGCCAGAACGAAGAAGAAGAGGAAGAAGATAGTTCCAAGAGTTTTTCAAAGGACAAGCTATTTACTGTTCTACATAAAACATGACATCCACAACTATAATGCATTTTATATTCCGTTTTTTCAGATTTCTGTCCGAATCCTGGTACCCTTACCAACGGAGATATCTTTAAAATTGGAACTTACGGCAAGTTTCAATTCAGTCACTACATCGTTACAATCAAACATGGAGATCGCCTAGAGTATACCTGTGGCAAAGAACACAAACTTGTGGGACCTAAAGGGGCAGCTTGTGTTAATGGAAAATGGAGCCCAAGCGAGAAGCCCAAATGTGTGCGATCCCAACACCCTATCTTTAATAAATTGTGGCATCCTTTTGAAGAGAACGTCTGAGACCCACTGCAGTACTAACTAAATATCTCAAGTAAACGTGGTGTCTTCTCGTTCTTGTCACTTTGACCCATTTTATATAGCGATTGTCCTTCATTCTGTAACTGGCTCCTCAGTGAAAGCCTGGACCAAAGCATTTACATTGGTCCTGATTTTATTACACCAACATGTTGCTAGCTCTATGACCAACTCTCTTTAGTCACATTCTGTGGTTGATATATCCTTTTCCGCGATATCTTGATGGGTTAAGCTATTATTTTAAAGTATTATGTAATTCGGTCTGTGTTCTGTATCTGTCTCGTTTCAATTTTAACCCTACCAGACCTAAGGCCCTGAACCCAACTGTCCCCCATTGCTGGGTTCCAGAGCATTAAAGAGAAAAAACCAACATGATATAGAAAAATGTTAGTTACATGCAAACAAGTGGTTAGAATAAGATGTAACTTGGAGACATTGTAGAAAATAGGTTTACCTTTCATCTAGCATCAATATTCCACCTTTGTGTGCCAATCCACCCAGCAGAATGCAAAGAATCTGTCTCAAGTCATAAAACATTTCGAAATCCGGGAGTAAACACAACAAAGAGCCCTCATTTGTCCAATAATCCTGATAGCTGGGCTTTATACATGAGTATTCCATATAGATCCTCAGTCCAAGAAAAGCTTTCATCTCATCACTCGAGCTCTCACTGTCTGTTTCACTTGAACAGAGTCTGAATCAACCAAATTATTGATCACATGTTGGTCTGTCATAAGCCTAGACTTACTTTGCTTTCCTGTTGAAGTGCTTGGTTCATCAGCCGTTCGTTTCATTGTCAATTTTCCGAATTTGTTCACGTTAAACCCCACAAAATCAATTCAAACATGGGGGCAGCCATTTGCAATGACTAATCACGAGGATTGACCACAATTGGTTGGTTATTTTTAGATTTTGGCGCATTTTATGATGTACTATCCAAATTACCGAAAATTAGGTCCAGCGGTTTAGCGGCAGTTAAGGAAATTAGAGAAAAATGGGGACAGCGGTCTGGTAGGGTTAATTGAGAAGGTTTTTTTCATGTTAGTAATGTGTACAGGATATCTTATTGTTCTTATCTATCATTGGCAGCTTTTATCGACTCATTTTTTGGCATTTTTCAGATAAAGAAAGTTTTTGATTTATAATAATTCAAATTGCACATGATTGTAGATGCATGGTTGCTGTACGAACAGATTAGTATGTATATGTATGTATGTGTAACTCAGGTGAAAAAAATATTAGGACCACTTTGTACAAGGTAGCTTAAAAATATTCCTAGGAATAGACTCGTGTTTGAATGATAGATGATATTATGGAGAATATTTATTTATAAGTTGGTAGTGACCTTGATGAAATGACATGGCAGATGTGACCTTCACATATACTCTCGAAAAGAAGTTACAGAATTTTGTTTTTTGTGTTGAGCTTGTTGCATTGTTGGAGTTGAAAATGTCCTTGGTTGAACAACATACAAATGCCAAATTCTGCATTTTGCTTGAGAAGTCACCGTCAGAGACACAAATGTTGCTCAATAAAGCTTATGGTGATACAGCAATGAAGAAATAGCAAATATTTGAGTAGTACAAGCGATTCAGTGAAGGTCGTGTTAGTGTCGATGATGATGCACGTAGTGGACGACTGTCAACCTCGATCAACAATGAAAACATTGAACGTTTTCGAAACGTTGTGTGTACTATGACTGTACTACGTTGTACGACAGAAGACTTAGCCTCAGACGTTGGGACATCACTTGGAAGTTGCCACAGTATTCTCCACAATGAACTGCAGGTGCACCGTGTTTGTCAACACATGGACCCAAAATGGTATCTCCTGAACAGAAAGAAGCGAGATTGACTCTGGCAAGAGACCTAATTACAATGGCTGATCAAGATATCAATTTTCTCAACAACATAATCACAGGAGATGAGACCTGGTGTCTTTTTTGTACGATACTCAGACAAAATGTCTGTCCTCTCTATGGGAATCTCCCACTTTTCCCCGGACACAGACATTTCATTTGAACATCTTCCCGGACACAGACATTTCATTTGAACAAGAGAAAAGGAAAAGTTATGTTTGAAGTTTTCTTTTAATTCCTAGGGTATTGTCTACCATGATTTCATTCCTGAAGGCCGAACGGTTGACAAGGAAATGTACGTTCATATCCTCCCTCATCTAAGAGATGCAATCAGAACAAAACGACTAGAAAAATGAAGAGAGAAGCAGTACTTTGCACCGGCTGATTTTTTCCTTGTTACCTCGACTGAAATTGGCACTGAAAGGACAGCGATTCAAGGATGCTGAGGACGTTATCACAAATGCGACAAGACAGCTGAAAGAGGTGTCAAAGAACGGGTTCCACAAATGTTTCCAGCAGCTGTATGCACGTTGGCAAAAGTGTGTAGTTGCCGAAGGGAACTACTTTGAAGGAAATGTTCTTAGTTCTTAGTCGACCTGTACTTCTACAGCGGCAGATGTCTGAGCTGGATGTAGCCGGGAGAAGGGTTTCCTGCTTAGCGGACTAGGCTCAAGCAACAATACTCGGCTGCATTGGGACAAGCGCTTACGGACATGTAGTGTAGATAATTTTATTGTAAGTTATTTCTATAGTAAAAGTAAGTAGCATGTCCTTCACAGAACATAGTTACTTACAACCGCCACCTATTTGGCTGTTATAAGTTTCTTGGCAAGTGTGCAGTACGGTAGGTTGCCATTACTTTCTGTACTTGGAGGAGCACTCGTCTGAGAAAAAAACCCTGTGTCTGCCAAACTGGACACAAGTGGGAATCGAACCAGGAACGTTGGGATTGTGAAAACCGAGTGAGTTTCACCCCTAGGCCACGCAGCCTCCAGTTATTTCTATATAATCCACTAATTCCGGCAATTTTTTTAAGCTACCTCGTATATTATACAAAGCGATTAAAGAGAGTTGTGTTTGGGACCAGCATCCTCTTCATGTAAATAAATTACTGCAGAAACCACCACTGTACGTGATTTGGTACAGCATTCCCATAAAGTGTTATACACATTGTGGCTCTATGCTTTGTAACAAATATTCAATTGAGAAAATAAGATGTAACATAAGAAAAAGAAAAAGGAAAAGAAGAAGAAACAGAAGAAGAGGAACAAGAAAAAGAAGAATAAAATCTTTTTTTTATTTTAATTTTTTAATTTTCTCTTTTTCATCTTTTCTTTTATTTTTTTCCTCTTCTTCTTTTCCTCTTTCCGGTTTAAATTTGCATGTTGAGGTTGCTAGCCCAGTGCAGAATTCTCAGAAAAAAAATAAAAAGACACCTGCACTCTTATGGTAGAAGAGGATAGAGTAACTAAATAAGCACTGATTGTATTGATAATTGTTACTAATTGTTGTATTTGATCATTTATTTGTACGTCGATGATGATTATAATGGTCATGATAATATCATCCTTTTATCTGTGAGCTGATAGCTCTTGACAGTTCAATGTTTCAGTCCACTTATGTCGTCGTTAGACGTCGTGGGGAGGTGTGATCTCCTTTGTGTAATATTTTTTGGGAGGTGAAAACCCACTGGTGACTTGCCAGATCAATCCCAGTATCTTTTAGCCCCTGGAATATACGATCACCTAATTTTTAGACTGGTGGAGGTGGAAGCGTAAATTAGAGCAAGGTAGATCCGGAGCCTGTCAGGCGCCATCAAAGCCACTCTGCTAACCACATAACTAAGACCTGAAATTATAACCACACAGTGCCCTTTTTGTGACATATTCTCTGTGTTGCGAATATCCCTAGAATAATTTGAGTAGATTTTTAACTTGAATTTTGCCATGGTAGCGGTCGTTGGGCGTACTCTTTTTTATTTCCAACTGCTAAGGTATTTTTAACGTGCGCGCCACTGCACACGGGTGTCTGATCTCACTACTCAGAGATCAGGGGACATATTTACCGGATGATCCACGTGAAAAAAAAACCCAGTCTCCACCGTGATTTGAACCCGCGACCTCCAGCCCCCAAGGAGAACACCTTACCTAGAGCTCAATGCCTCATACGTCTTCCTCAGTTGGAGTTTGTGTAAAGTCTGTTGCCTTAAAGGCATCATGTTATCAAAGGGAAAGGTGTTGATGCATCTTTTGAGGCAATCCAGTGTGTGAATGTCCCAGGAACGTCACATCCTGCCAGGGACGTAGCCTGCACATCTGAGTCATCCATCTTATTTCTCAGCTAGTCATGCCTGCTATTTAATAGTGATGGCACATCTGGCATTTTTCGTCACCTGGGAAATGGTCACAAAGGGGCAGAGGTGCAAAGTAAACTGACCTGCATCTTTTCGTTATCACTGGGGATAACTGATAGAGGAAAAAACAGTAAAGAATAAGGCATGAATTCATTTAGCGAATGGAGTGAGGGTGGCCCGGTTTAGCCTAGAGTATTTATCACTTGCCGGTCGGGCCTTTCTGGCTTGGGTGTCCATGCCAGGAGTAATCTCCCTCCTGCATAGTTCTGTCATAATTATTGAGATAAACAAGCTCTCCAACCTCTGCCAGGTAGGCTTTCCATATCGAGAGTGTTACATTGCTATTTAAAGTTCACTACGAGAGGTCTTCAAATGAAAATCTTAAAAGTGGGATAGGATTTAGAAAAACCATGCCTTTGTATTGCAACTTGTTAATATCGTTGCTAAGGATGTCTAGAGTATCCTGCATGTCTATCACGGTGCAGACGAACAATTTGATGGTTAATTGCAGTTAAAAGATGGCCATACCACTATTGATATGCACCAAAGAGGAGCAGCATTCTGTTATCCATTTTTTTAGCCAAAAAAGCACTCCACTTTTTGCATCACACCACTTAGAGTACTCCTTATTTATGCCCACTCGCTCCCTTCTTCCCGTTAACCAATTTTCTATCCATTTGGTGACTTCGCCACCTATCTAATGTGATTTTAACTTCTTAAACAATCTTTGATGAGGTACTCTTCTTCTGCTTCTTTGTTCACTCTTAATCTCCCACTACCAAACCCTGAAAAAAGCTTTGCAAGTAGCGGAATGTAGTCCAGAGAGCGGAATACGTTGTGTCGTAGTTTACAGCTTGACTGCGATATTTGCACCTTTCGGTCCAACACATCCGACTTCAGCAAACATTTTTGAGTACCGGGTCGCCCTCCCTATTCAATCCCTTCTACTTATCCAGTCTGCTCTGTTGCAGCTTGTTATCTAGGATCACCGCGTGGAGCTGTAGAAGGGTCTTGACAGCTCTGGTTCGCTGACCCTGACGCTAGCAGTTAGCTATGGATCGCTGACCGCTGCAGTTTATGCGCTGCTCAGCATCTTGATCCCTGATGAGGTACTCTATTAAAGGCCTTTGAAAAATCTAGATAAATAACATCCACTGGCTTCCCTCCATCTATCATTTTGGTAACCTCCTCCATGAATTCTATTAGATTTATTAAGCACGATCTCCCTTCAGTAAACTTATGCTGACAATTCCTGATTATATTAAATTGGCTAAATAGATTACAATGTTTTCTTTGATTATTGACTATTAACATTTTGTAGACTCCGGTTGTTAAACTCACCGGTCTATAATTTACTGGATCTGATTGTTTGCCCTCTTTGAACAAGGAGATCACTCCTGCATCTTTCCAATCCCCTGGAACAAAACCCTTTGCAAGTGATTGAGAACATAATATAGCCAATGGCTTTGCTAATAGGCCTTTAACTTCAAACATGGTTTTGCTAATAGGTCTCTAACTTCAAACAGCAATTTTGGATGAATAAATGTATGTTCATTGAGTCTTGGTGTTTGTTTAAAAAAACAACAACAAGAAAAACGGTAATTCTAACAGACTCCAGGAGCGTACTCCAAGCCATTTCAAGCTCCAAACAAGATAAGACCCCAGGAGCGTACTCCAAGCCAGGATAGACTCTTACACGAAATAAAATATAACATCAGGTATTGAGTCTTGGTGTTTGTTTAAAAAAACAACTACAAAAAAAACGGTAATTCTAACAGACTCCAGGAGCGTACTCCAAGCCATTTCAAGCTCCAAACAAGATAAGACTCCAGGAGCGTACTCCAAGCCATTTCAAGCTCCAAAGAAGATAAGACTCCAGGCTCCAGGAGCGTACTCCAAGACAGGATAGACTCTTACACAAAATAAAATATAACATCAGGTATATCCCCCCCCCCCCCCCCACATCTCCCCAGAAACAGATCTATTCCTACAGTGGATTCTGGCTCCCTATGGGATCCTTGGAAACGTGAAGACATGGAGCTTGCAAATGGCAAAAGTGGTGACACACAGACTCACCATCCACAGAGCTATAAAGAAGCTAGGACACTAGTCAAATGTTCCATTAGGACGGAATGAAGAGACCAGCACAAAGAATACAAGCCAGACAATAACAGCATAGACAAACTTGTTTAAGATGGGCAGACAAAGATCTTCAGACAGAACAGACATTGCTGACTCAAGGTTCACCTCCACAGAACGGGTCTTAGAGACAACTTCAGTGATTGTAGAGCATCCAAGCAAACACCAGAACATATCCTACCCCACTTATTCAGTCTGGCCTGGGGAAGCCACCATGCTCGAAAAGCTGTGGGGGATCTGCGAAGACTTGAAACACAGTCTCCTTCGTGAACCTCACCAGACTAGAAGAATAGCATCAGTTGATCGAAGAAGACGTTGTGGCTTATGTTCTGGAATTGATGGTTTTTTATCACTTTTTAAAAGTATCATTAATGTATGTGTCTGATAGCATTACCAACGCATTCACTGTTCTGGAATTCACAGAGTAAGGGGAAAAGAGAGAACAAAGTATGTACGGAGAAGAAAGATTGAGGTAGACGTAAAAGATATAAAAGTTGCCCATCACAAGCAAAGATGGTGACAGCATCAGACTTGTGAGATGTGTTCTCTTAATACTAAAGATCAATTTTGGAACAGCAGACTCTGCTGCATTCTGGGCATTCATGCGAGGGGTTGGCTGTGCAGTCATCATCATAATTCTTCTGAGTCTCTGCAATATGATAGTTTGTCCATCACAAGTGATGAAGACCACTCTCTTTGTTCAGCCGTGTGGACAGTCGTATCTCTTGCTGTGTCCGCTGAAATGGGTGACTTGCGCGGAGATTTGGATTAAAGTGAGGAAGAAACTGCGCCATTTGTCAACCTCACTCACAGAGCCTAAGCTACCTTTTGCCAGTGGCAAGACATTCATCGAGACGACTAGAGATAGCATAGGATGCAGATTTTGCCTCAGGGTTACCACCGAAGCCTTTCCGTAAACATGTAACCCGCACGGTAGAAAGGTGGGATGGCATCTAACGCAGTTTGTCGTGCCTTTTCGATAACCACAAGAGGTCGTATGGACAACACTCAGCGTGTGAGTGAGTCTGGCATCTCTCCCCAGCTGTATTCAGTTCATCATAGTAGCATCTAAAATTCCCACACGCCATATTCGTGAAGGTGAACTGGCAGAACTAACCCGTGAGATAAGACACAGGTATTACTAGTTTATTAGTAGCGCCATTCAGCCGGCGTCCAGACCAGGATAAACGGATGGAAGAAATCACAAAAAAAGAACGAAATAACAAGTCCAGACGGAAAACAACTCCACGTATTCGTGAACACAAGTGTAAGTCGTCGACTAGTGTGAATTCCAGGCAAATATGTGGTCTGGCGGCATCCATGATCCAAAACAGTAGAGAAATGTAGACTCGCAGCCAGTTACGGCGCCATCTTTGCTCTGCAATATGAGCACCTACAAATGATGCTAGCTTGTCAGATGGTAGTTTTGTGCAAGCAACTCCCAGGAAGTTGATACTTTTCAGGAGTCTCTGTTGATCCCTCCGATGAGGTCTGTCTAAGACCTAAGATGTGAATGATTGGCTCTGGACAGAACTTGGCATGTATATGTTGAAGACTTGTGCTCAATATAATCATCATCATGTAGCATGTCCTTTGTAGAACGTCGCTCTCATAACAACCAGCAATATGAATCTCGGTCTGCAGTCAATCTTTCCGTCTGCTCCATGTTCATGTTTGGAGGATATTTGATATCTTGTATCCACTTTCGCCTTGGTCGACCACTGCGTCGCCTTCTAGGTACCATGTCCTCCATGCCATGGCCGAAAAAGTTCAATTTCCGAAACATAACATTGTTTATGAGCCAGTTTTCTTCAACATTCAGCTCTTCTAGGATGGTTTTATTTGTCACTTTCTTTATCCAAGGAATTTTAAAGATTCTTCTGTAACATTTTGTTTGAAACGCTCCCAATTTTCTTCCTTGCTACTTGTGTAATAGCCCATGTCTCCACCTGAACATTGCCACAGGGAATATGCATGTTCTTGGGATCTTCAGTTTCAGTTGCTTGTTAGTATTATGCCATAAATTGTGCATGTTGATTAGCTTCTGCGTCGCCATGGCCAAATGTCTTCTAATTTCTTTTAAACAGGCTCCTTTGTTGGATAACGTAGAGCCAAGGCATTCAAAATGCCTGAAACTTTGATGTGTTTGTTCATGGACCAGTGCATTTTACATTATTTGTGTATATTATAATTTTTACAATTTTTTTCTTCATTTGTCATCATAGATAATGATTTTCAATAATGGATTTTTAATTCCATTACTATTGTAGTGTGGTTGATAATTGCTTTTTGTGTTTGATAGGCAACTCCTGTATGTCTTTTGTTTTTTTAAAATGGTTAGTTTTTGTTGATATTCAGCAACATCAGTTTCACTACTTAACTTTATGTCTTTATACTGGTTTAGAAGACTCTGCAGAGTCTGTATACAACCAGTTTCATTTACATTACCTTGCTCTAAAAGCTATAGGCATCCAATTTATTCTTAAATGCATTAACTGTCCCTGCCTCCACTATTTCCTGTGGCAATGTATTCCAAGCATTCACCACTCTCTGACTAAAAAATTTCCTAATATCTAATCTGGACCTCTCTTTAGTTAATTTTTAGGTATGCCTTTTTGTTCTTGTAGGTGGTTGTATTTTTAAAAACTTGTCTAATTTATCCATTTCTCTGATCATCTTATAAAACTGTATTAAGTCACCTCAAATTCTTCTCTTGTCTAGATACTGCAGGCTGGTTTTTCGGAATCTTTCCTCGTAACTGTAATTCCACTATCAGCTTTGTCGCTCTTTTTTTGTATTGTTTCCAGCATGTTTATATCCCCTCTATGATAAGGACCCCACACCTGTAGACAGTACTCCAATTTAGATCTAACTAAAGCTTTATACAGTTTGACTATCACTTCCTTGTTCCTATGTTTAATTTTTCTTTTTATCATACCTAACATTGCATTTGCCTTTTTCGCTGCTACCTAAACTTGCTCACTCACCTTACCTGTATGATCTATTATAACCCCTAGGTCCCTTTCCTTTTCTAATATTGTTCTCCCACATTCTGTAATTATGTTCCATATTGGATCTACCCATGTGGATGACTGTATATTTATCTACATTAAACTCCATTTGCCAGGTCACAGACCATTTACTAATTGTATCTAAATCTGACCTCAATGTATCCACTTCTGCTTTAGATGAGACACTGATGTGTCTTCCGCGAATTTTGCAATCATGGATCCCATATCAATGTCCAAATCGTTTATATATAATCAAGAACAAAATTGGTCCCAAAACAGAGCCCAGTGGCACTCCACACAACTCAGAGTACTTCCTATTTATACCCACCCTCTACTTTCTTCCCGTTAACCAATTTTCAATCCATTTGGCAGCTTATTGGAGTCATTTTCACTGTAGCCCCTTAAAGGAAGTCTGTGCATTCCTAGCATAAGATTTCAATGGTATCTGAAAAGTGAATGCCAACACAAATTAATTCAAATATGTTCTTGAACATAGAAAAATCCACTCTTGAATATAGATTCTCTCATGTTGAAGATTTTATTAAACAGGCTGACCATGATACTCAGAATGTGATACAGACTACTGATAGTATAATGATCATGATACATACATGTGATACAGGATATAATTGATGATAATACACAAAGAGGTGATACATGAAGCGGAGATCCACACAAGGTGATACATGAAGCGGAGATATATATACACACAAGCTGACAATTTCTCAATACGCATAACAGATGATTTTCATAATTACCATTCATACGTCGTTAGACAAGTGGGGAGATGCATTCTTCTTTCTCTGTGTCCAATGATATTTTCAATGCATGACTCTGTAGTGTTCTTTAAGACTGTCAATCTATCTTTTCTTGGTATGTGCCTCCTGATGTCTGTTATAATATTGACTTGTGTGGGTTTGGTTGCATACAAGCAAACCAATTGTCTGTGTTTCTACATCATCATCATTGGCTCTTTTCGTCTTGTCAGACGATAGTAATTATGCTTTTAACACAAAGCCTGGGCAGAAATATAGAGACCATGTGGTGCCCATACAGTAAGATCCCTCTCTCGGTCTGCCTTGTTTGCTTCAAGGGAAAGGTGATACAAATACATTTGTAACAAGGCAAGCTGTCGGATCAGCAGAGCAATGCTCTATCTGTTCACTGTTGGGGATTCACTCCTAGACCAGCCGCCAACCAAGGTTATAGACCTGGTCTGCCCTGCCACAACACTCAGCTGAGGTTGACTTTCCTCGCTCTAGGGAAAGGCCTTTATATATATATATATATATGACCATGACATATGAGAAAACCATTTGTATGTGTTTCAATATATGACATACGAGTAAACCAACAAATTGTCTGTTCTATTTATGACATCTAGGCAACAAATTATCTGTTTCTATATATATGTATATATATATATATATATATATATAAATGCATGACATGAGCAAGCCAATTTTGTGTGTTTCTATATGACATATTCTTAGTTCTCAGTCGACCTGTACTTCAATAGGGGCAGATGCTCCTGTGCAGGTCTGGCGAGAGCTGGATGTAGCTGGGAGAAGGGTTTCCTGCTTAGTGGACTAGGCTCAAGCAGCTTAATACTCCGCTGTATTGCGACAAGCGCCTACGGAGGGTGGTTAAGCGATGTGCAAGTCCATCTTAATAGACTCAAACACTAGAGCAAAGTAGACCCGCATCCTGTTAGGCACCATCTAAACAAACCATTTAACCATGGTCGGTGTTGTCACACAAATTACACTTGCAACATGCTCTCTGTGGGACAGTGGTGCTATTATTGTCATTCACATGTATGACACATGAGCAAACCAATTGTCTACATCTATAAATGACATATGTGACATTGTTCCCAAATATGATCACAAGAATTGGGTTGAGAATAAATGTGCCTAACAACAATCATGTTGTGCTTGGCGACAAGACGTGAACTCATTCATGGATCATCATGGTAATATAGACTAGAGGTGAACTCATTCATGGATCATGATGGTAATATAGAGGTGAACTCATTCATGGATCATGATGGTAATATAGAGGTGAACTCATTCATGGATCATGATGGTAATATAGACAACTAGAGGTGAACTCATTCATGGATCATCATGGTAATATAGACTAGAGGTGAACTCATTCATGGATCATGATGGTAATATAGAGGTGAACTCATTCATGGATCATGATGGTAATATAGACAACTAGAGGTGAACTCATTCATGGATCATGAAGGTAATATAGAGGTGAACTCATTCATGGATCATGATGGTAATATAGACAACTAGAGGTGAACTCATTCATGGATCATGAAGGTAATACAGAGGTGAACTCATTCATGGATCATGATGGTAATATAGACAACTAGAGGTGAACTCATTCATGGATCATGAAGGTAATACAGAGGTGAACTCATTCATGGATCATGATGGTAATATAGACAGCTAGAGGTGAACTCATTCATGGATCATGATGGTAATATAGACAACTAGAGGTGAACTCATTCATGTATCATGATGGTAATATAGACAACTAGAGGTGAACTCATTCATGGATCATGAAGGTAATATAGACAACTAGAGGTGAACTCATTCATGTATCATGATGGTAATATAGATAACTAGAGGTGAACTCATTCATGGATCATGAAGGTAATATAGAGGTGAACTCATTCACGGATCATGAAGGTAATATAGAGGTGAACTCATTCATGTATCATGATGGTAATATAGACAACTAGAGGTGAACTCATTCATGGATCATGAAGGTAATATAGACAACTAGAGGTGAACTCATTCATGGATCATGAAGGTAATATAGACAACTAGAGGTGAACTCATTCATGTATCATGATGGTAATATAGACAACTAGAGGTGAACTCATTCATGGATCATGATGGTAATATAGACAACTAGAGGTGAACTCATTCACGGATCATGAAGGTAATATAGACAACTAGAGGTGAACTCATTCACGGATCATGAAGGTAATATAGAGGTGAACTCATTCACGGATCATGATGGTAATAAAGAGAATTAGGGATGTATAAAATTAAGAATGCGAAAGATGAGATGGGTTTTCCCTGGAAGAGGTACAACAATGCCTTGGACCACGCACGGCTCTTCCAGGAATATTTGCTGAAACATATCATTGGGCAGGTCCAGCGCACTCACTCTTTCCAAGACACAAAGTACCACTCAAAGGGATGGGATTTCAGGACACAGAGGAAATCAAGACGAATGCGGCGAAGTGTCTGATGGAGATTCCCAAAAATACTTCCAGGATTGGAAGTACTGCTGAGAAAAGGGGCCTTTTTAGAAGAGGATTAAGATTAAGATTACAAGAGGATTAAGTGGTTTTGAACTAAATTGTTAGTTATTAGTTTTTCTTTCCATCATATCATTGGATACCTATTGATCAACCCAAGTAATACCAGGTAGCATTCTCCATGGACAAATAGGTTAGAAAAATGTAAATTTGGTGCTTCTATATGGCATCACATCCAGACTAGACCCTCGCAAAAAAAACTCTTTTAAATTAACGCTTAAGACGTCTCTAAAGGCTTTTAACATGAACCTCGAAACATGGGAAGATGCTGCGCAAGACTGTACCACCTGGCGCACAGCTTTCCGCAGAGGAGCAGAATCGTGGGAGGCTTCCAAAAAGACTGCAGCAGAACAAAGGAGACAGGCCAGAAAAGCCTGTGAACTACCATCGCCTCGTGAAGTGAAGATTACATGTCCTCACAAGATTCCATGTCCTCACAGGATTCCATGTCCTCACAAGATTCCATGTCCTCACAAGATTCCATGTCCTCACAAGATTCCATGCCCTCACAGGATTCCATGCCCTCACAAGATTCCATGTCCGCACAGGATTCCATGCCCTCACAAGATTCCATGTCCTCACAGGATTCCATGCCCTCACAAGATTCCATGTCCTCACAGGATTCCATGCCCTCACAAGATTCCATGCCCTCACAAGATTCCATGCCCTCACAAGATTCCATGCCCTCACTACCTGCGAGCATGCAGAATCCCATATCGGACTCGTCAGCCATCCTGGTACCCATTCACAACCACGACTCACAGAATACTCAACTGAAAGTCCTGGTTAAATGAAAAGGTCTTCATCCATCGTGATGGACAAACAGCATAACAGAACCTCATCAACAGATGTCTTCGTCGCATACACAATAGTAGATGACCAGAGGCAAACAGCAAATACGTAGATCTATGAAAAAGAATAAGCGGCCAATATAGGAGATTTGGGAAGTGGAGTTCAGATAGAAAAGTCAGCAATATAACTAGGTGTGTGGTGGAATGGAATCTACAGGGAAAGAGACTATGAGTAAGAAGCCAAAGAACTGGCCTAGTGTCTAGAAAAGAGAAGAATAACAGAAAGGATAAATTAAATTATACCACATTTGTAAAAATTCAACCACCTACAAGAGCAAGAGGCAACAGCTATAAATTAACTAAAGAAAGGTCGCAGGTTAGATATTAGGAAATATTTTTTTAGCCATAGAGTGGTGAATGCTTGGAATGCACTGCCACAGGAAATAGTGGAGGTATGGTGAATCAATGAATTCAAGAATATATTGGATGCACATAGCTTTTAGATCAAGGAAATGTAAAAGAAACTGGTTGTATACAGAGTCTTCTAAACCAGTATAAAGATGTTAAGTTAGTTGCCACATGGTGGAGAAGTGGTCAATGTTGCTGGAGTTGTTGCAGAGGTCGGAATAGGAACAGATTGATTGCATCCATTGTTGCTCTATATCTCAAAGGGATCAGATGGATAGTGGATGGCTTGGCTTTGTTCGTTCTCAATCTTCCACTACCAAACCCTGAAAGGGCTTAAGTAGCAGAATGTAGTCCAGAGAACGGACTGCGCTGTGTCGTAGTTTACAGCTTGACTGCGATATTTGCACCTTTCGGTCCAACACATCCGACTTCAGCAAGCATTATTTGAGTACCTGGTTAGCATTCCCTCTTCGATCCCTTCTCCTTAGCCAGTCTGCCCTGCTGCAGCCTGTTATCCAGGATCACCGCATGGAGGTGTAGAAGGGTCTTGGCAGCTCTAGTTCGCTGGCCCTGACACTAGCAGTCAGCTATGGGTCGTGGACCGCTGCAGCTTATGTGCTGCTCAGCGTCTTGATCCCGGATAGTGGATGATGATGGATGAAAAGAAAAGAAGTCTCACTACAGACACTAGGAATGGTATTTCAGGGTACATAAAAGAGTAACCTACTCATTGTGAGCATTCGCAAACAACAATACATACATATGCTACCTTATGCCCGCGACGAATTTTACTGTTTTGTGCGCCCTGAAAAAGGCATTAGGTGGCGGGTTGCAGTAGCTTTCCTCATATCACGATCGAGCTGATAAAGGTGGACCAAGTGTTCCATTTATCTGGCCTTGGATTAAAAGGGCCTTTCCTAATACTGGCAAGCGATGGGCACTTAAGATGGTGCTGAACAGGTTCGCGAGGGATGTGTGCACAGCTGGCACAGTGGAGTATGTTCTGTTTAAGTAACTCTAAAGTTGCCTGTGTTGACTGCAAAGTCGGAAAATGGTGCTTTTAGTATCTCTAGTTCAGGAGGTGAATGGTTATCTTTGGGATGACCATATGTTTGTAAACCTCTCTACCTGTACTCAGCCAATTCACTTTAGTTTGCAGTTTTCAGACTGTCTGTAGGGTTGTTGGTGTGTATTGTTCTTCTTGACTTGATCCCTTCTTAGCCACTCTATCTGCCATCATTGTCAGGTGTATTTGAGTGACCAGAGATCCATTGCATAACCATTCTGACTTCATGGGATGTAAAGAGCTGGTTCGCATCTAAGGAAATTTGGGCAAGTTCAGAATCACAACACCCACCATCTTCTAAATCTTGACGGGCAGGCAATGAGTCTGTAAAGATGATAATGTTTTGGGCTTTTGATGGAAAGACATCAAATACAGTCAAGCTGTAAAATAGTGACACAATGCATTCCGTTCTCCGGACTACATCCTGCTACTTACTGTTCAGGGCTTGGAAGCGGGAGATTGAGAACGAACAGAGAAGAAGAAGACAGTCTTCAAGTGCAATGTGTTTTCAGAGTTGAAGTAAACTTGGCTTTGCTGCGATCGTTGCTATGATTAGCCTTTTTTGTTTGCAGTACTAAATGCCCTATTTATTATTGCATCGCAAAAAGTAACCATAGCTGACATATGACAACTACAATGACAAGTCACAAACAGTGACTTGTATGCAAATATATACACAATGATAACCAATGAGCGTATATGTTCTATCTCACAACTTATTTAACATAATTTTTTTTTTTATAGAACAAAGAAAGCATATATGTCCATCACCGTTACCATTTCTAGACAAGCTGATAACAACAAAAGTCTCAGGCTGACCACTGGTTTATTTAGACATAGTTTGATGAACTACTGATGAGCTGGTTTATTGAATAGCGTCAAGATGCTGACTGCTAGCGCCAGGGTCAGCGACCCAGAACTGCCAAGACCCTTCAACACCTCCACGCGGTGATCCTGGATAACAGGCTGCAATAGAGCAGACTGGCTAATGAAAAGGGATCGAAGAGAGAAGGCTAATCTGGTACCCAAAAATGCCTGCTGAAGGCGGATGTGTCAAACCAAAAGGTGCAAATATCGCAGTCAAGCTGTAAACTACAACACAGTGCATTCCGTTCTCTGGACTACGTCCTGCTACTTACAAAACCCTTTTCAGGGTTTGGTAGCGGAAGAACATAGCTTTTGGCTGAATGCGGTCGGACAGTGGAATCAGTATAATAACTAAGCTGAAGGTTTACCGTGTCGCCATTCTCCCCACCCTGCTGTTTGAAAGCTGGACTTGAGACACCTGGAGTATAAACCACATCCACATAACTTGTCTGAGACGTAAACGCTGGCACGGCCATATCACTGATAATGGAGCGCTACCCAGAGTCAACATGCCAGGTATTCATGCATTTTTTTAAACAGCTCAACTGAGATGGGCAGACCATCTTGTCAAGCGAAAGGGTCCCCGAGGCTCCTGTATAGCGAACTGAGTGTAGAGGGAAGATCACGTGGATGTCCAGAAAAGCATTTCAAAGGTTGTCTCAAGGAGTTCCTCAAGTGCTGTAATATAGACGTACACATGGGAAGACATGATTCACAATCGTTGAACTTGGAAGGGTGTGGTGAAAAAGGCCGTTGCAATCATCAAGAGTCTCCGCGTTTGGGCGTCTCAGGATGTAGATGCGCAATCAGGAAGTCTAGAGCAGAGGTAATACCAAAGGCAGCTGCGGACTATGTTTGCCAGTCGCGTGAATGAACTTTCATAGAACCCACATGCTCAAGGACGGTGTAAGACATGGGATGTTGGTGGTGGTCCTCATTGACGGCGATGGATGAATTTTATTATAATTCAAAAACACAAGTGTCACCAATGTCACCTCTACAAGAACACATAACACAGGCTTCCTGTTTGGGCACCAACTATAGTGGGGAGCCATAAGCTCCTATTGTCATGAAGACGAATGTGTTGGACCGAAAGGTGCAAATATCGCAGTCAAACTGTAAACTAGCGACACAACTCAATCTGTTCTCCGGACTACATCCTGTTACTTATAAAGCCCTGTTCAGGGTTTTGTAGCGGTAGATTGAGAACAAACGCAGAAGAGGAAGCCATGAACAAAGGGCATATGATATCTAGATGGACACAAATGGAAAGTAAGAAGAGATTCATGAAAGAGAGAGAGAAATTACAAATTAAAAATTTTTTGAGAAAAACTCGTCTCTCACATAGTTCCTCTTCTACTCCATTGGCATGTAGAGGACCATATGTACACACTTGAATTCAAGTGGGTAGACGAACAGGTGATTGTCCTGTTGTGTCTTTGCATGATGGAGGGGCTGCCATCTTTTAACCTTCATACAGGTCACTCTAGGGTAAGAATCGTATTACTTTAGAATGTTTACCCAGACAGCGGTTAACAGATTTTAGATCTTCAACTGCCAAGGGTTCTTTTACGTGTACAGCATGTGCATGGGACATCCAAGTTCTATTGTCCATATCCGATGAGACTAAGCGCTGATCTCATCACCCTTGAGACCTGGGTGTCAATTGCGGGATTTGAACAGCCACCATGAAGCATGCTTCTCTTTCATGAGAAGTGAGTTCCTTCCTCTCAGCCTCAGCTACATCACCCCCCCCCCCCCCCCCCCCCCCCCCAGAAAAGCTATGTCAAATAAATAATTATAAGAAACATTAAAGACTAAGGAAGAATATCAAGGATAAAGAAGAGAACATGTTTACTTTCACCGGATCAAGAAACTACTACTGTACATCTGGTCTTGACTAGCATGCGTGTCATTATGTAATACAATAAACAATCTGATAGTCACTAAATGATAGTCACTAAAAAAACTGATAATAATTAAACAACCTCAGATAGTCATTAAACAACTGATAATCATAAAACAACCTCAGACGGTCATTAAACAGCTGATAATAATAAAACAACCTCAGACAGTCATTAAACAGGTGATAATCATAAAACAACCTCAGACAGTCATTAAACAGGTGATAATCATAAAACAACCTCAGACAGTCATTAAACAGGTGATAATCATAAAACAACCTCAGACAGTCATTGAACAGCTGGTACTCATAAACAACATCAGTCAATCCTTAAACAATCTCACACTAGAACAGCGATTCTCAAAGCCTGGTTTGGTGACAACTGAAGGTCAGCAACTGACCGACAAACCTCTTGACGGACACTATAAGTTGTTACTTGAAAGCAAAATCATTTTGAGAAATGATGACTTTTGCCTTTTCCTTCTTCTTTTAACCTCGGTTGTGGAGGTTCGATAAATATAGTCCCATTGTAGACACTGCTATCGGGGATGGAGTATTAGAATCATCAATGTACGAGACAGGTTTGTTGATACTGTGACGTGGTCAGTTCACTTCTTTGCTGCCTTTCCTCCCCTTGCTGTAAGCCAGGTATCCAATTACAGCTGGGTCAACTGGACAACAGGAGTTGATCCCCATACCTCTGCCATTAAAAGCGAGTGCTCTACAGTTACAAGCTTTTGCACCGTATGTTTAGTTAGTTTAGTTTAGTCGAAAAATCAATGTGATTCTTCTCCATATTTTTGGAGTCTCAACACAATGCACGAACTCTGTTGCACCGATGAAGATCCCGTAATAGATTGGGTAGTTTTTTAACATAACTTTGAGTTTTGTCTGGGCATCGGCCGTTAAGCCTACTCTTTTCTATTTCCAACTGGCGTGGAATTTTTAACGTGCACGATACTGCACACGAACGTCCGATCTCTACTACCCAGAGATCCGGGGAAATATCAGAATTCTGCGTGATAAAATCCCAGTCTCCACCGTGATTTGAACCTGCGACCTCCAGCACACAAGACCACTTAATCTCAACTCAGTGAAGTGGTTTACTGAAAGGCAAATTATGAGAAACGCCGTCCTAGAACCATAGAATAATTCAGATTAACACCATAGCATTGGACACATGCACAAAAAAGGCATGCATATCCATACACAACACAAGCTGTTATAGATGCACAGCTAACATAAATTACAAGGGGGGTACAGCCCAGGCCTGCAAAACTCTAACTGTACATTCAAAGTTCTTTTAAAATAATTCAAAGTCACAATTTATAAATCTCCACCAAATATGTCTGCCACTGGTTAGTTTTAAGCTGGCACAGACGTTCAGACTTGTGATCAATAATCGAAGTATTTTTTGTTTCAAAAACAACAGAAAAACAACCTTGCAAAAATGGAAAAACAACATATATTGAAGAGAGATAAAATGATAAACTTCATGTATACTTTACAAGAAGAAAAAAACCGCTGATATAATAGACACAAGTTAATGGTGTATAAACAACATTCTGGCACATACTGAGTTCAGCCGCCACTCTTGTCACAAAGGCAGGCGACTAAAATAGCGACGATTCTTGTCACAAAGAAGGGCGACTAAAATAGCAACGAAAAATTAAGTCACTGGTCTTCGTCACTTAAAACCATTACAACCTAACATGTCAAAAACATTTTCTACAGAAATGACCGATGCAGTATTTCCCTTCATGTTTTACTTGAACAATATTTAACTCTTTGAACCCTGGCTACCCAGTGCTCCTGAGAAAATACACACAATGCAGACATTTGAGTAAAGCTATTTACTATGTGCTCTAATTTAGTTCTTCTATCTCAAATTGACTGACTCGCTAATCTCCAATGTTCCTACTTCAGCAAAGTGTGGAATACATTCAGCAAATTTACTTGATACATTATGTGGTACACCCCCAAGATAGTAGTCTGATGCTCCGAGGAATGGACGAATGGTAATCCGAATCAGACACATGTTGTCGTTCAAATAACAACTGACCCTTTTTCAGAATAACTACCATCTAAATCCAAATTATCAGTCTTAAAATCCTTTTCAACTCATTCTGTTGTTAGCCTTTTAGAATGTCCATTTCCTGAATTTATAAAACCCAATTTCATCACTCAAATCATTCCGCAGACATTGTTCCGATATTTACGCCGCTATATTTGTTATTTCTGTAAATGTGTGTTGTGTAGATGTCACTATATTATGGCCAAAATCGAAGCGGCACAGCCAAAAATGTGCCTTAAAATAATGGTCCACCCGTCACACGGATCAGTTAGGGAAATTTACTATTTACACACCCTGATATATGAGTGTCACGGGTTCAAAAACATCTTTCTCCAGCAATACAACCATTCCACACAACTCGCGTTATTATTGGTCATCCAACTAACATGTACACATTTCAGTTCAAGACGCTCATCATCATGTAGCATGTCCTTTATAGAACGTTGCTCCTATCACAGTCTGTTTGAAGGAAACTCTTTCCCTTGCCAAAACTCCAGCCTCTGCCACAGTCATGCTCAGGCATTCCTGGATATCTTGGTACCATCGTCTTCTTGGTCTACCCCAGCTGCTTTTGCCTGGCATCATACCTTCCATCACTGTTCTCTCAAGACCGTTATGGCTCTTGATGTGACCAAAGTATTTATATTTTCTGTCCATAATAGAATTGATAAACCAATCCTCCTCTACGCTCAACTCTTGTGGAATGTCTACATTTGTCTTTTTCTCTGTCCAGGGTATTCTGAGGATCTTTCTGTAACATTTTGAAGGATTTGATTCTTTGTCTAGAACTTTTGGTAATCGTCCACGATTCGCAGCCATGAGCTGCTACATGAAAAACACAGGCTCTCAAGACCTTTACTTTTGTCAGTGCTCTGCCATAATTTCTTCATTCTCTGCATATCCATGGCTATTCTTCTTCTGATTTCTTTCGAGCAGTCGCCATTCTTGTCAATTCTGGAGCCCAGATATTAAAAATGCGTGACCTGATCTATTTCCTCAAGACATACTGTAAATTCATGTTGACATTCTGTTTTGTCTGTGGTCATTATCTTTGTTTTGTTTATAAACAGGTTTTGATCTTTACTGTGTCCATTTATGGGATGCAAGCGAGTGCAAATTATAGACCAATACCCAACTCACATCTGTGTCGTGCTCTCGCAAACAGGGTTGGGTTACGGCAGCCTGGTCAGTGAGATCATTGACACTGATCCCCATAGTGGCGAGAATACAACAAAATTTTGTCTGGTGATCTACAGTCAGGAGAGCCTTTGCCCACCTTCATCAGCATACCTTGTGATATAAGATGAGCTACTGTAACAATCAACCAGATAGAAATCGTCAAGAGTATGTGTACCTTTTTCAATTCTACCAATTGAAATCGTACTTTAGAGGAAGTACTGTTTCTTACTTGGCTAGAAGGGAAGGCCTGCGTGTTCAACAATGGGCAGATGTCTATTAGTGTAACAAACTTTTTACAAATACCAGAGATTAACAGTTCATTTCTGGAAGTTTGCAACCTGAGTTAGGTCTTGAAATGACTTGCCAGTTATTAGTTTCACTAGCATACATGTACATCTCTTGAACTAGTAGATCGTCAGTTTGAGCAATCTAACATTAGAGATTATTATGAGACCTTGAGTGGTTGAACAAAATCCATCTGAACTGATTCTTAGATTATTTTGTGAGACCTTGAGTGATTGAAAAATCCATCTGAAAGATTATTTTGTGAGTCCTGGGTGAGTAAAAAATCCATCTGAACTGATCTGATAGATTATTTTGTGAGTCCTTGGTGGTTGAAAAATCCATCTGAACTGGTCTGATAGATTATTTTGTGAGTCCTTGTTGGTTGAAAAATCCATCTGAACTGGTCTGATAGATTATTTTGTGAGTCCTTGTTCGTTAAAAAATCCATCTGAACTGGTCTAATAGATTATTTTGTGAGTCCTGGGTGGTTGAAAAATTCCATCTGATCTGATAGATTATTTTGTTGAGACCTAGAGTAGCTGAAAAATTCGATCTGATCTGATAAATTATGTTGTGAGGTTGAGTGATTGAAAAATTCCATCTGATCTGATAGATTATTTAGTGAGGTTGAGTGATTGAAAAATTCCATCTGAACTGATAGATTATTTTGTGAGGTTGAGTGATTGAAAAATTCCATCTGATCTGATAGATTATTTTGTGAGGTTGAGTGATTGAAACAATTGTAGAACTTGAAAAGATTACAAATCTGCAATCCATGACCAACAGAAGAGACTGCAGAGCCCAGCAGCAAGCAGAGAAACTCAGAAGACTGACAGACCATCCAATGCATCAGAAACTAAATAGATTTGGAAATGGGAAACTAAAGCAGAAAAACTTTGCAGAAATAGCCCAAGCAAAGATGAGCGAAGACCCTATGAACACCGTAACAATACCAAAGCCCATCCCTACTGTACGCAAACCTACCTGGAAGCAGCATATCACTCCGGAGGTGGTAGAAAATATACCAGGTATTGGAAACAAGAACAGCCAGACTGAAAAAGAAAGAAGAGACATGACCCTGAGGTACACAATGGAAAACTACCCAAGCATGGACTGGACCCATGCATACACTGACGGTTCTGTAACAAACACAACACAAAACGGAGGAGCAGGGGTATTCCTGAGCCTACCAAATGGTAGAAAAATAACTTTCTCAGTGGCAACTGGAAAATTCTCAAGCAATTTCAGAGCGGAGGCAGAGGCACTGAGGGCTGCAGTAGAAGCAATGCTCACAGGCGAAAGCAATGAAAGCCAGATAGTTCTGTTTACAGATGCCCTGGCCGTAGTTACAGCACTAAAAAGCCCAACAAATACTGAACTTAATGATTTAAGAGCAGTACTCTGTCAACTATGCCAGCAGTCCACACCAAAAAGAGTAGTGGTACAGTGGGTTCCACCTCACTGTAACATCCAAGGCAACGAGGAGGCAGACAGACTGGCAAAAGAAGGTGCAAGACTACCACAACCAGATTCTAGTGTAACCTACGAAGAGTCCAAAAGGCTTATTAGGGCCAGATACATGGACAAATGGGAAACAGAACATACTGGCTACACAAAAAACGATGCCTATTACCAGTTGAACAGAAGAGAGCAGGTCGTGGTCTTCAGACTCCGCACAGGCCACAACAGACTGAGGTACCACCTATTCAATAAACTGAAGACAGGTGGCACTGACGAATTCACTTGTGGTACCGGGAAAATGATCGCTGAACATCTGCTGCAAAACTGCCCAACATACGAGGACCAGAAAAAGCACATGTGGCCATCACCAGTGGCAACACTAGACAAGCTCTATGGCAGTGTCGACAGCCTCAGGATGACCGCTGCTTTCTTAGAAAAAATACAGGTTGACGTTTGACAGCGTACGAAGAAGAAGAGTGATTGAAAAATTCCATCTGTACTAATTCTTAAATTGTTTTATAAGGCCATGAGCGGTTGAAGAATTATATCTAATCTGATATGATTATTTTGTGAGGCCCTGAGTGGTTGAACAATTATATCTAATCTAATCTGATAAGATTATTTTGTGAGGCCCTGAGTGGTTGAACAATTATATCTAATCTAATCTGATAAGATTATTTTGTTAGGGCCTGAGTGGTTGAACAATTATATCTAATCTAATCTGATAAGATTATTTTGTGAGGCCCTGAGTGGTTGAACAATTATATCTAATCTAATCTGATAAGATTAATTTGTGAGGCCCTGAGTGGTTGAACAATTATATCTAATCGAATCTAATCTGATAAGATTATTTTGTGAGGCCCTGAGTGGTTGAAGAATTCAATTAAGACACCCTGAGACTTGGAGAAAGAAAAAAATATTCATAAAATTTAGTAATATTTTCAGGGAAAAAAACACACCTGTACAATACACTGAGTGGTCATACACTAAAGGTAATGTAACACCTGTACATACTACAGGTAACTGGACAATTTGATATCTGTGCATACAATATGAAATGGTATTGTAGATCAACTTAAGACCAAGTTTTACTCACTACTGAACAATAAACACTTTATATTTTTATTTAAAAAAACAATGGGAAAGGAAGCGAAATGCCATGGACAAAAGAAGAATAAAGTAAAATTTTAAAAAAAAAGAGCATACATATAAATACAAATTTCAATGTTTTAGTGAAAATTATGAACGCATCAAGACATGGATATGTCAAACTTAACCTTTACCGCACCAGCGTCGCTGCTCCTCGATTAACAACAATTTATGATTTACATCCAGCCTTGCTGCATGACATAATGAATAATTACTGGTTCATCGTGTTTAAACATCTGCTATAGAAATAGGGTAAAATCTAATAGTCAGGAACTCGAAGTGGTTGACCGTTTTAAATATCTAGGGTCGATTGTCAGTGATGAAGGATCAAAATATGAGGTGTTGGCCAGAATTGCACAGACAATAGCGGCGCTTTCATGGCTTAACAAAATCTGGCAAGATAAACGGTTAGCACTATGCACGAAAATCAGATTAATGCGTACACTGGTCCTGTCAATATTCCTTTATACTGACTTTCAGCGAAGGATGCAGGCCTTGGGTATGAGATGTTTCTGAAGACTTTTAACCCTTTGAACCCCACTCCCCTGGGCTCCTGAATAAAAAAAGCCAAAAATTGACACCTGAAAAAAACTAGTTACAATGACAAAACTAAGTGATCTGTTTCAATTATTTTATCTCAAATAGACTGACCTGGTCATCTCCAATATTCCTGCTTATTATGCCAGTCCTCCCAGCATGTAGACCCACTGACCTGGTCACCTCCAATATTCCTGCTTATTATGCCAGTCCTCCCAGCATGTAGACCCATCCTTTAGGCACAGATAAGTTTCACAATGTTTACACCAAAATTTTGTCTTGACTTGTTTGAATGGTCTGTCTTTGTAGGCCATGTTTGGGAACTCCTTGAGATGCTTGTTAAATTTAAATGAGCATACTACACAAACATTATTTCCTGTAGCTTTTGGAGACATTTGTGGATGATGGGAACTAACATTTTGCAGTCTCTGTCATTGCTGTACCATAATCAGTGTACAACTTGTCAAAGAGAGTTACACTGTTGTACAATCTGTCCATAACAACAATATGGTTTTTGCTGACCAAATTCCCAGAAGTTAAAATTCTAATAATGACGCTACCAACAACACCAAGATCTGGAATAATATTGTCTGCTTTTCCAGTGTAGATTTCCAGATTCAGAATGTATCCAGAGCTTTCTTCACAAGCCATGTAAGCCTTTATTCCCCACTTTATGGGCTTTGACTTGATATACTGTTTGAAGGCAAGCCTGCTCTTCGAGGGGATCATACCTTCGTCTAAGCTCACGTGCTGTGAAGGCGAATAATAATGCCAAAATTTTGGTAGCAACACATCCAACATAGGCCTTACTTTGTAAAGTTTATCTGCTTTATCCAAAGCCGGGTCCTCCTCATTAACAAGATGAAGAAAAGTCCAGAGAGCAAATAGCGATCACAGTCCATCACAGTGCGGAAACCAGGAGTATGAGACACGAAGTTAGCAGACGAGCTTGACCAGTACTCCTCGTAATGTGGTTTACTCACACTGTGTTCCATTTGAAGACGCAGTCCAAAGAATGCTTTCATCTCTGGCACTACTACACTTTAATTTTTGGCATAGTAGCTAGTTAGTTTCTTGCTTCTCACCTGCTCAGCGCGCCGAGTTGTCTGCTCACACAAATTGTGCCAGAAATCATTATCCAGAAAAAGTTACAAAAATTCACTGGCTTTACTTTCTGGATTAATAGATTCTGGAATGTTCTTAGGGCCTTTCTGCTCCATAAATGTTGTGTCTACTGCAGACACAGGTCTGAATATATTTATTGGAGACCAACCTGCATCAAATTTACTAGAGACACTACCTGGGAGACGGCCCCTTCCACGCCCCTGTAAAACAGCCTGATCACCAGAAAAATCAGGAACAGGGTAAGATGTAGCTTCATCAGAGTCTAATGAGCACATGTTATCACTCAAATGATCATCTGATTCAACTTTTATATCAGTTTCAGAATAGTTGCTATCTAAATCTAATTCATCGTCCTCCGAATCATTTAGAACAATCTCGACAGCTTGTTCCATTGTAAGCCTTTTAGAACGCTCATTTACTGGTTTTTCTGCATGTCTTTTCATCGTGAAAATATTGTAAAAATTTGTCGCAATGTGATCAGTTCATGGGCGCCACCATTTTGAAGTAACATTCCGGAAGTAGTATGCAAATTCTGCCATGTCTATCCATACTATGCGCGTTCTTATAAGATACGTGTGCTCTACCGGCAAACCGGCGACTCAGGTTATGTACACACACACCGGTTCATCGGGATCACGGGTTCAAAGGGTTAAACGTCACGTACAAAGATCGAGTTACAAATGAGGAAATACGAGATCAAATTACAACAGCAATAGTGCCTTTTAAGACCTGTTGGCAACTGTCAAGAGAAGAAAACTCGGTTGGTACGGTCACATATCGAGATCAAATTGGTCTTGCAAATACGATCCTTCACGGAAAGGTGCAAGGCAGACGACGAAGAGGCCGTCCCAAAAAGAGGTGGGAGGACAACATTAAAGAATGGACAAATCTCCGACCAGAAGAGGCACAGGCAGCAGCCACTGACAGAGAAGGGTGGCGTGGTGTTGTGAGGATGTCTTCTTGTGTGCCCCAACGACCTCACCGGTTACGGGATGACCTGACCTGATAGAAATAGCTGAACATACGGGTATTTGAATCTAAAAATTAACTTCACTTCCGTGCATTTCGATTTCAAGTTGGAAAAATAGCTCATTTTATTATAAAGAGAATTTTGAAACGATTTATTCTCTTTTTTTACTTGGATTGGAAGATTATATCCATTATTGAGGGTGATGAAGTTAATGTGTTGCAACTTATTTTTCTGAGATAGATCTGTTCAGCTTATTTATGTAGATGTAATAAATATGTGTGTAGTGGAAACTAACATATATGCTGATCTTGTAAAACTTCATTATCCGTCTTCTGTGGCAATTTCTAAAAAATTGTTGGTCTCGGTACCCCCAGAAACATGTGAGTCTAAATGTGTGTTCTG
Organism: Ariolimax columbianus; assembly: GCA_036924085.1. NCBI lineage: Eukaryota > Metazoa > Mollusca > Gastropoda > Stylommatophora > Arionidae > Ariolimax > Ariolimax columbianus. Next base: position 12,833,214 of record JAVGWX010000020.1, on the reverse strand, counting down.
TTTTTCATTGTTTTCACCATCATTTTCATGTATCTCAGAAACTAAAACACACACAACACAAACAATAACACCGAAAAGTTCTTTCTTAATTTATGTCTCTACACACAACAAAATCATATCTAGATACCAATAAATAAAAAGGTTGCAGACTCTTAAAGTCAACAATCATTGGACAAAGGGACTTGCTGACAAATAATACAGCTGCAAGAAAAATTGAAAAATTGTGTCAATTTTTAACGTGATGCGATAAAGGTTAAGTGGAACAATTTCCCTTTGAATAATTTATATACAACCAAAAACTTGCACGCTACAAAAACAAAAACAAAACAGAAGCACAACTCTTGAACCGGTTTATGGATTTGTTTGGCAAAAGTGCGGCATGTTTTCCTTAGAGAGATAACTATTACCAGCTAGGGTATCAACAGGAACAATTGAATGTAGATAAAAACACAGGCAACACGCTTGAAACTATTTCATTTGTTTAGTTTTCATTATATGTGCCTTAATCTGTTGAATATTTAATGCAAATATGTACACACATTGTTTTGTACAGTACGGGTTCTTCAACTTAAGTAACTTTGGAACCGCTGAGCCTCAGTAATATCTGTGTCTATTATTGCATTACTCTTGACAACTCAATGGATCCCAACTTTAGCAGTCTTGGGACCCCCTCAGTACATTCTTGCACACCGAGAATAGCTCTACAGTATTATCAATAGTATTTCCATTCAGTCTTGGATTCCAGACAACAGTTGTACAGTCCTTCCTGTAGTATCTCTATTGTTTTAACATTTTCAGCAAAAACTCTATGTATCTATGTGTAGTATCTCTATTGTTTTAGCATTTTCAGCAAAAACTCTATGTATCTATGTGTAGTATCTCTATTGTTTTAGCATTTTCAGCAAAAACTCTATGCATCTATGTGTAGTATCTCTATTGTTTTAACATTTTCAGCAAAAACTCTATGTATCTATGTGTAGTTTCTCTATTGTTTTAACATTTTCAGCAAAAACTCTATGTATCTATGTGTAGTTTCTCTATTGTTTTAACATTTTCAGCAAAAACTCTATGTATCTATGTGTAGTTTCTCTATTGTTTTAACATTTTCAGCAAAAACTCTATGTATCTATGTGTAGTTTCTCTATTGTTTTAACATTTTCAGCAAAAACTCTATGTATCTATGTGTAGTTTCTCTATTGTTTTAACATTTTCAGCAAAAACTCTATGTATCTATGTGTAGTTTCTCTATTGTTTTAACATTTTCAGCAAAAACTCTATGTATCTATGTGTAGTTTCTCTATTGTTTTAACATTTTCAGCAAAAACTCTATGTATCTATGTGTAGTATCTCTATTGTTTTAACATTTTCAGCAAAAACTCTATGTATCTATGTGTAGTATCTCTATTGCTCTTACATCAGCTCTATGGATATATCCCGAGTATTTATATTGTTCTTACATTTCCAGCACGAACTGTAAGGATCTATCATTAGCATCTCTATTGTCTAACATTTTCAGCAAAAACTTTATGGATCTTTATGTAGTATCTCTATTGTCTAACATTTTCAGCAAAAACTGTATGGATCTATATGTTTATTTTGTGTCTTGAAGTTTTAATAATATAATATTTAAATATTGAATATAATTCATAAAACTATGAGTAGTTTTATATTTTATGTTCCAGTGGATACACTGATGCGACCCATAGGCACATACATTAACGCGCTGACTCCAGAGTGTTTACATTAGCACTTTGTAGGAAACAAAAAAATCACGTCATTGCTTCCTGCACAGAGATTTGTTTACGCAAGTGAATTCCGTGAAATATAATAAATCATATATTTCTGTCACCAATCAGATGAGTCGATTTTGTCATCTAGAAAAATGTTGTAAGTTAACATTATACCGAAAAATCTATTTTCGATGTGTTTTCTTTAACTCTATTAAAAAGCCTTTTGAAATGTATCGGTGGTTGCATGTCACTTTGCTTCTACAAAATGGGGGTCGTGACTTGAAAAAGGTTGGGAAACTGTGGTGTAAATAAACTCACACCCTGTTTTCCCTAGCACGATAAGTTCTATCAACCACCATACATTTTCAAATTCTATTTTAATTTATATGTTCTTTCAATTGCAAAAATGTGACGAGGAAGGCGCAGCCCCCGCCTTCGCACATACACACAAGCAACATTGATTCCAGTGTCTTTATTTTTCTACAATCCCAACATAGAAGTCATTCACTCTATCAACACGCTTAGTCCAAGCACATAATAAAAGTGAATGAACTTTTCATGATCAGTTTTTAAAAATGATAACTAACAGGAAAACACAACAGAATCATGAATGGCATACTACGGGCAACAATAAGAAACGAAGAGGCTGCTAAGATTGTGGGTTTGGGTTTTCTAACATCTCCATAAGGAACGTGTCAATGGGTTGGTCTCCGATCAGCTTGAAAAAGAACAAGTGTTCCAGACACTTAAGACCAATGGATCGCAAGGCTGGCAGTCGAAGAAGCAGCTTGGCAAAACGGCCAGGCTCATCAGGGTACCGAGTTTTTGTGTATTCCTCCAATGAGGCGTAGACTTTCTCTCGGAGTTGTTCCACTTCTTGGACAGCTGTTAAACCTTTTGCATCTGGAAAACAAAACAGTTCATCAATAACTAGAATGTAATTTAGGAGAATGAAATAACTGGGATTTAGTTAAAGTGAGCTAAATAGTTGGGAATTAGTTGAAGTGAGTAAAATAGACAGGATTTAGATAAGCCTAGACGATGAGGTGGCAAGCAGAATAGCAAAGGCCAGCACAGCCTTTGGTAGAATGCGCTTGATGGTCTGGGCACGTTGTGGCATCAGCGTCAAGACCAAACTCAAAGTCTACTGTGCAACCATCATTCCAACCCTACTATACGCTTGCAAAAGCTGGACTGTATACATCTGGACATGCAAGGAGGTTAAACCACTTCCACACAGGTTGCCTGAGGCGAATATTCCACATCCGATGGCAAGATCGTGTCACTGACATTGAGGTTCTTTCGAGGGCTAACATGCCCAGCATCCATGCACTGCTAGAAAAAGCACGACTTGGATGGGCCGGACACCTCGTCCGTATGTCAGACGAGCGGCTCCCAAAAAAGCTTCTCTACGGCGAGCTGAGAGAGGGATGACGCGAGAGAGGGCGCCCAAAGAAATGTTTTAAGGACTGCCTGAAGGGCTCATTGAAAAGTTGCCAGATAGACATCGACACCTGGGAATGTCTTGCGCAAAACAGATCTGACTGGAGAAGCGCAGTCAAATCGGGTGTAGCTGCCGGCGAAGACGACGGTGTTGTGAAAGCCCAGAGCAGACGCGAGACCCGGAAATTCCAAACAGTGGGAACACCATCCCCTTCTACAAACCTCGTGTGCCCGATATGTAGCAGATGTTTTCGTGCCCGCATTGGCCTGTTCAGCCACACGCGCACCCAACCCAACAGGGAAATCTGTGACAAGGATGATGTCGGCGGTCCTCATCGACAATGATGGACAGCTATTATTATATAGATAAGAGAATAAAACAGCGGCGATTTAGTTGAAGTGAGTAAAATAGACAGGATTTAGTTAAGAGAATAAAATAACAGTGGTTTAGTCAGTGAATAAAATAACCTGAATTTTGTTGAGAATAAAATAACTTGAAATTTATTTAAAGTGTGTAAACTAACAGGGATTTTGTTCAAGAATATAATACCAAAGATTTAATTCGAGAACAAAAATAACATGGACTTAGCTGAAGTGTGTAACATTATTGAGATTTAGCTGAAGTCAATACAATATCTAGGTTTAAAGTTGGAGGATATATAATAACTAGAATTTAGCTCAAGAAGATTTTTAAAAATGAGATTTAGTTGCATTAAAGGGAATAAAATAATTGAGATTTAAGTTGAAGGGAACAGATTTACTAAGATTTAGTTGAAGGGAATAAAATAATCAGGATTTAGTTGAAGGGAATAAAATAATTAGGATTTAGTTGAAGGGAATAAAATAATTAAGATTTAGTTGAAGGGAATAACATTAATGACGGGATCAAGGTGCTGAGCAGCACATGAGCTGCAGTGGTCAGCGACCCATAGCTGACTGCTAGCGTCAGGGCCAGCGAACCATAGCTGCCAAGACCCTTCTATACCTCCACGCTGTGATCCTGGATAACAGGCTGCAGCAGGGCAGACTGGCTAAGGAGAAGGGATCGAAGAGGGAATGCTAACCCGGTACTCAAAAAATGCTTGTTGAAGTCGGATGTGTTGGACCGAAAGGTGCAAATATCGCAGCCAAGCTGTAAACTACGACACAACGCATTCCGTTCTCTGGACTACATTCTGCTACTTATGCCCTTTCAGGGTTTGGTAGTGGGAGATTGAGAACGAACGAAGAAGAAGACATTAATGAAATTTAGTTGAAATGAATAGCATAAATGACATTTAGTTGAAATGGATAGCATAAATGAGATTTAGTTGAAGAGAATTGAATAACGATTATGTGTAAAAGAATCAAATGACTATGAGTTAGTTGGAGAGAATTGAATTACAAAGAGTAACTGGAATTACAGTGGGGAGAGTTAGCCTGCTAAGACTGGAATTATAGTGTGTTAGCTTGTTAAGACTGGAATTATAGTGTGTTAACTTGCTAAGACTGGAATTATAGTGGAGTATGTTTAAGACTGGAATTATAGTGGGTTAGCTTGCTAAGACTGGAATTATGGTATGTTAGCTTGCTAAGACTGGAATTATAGTGGAGTATGTTTAAGACTGGAATTATAGTGTGTTAGCTTGCTAAGACTGGAATTATAGTGGGTTAGCTTGCTAAGACTGGAATTATAGTGGGTTAGCTTGCTAAGACTGGAATTATAGTGGAGTGTGTTTAAGACTGGAATTTTAGTGGGTTAGCTTGCTAAGACTGGAATTATAGTATGTTAGCTTGCTAAGACTGGAATTATAGTGTGTTAGCTTGCTAAGACTGGAATTATAGTGGAGTGTGTTTAAGACTGGAATTTTAGTGGGTTAGCTTGCTAAGACTGGAATTATAGTATGTTAGCTTGCTAAGACTGGAATTATAGTATGTTAGCTTGCTAAGACTGGAATTATAGTATGTTAGCTTGCTAAGACTGGAATTATAGTGTGTTAGCTTGCTAAGACTGGAATTATAGTGGAGTGTGTTAGCTTGCTAAGACTGGAATTATAGTGGGTTAGCTTGTTAAGACTGGAATTACAGTGTGCCAGGGTTTGAAATTACACTGACAGGCAGACAAAAATCAAGTACATGTCGTTCATGGTGCGACTGCTCTCCCAGTCAACCAGCTGTAAATAGGTACCTGATGTACGAGTTAGGGAAGATATGTTTATATCTTCCCTAACTCGTACATCAGGTACCTATTTACAGCTGGTTGACTGGAAAGGAACTGGCCACCCCACTTCCCATCGGCTGTGGCTTGGTAAACGAATCTTCATCCGCGATGACAATTGTTGCCATGGAACTGACCTTTACCTTCATTGCATCCTTCCTCTCTCTCACACCCAAAGCTCAAACATCAATCTTCAAAGTTATGCACCGCATCAACCGTGTCCTGATTGCGGCAAATCTCACACCAAAACTAGTGTTTAGCGCAACATGCTCAAACTGGGTCAACTTAGCTTTCAAGCCAGTTGCGACACTGCCCACATGTTTCTGCAGTATTTTAACTGATATGGGCCACATGGCCAATCCTTGATTAGACTAAAATCTGCACTGAAACAATTTTAAAATATGGTTTCAAGGAGGGGCCATTTAAAATGTGTGCTGCAGATGAAAACCTAGACAAAAAATGGTGTTACGAAGTCCAATGTACTTACCAGGGTTGAAGAGTACGACGGCTCTTAGGCAGCCTAGTTCTGTCTTATCCATCTTCATTTCCCTCATTTTGGCCACCAGTTCAGTCAGGACACGGTCAAAGATAGTTCCAACCCCTGCTTGGTGTGCGCTGCTGCGATGTACGTGCAGGCCAGTGGCTAGGAGAATGCCATCTTTAGCCATGATGGAGCGATGGGAGAAGCCAGCTATGAGAAGCTCATTCCAACCTGTGGGAGGTAATGCTCACAGAATGAGGCGGTTAAATATAAATAGTTGTGGAGATGGGAGAAGACAGATATGCGGAGCTCATTTCAACCTGTGGGAGATAATGCTCACAGAATGAGGCGGTTAAATATAAATAGTTGTGGAGATGGGAGAAGACAGATATGCGGAGCTCACTCCGTACTGGGGGAGATAAGGCTCTCAGAATGAGGCGGTTTAACATAAATAGTTGTTGTGGAGATGCGAGAAGACAGATATGAGGAGCTCACTCCGTACTGGGGGAGATAAGGCTCTCAGAATGAGGCGGTTTAACATAAATAGTTGTTGTGGAGATGCGAGAAGACAGATATGAGGAGCTCACTCCGTACTGGGGGAGATAAGGCTCTCAGAATGAGGCGGTTTAACATAAATAGTTGTTGTGGAGATGGGAGAAGAAGCCAAATATATAAGAAGATCATCTCATACTAGAGGAGATTATACTCAAAGAATGAGGTGTGGCTAAAAGTAAGTAGTGGCTGTGGTGATGGAAGAAGCCAGATATGAGAAGCTCATTCTGGCCTGTTGAGGAATTACTCATAGAATGAGGAGTGATAAAACATAAGCAATGGCGGTTTTTAGATGAGAAAAACAAAAATAAGTACAGCCTTGCTGATAATACAGCCTTAACCCTTTGGTGGGTTAAAATCCTATTCCTCTGTGCTCCTGGGGAAATACGCACAAGGTAGACATCTGAGGAAAGATATTGGTGATGGGATGGAATAGTCCCCAGTTTATCGTGTATAAACATCCGGGATAATGCTATAGAAATGGCTGAACATATGGGTATGTGAATTAAAAATAGACTTAACTTCTGTCTGCTCTGTGGTTTCAACCAGATAAATGACAAATTTTTAGAAACAAATTTTGAAGCTATTTATTCTCTTTTTCACTTGGATTTGAAGATTATGAAATTGAGGGTGATGAAGTTTAGGTGTTACAACAGATTTTCTCTTAGGTAGATCTGTTTAAATTGTTTATGTAGATGTAATAAATATGTTTGTAGTGGAAACTAACAGATAAGCCAATCTTGTAACAACACTTTTCAGTGTTCTGTAGCAATTTCAAAAAGTGACTGGACACCCACCACACCCTGAGATAGGTGAGTCTAAATGATTGTGCTGTTTTTCAAGATTTTCATCATCTTCTTCTACCTCAGAACCTAACACACACACACACAACAAAAAACAATAACACCGACAAGTTCTTTATTCATTTATGTCTCTACACACACAAACAAATCTTATCTATAGATAATCAAATAAAAAAGATACAGACTCTCAAAATCAACAACCTCAAAAAATGTGAAGCACTGAAAAATAATTCAGTGTCAGGTAAAATTGCATAATTTTTTTAACCTTTACAACACCATTGACGTAAAATGATGACGGAAAAAGGCATTCGTTTCCCAGTTTACGTCGCAGAAACAAAAAAAAACGTGGTAAATCGGCCCGAACATACTTAGTTTTAACCTTTAGCACGCCATGACGTCATTGAGACAAAATTTTACCTAATTAAATTACATTTATTTCTCGCTATGATCGCCGACTTTCAAAATTTTAACTTTTCTGTTTGATTGTCAATAAATATGATTTTATTGTGTGTAGAAACACAATTGAATAAAGAACTTGTGGATGTTATTGTTTTTGTTAGTTTCTGAGTTACAAAAAGATGAAGTTGAAAACGTATGAAAATATCAAGAAAAAAATTTGCACTCGACCGCTAGGTGTAGTTGCTCTGATAGAAAACCATGGAAACCACAACAATGTATCGATACTGTGTTTACAATATTGACACAACTGTTAGTTTCCAATTCAAACGTAGTTCTTTCATCTAAACAAAATAAACAGATCTACTCGATAAAGATCTTTCCCAACAACCCACTTCACCTTTCGCAAAAAGTCGGATGGCTCCAAACGGCGTAAACAAAATTAAAATTGTTCAAAAGCCATTTGTAATCTGGCGTACACATAATTAAAATTGTTCAAAAGCCATTTGTAATCTAACATACGATACTTTAACTGGCAAAATATCGCGTGTATATGGTGACATATTCAGTTTTTTTTTAATGGCTGTCGGGAGTGTCTCCGTTAAAAAAAAACATAGACAATTTTTTTACGAACACTGTTTTTGTAGGCCGAGTTGGTCGGCTAGCTCTTGACCTTGGTGTGTTAAAGGTTAATCATATGATGACCAAACCAGGTTACTGTAGAAATAGACAGTTTGTTATGATGCATACGTCACATCCATCTACACAGGTTTTTAAACAGGTCAAAATATAGATTACAAATGGATTTGAAACACTTTATTATCTTCTTTTAGATGGATTTGGGGCCAGTCTATTATTGAGATTGGTGAAGTTAAGTTGTTGCAAAAGATCTTTGTGAGGTTGATCGGTTTATTTTGTTTATTTAGATGAAATCAATTACGTTTTTTGGATTCTGGGTCATAATGGTGAACTCAAGTCTCATCTACTGTCACCATGGTCGGCAACATGTTTTTCGACCAACACATTTTGAGCAACTGGCTACAGCAATCAACCTTCGTTTGTTTCTATTCACATGTCAGCAGACACGGGACCCAGTGGGCACACAGTTTTCTCATGTTGAGTCGGTTGTGTAAAATTCTAAAAACTGTACTTTCATTCAGTTATGTCGACCTAGATATCTCTGTAATTGTCATTTTCCTATCCTGGTCAATCGTTTTTCTTCACTCTTGCAGCATTTTCATCGCTGCACTCTTAGGATGGTCTTCCTGATCTTGGGAGATCAGCAACATGGGAATGGCCACACTTAAACTGCCTACACCAGTTTTTCACAGAAGCATAGGAAGGACAGAATACCTCAAACACTGGTTCCATCTCCCTGTGTATCTCTGCAGGTGTTTTTCCCTACAACATCAAGAATTTTATCATAGTTCCCTCCTCTGATTTCTCCATTGTTCTGACAAACCGTTAGAAAAGCAGATCCGGTCAATAAGATGTGTTCCGCCATGCACCATACAGGGAAAACCCGTCGAGGAGGGAAATTCATACTTCTCAAGCCTAGTACAAATTGAATGAGCTACATATGTACCAAATTTAAACTTTCTCCTCCTTACTCCTTCATAGTCAGGGTAAAGACTTCCGACAAGCGCCTTGTACTTGAACTGGTGTACAACTTCGAGTTACTGATCATTTGCTTTTATCACAGATGTAAACACTTCCGTGTTATTAGTCATCATCTTTGTTTTCTCTGCATTTATCTCCATTGCGCCGCTCTGTCCAATCTACTAATCAGCTCCTGGAGTTCCGTTTCCGTGCCTGCCAGAGCCTCCATATCATCTGCAAATCATAGGTTTGTAATCGTCTTATCTATTCTGACCGTTCCAACATGTCCCTCCAGGGCCACCTCCATTATTTTTTCCAAGAACACATTGAAGAGTGTTGGAGAGAGTATACAACCCTGTCTTACCCCAACAGACATGCAGAATCATTTGCTTAGTATTCTGTCTACAGAAACTGCACTTGACGTCTTCTTAAAAGACAATACTGGACAGTTTAACATTACAGTACAGAATAAGAATAAAATAACTGAATTAGGAACATGGTGTTTGTGGAGAGACATGGTTCTATAAGTCAGTACTCGATTCGTAACACATGAAAGAAACACTGACCTGCCCGCAAGAGAATAACCTGGTCCTCCAAAGGCAGCTCTGTGAAGTGAGGTATTCTCTTGGCCCACTCCACCAAGGTAAACAGCTGTTTGTCTGCTGCTTGGCAAATATTGGTCACAGCGTCTTTCTGTACACGCAGCAAATGGAAACACATTAGTCGTTAGTATCCAGGAACAATATTTTATGTTTTTTCTTCTTCATTCAGTTTCAGAGGTCAACTGAAATTTACTCTGTTATTTCTTGAACGCGTGTCTGTTTGTTTATCCCATGTCGCTGAGATTTTATTGGATGATCGAATCCCGTCATAGGAGCAGCTATGACATGAGGTGTATCGTTGATATAATTAAAGTGGAGGGGACAAAGGAAGAAGGGATGGGTAGTTCGGAGGGGGAAGTGATGGTGTGGTTGAGAATGAAAATGAGTGGGTTGAGAGGGAAGGGAGAGGAGATGTGGGTTGAGGGATGAGGTGGGGTGAGAGGTAATTAGAGTGCAATGTGAGAAAGGAGAAGAGTTGAGAAATATTTCTTTTAAAATAATGACTTTCATAATTATCCTTAGCAGGTCTGGTTAAAGGGTTATATCTCAACTGCTTGACAGATAATCAAACTGACTAAATAGACATGCCAAACAGGGATGTACAGGGCAAACAAAGTGGAAATATTGCAAACCAACAAAGACAGAGTATGAAGAAGGTAAAGGGTGTATTTCTCGCCGATAGACAATATCCATGTTTGAAACTGTAACAGAGTTACAAGGGTCCGACGCGCCAACACCAGGGAAGCCCTGAAAATACCATTCGTGGTACCCACACATAGCTTGAGAGCCCTGCCCGAGAGGTTGAGTTCATTGAATGGGGCATTGTACTTAATTCTCAAACAATACAGTTTCAATCTGTCCAATACAGTTTAAGTCTGTCCAGCCAAAATAGTTACCTTCCCACGATTTCTACTAAGAATTCCACGACCTCTAGGTCAAATAGCAGGTTGAAAACCAAGCTATCCTTTCTCTGGGATACGCCAGTTCAAATAAAGTTTGAGGGAATAGAACTCAAGAAAATAGAAGTCATTGACCAAAACGGGCAGCGTAGCATATAAACTGGGGGATTGGTGTGCAGGGGGAGCAGATCAGAAAGAGGAGAGAAGAGAAGACTAACGGGCAGTTAGTAGATAGGATATAGCTCCAGAGTAGAAGCTACAGAACATAGCCACTAAATAACTAGATTAGACGTCACCGAAGCAGACCAACACTGAAAGGCAACGAGAGACCACGCATGTGTAAGAATCTGTCTGTGTGTGATGTTCTGTTTGAGTCGTCTCTAACGCCTGTCACTCGTGACCCGATTTCCAAGTCCCTGAGTGACATCGTCTGCATTCTCATCAGAGGGAGACGTGTTGCTTCAACACCAAGCTGTCATCCTGGACAACATGTTGTGACATATGTGTTACCTTGGTCTGACAACTACAGTAACAGAACCACTGTCCTCAGTCATAGGCACGAGTACACTTGCAGTTGCCGAGTTCATGACATTGAGACGAGACAGGAGGCTCAGAAGACATCTTCCTGACTTTGAGACGAGACAGGAGGACCAGAAGACATCTTCCTGACTTTGAGACGAGACAGGAGGCTCAGAAGACATCTTCCTGACTTTGAGACGAGACAGGAGGACCAGAAGACATCTACCTGACGTTGAGATGAGACAAGAGGCTCAGAAGACATTTACGTTGTGTAAGCTGAACGGGGATTTAAATTAAAACTGAGAACAAGCGGCTAAGCAGCATTATATCAACGTACAGAGATATAGACGGTGAATAGAACAATTGCTAGATTCCGACGATGTGATAAGAACTCTGGGTAATGTTTGTGCAAGATAAAGACCTGTGCTAATAGCATGAAACTCTTGAAAGTAATTATAGTTAGTTAGAGAAGTGTTGATAACAAAACTCTAAACGATTCTCATGCTTAGTATTTCTATTAACACACATTTTATAGTATGTTAGATTACAAATGAATTTTGAACGGTTTTTCTTCTTATTACGCTGACTGGAGCAAGTCGACTTTTTACGAAAGGTAAAGTAGGTTGTTGGAAAAGATCTTTACTGAGAAGATCTGTTTTTGTTTGTTTAGATGAAAGAACTACATTTGAATTGGAAACTAACAGTCGTGTCGATATTGTAAACACAGTATTGATACATTGTGGATTTCTATTGGAGCAACTAGGCCTAACGGTCGAGTCCAAATTTTTGTTGTTGGTTTTACATCAATTTTCACCTTCATCTTTTTATATCTCAGAACCTAACAAACACACAACAAAAACAATAACACCCACAAGTTCTTTATTCAATTGTGTCTCTACACACAAGAAAATCATATTTATTGACAAACAAACAGAAAAGTTACAATTTTTGAAAGTCAACTACCATAGCGAGATATAAAGTTGTGCAAATTTTTACAAAAATGTGTTATTGAGTTATAGTGGTAAGGAAGAAAAACTGGTGATAGAATAATGTTAACTCTGTCATTAATACATTTAAATAGTACCATGACTTAGGATAGCTATAACGTTAGACCCTGTTATATATCATTTAATGATTCCGTGACCTAGGATAGCAATAACGTTAACCCTGTCGCACAACATTAGCGTCGCCTGACTACCTGTGAGCAAATACAGGGTCTTCTGACTGATAGCGCTGCTGTAGTAGTCCGTTAAAATGGTATCTGTGTGCAGCATGTGTTATAAAACATCGAACTGTACTTGAGTTCTTGGTGGTGGAGAACAAAAGTGTGGGGAACATTCACAAAAGTTTTGAGTGCTGCGCCCAGTAATCCAGTCTTAAATGAGATAAAACATTTTATAAGAAATAAACAGAAAAGGATAGAATTGAGACTAGCCTGGGAATCAATGTAGTTGTCAATCTTTGGATCCACCGCCAGTTCTGCATCCAAGACCTGCTCCACGGGCATGTCATTATTGGCTCCGCTGGTACTCTCAACCTCTCCATCCCCTTTTTCTTTAACTCGCTGTCTCTCTTCCTGTACGGCTGCAACAGATAAAAGTGTTTTGGGATTGACCAGCAAAACTGGGAAATAAAGTCAAAATTGGGAAATAAAGTCAAAACTGGAAAATAAAGTAAGTGTGAATCTCAACTTATATAACAACATTCACAAACAATATACTGCCCTTCAAGCCAAAAACATTTACCAAGTTAAGCAAAATTGGGGATTGAGATGCTGAGCAGCGCGTGAGCTGCAGTGGTCAGCAACCCATAGCTGACTGCTAGCATCAGGGTGAGCGAACCAGAGCTGAGCAGCACATGAGCTGCAGTGGTCAGCGACCCATAGCTGACTGCTAGTGTCAGGGCCAGTGAACCAAAGCTGCCAAGACCCTTCTACATCTCCAGGCAGTGATCCTGGATAGCAGGCTGCAGCAGGGCAGACTGGCTAAGGAGAGGACATCGAAGAGGGAATGCTAACCCAGTACTCAAAAAATGCTTGCTGAAGTCAAATGTGCTGGACTGAAAGGTGCAAATATTGCAGTCAAGCTCTAAACTATGACACAACGCATTCCGTACTCTAGAGTACCTTCTGCTACTTAAGCCCTTTTAGGGTTTGGTAGCGGGAGATTGAGAACGAACGAAGCCAAGCCAAGCCAAGCCAAGCCAAACAAAATTGGATTTGTGCTACCATTCCTCCCTGTATTGGAGGTATTTTCTGTTAGTGAAATGCAAAGACAAGTCAGTAAATAGATGTAGATGTTATAAATACGTTTGTAGTGGAAACTAACAGATATACCAATCTGGTTAGTAACACTATCAGTGCTTTGTGGCAATTAAATGTTTGTGACATTATAAAGGTTAAAGGTAAGGGCTCAACTTCATTGCAGTGGGTCCCCCTATATGGCTAGTTCTCTATCCACTGAACAGTATGCCGCCTGGTGAGAGCATCGCACAAAGCATTAACTCCGTAGCTACGGCGATGAACGCAGGAATCTCTGGAAAAAAGTAATATCATGAACCAACCGGTCGCAGTTCGAATTTGAACCCTGAACGTCTGACGCAAAGCAAACGGCTTGACCACTTCACCATGAAGACCCCCCGGGATTATTTTTAATAAGGCGGAAACTAGAAGGTTAACTGAACAGGGCCTCAGTTTTTGAGAGGTGGAGTGGCTAGTCCTGTCTATCAGTGTGATGACTTCAATAACACTAGCAGAAAGTTGAGTAGAAAGGAGAATGAAGGTAGTCAATGAAATAGCCAGCCAGTTGTGCAATGATGCCCTCTCATTGAGGACAACCCTCTCATTGAGGACAACCCTCCCATTGAGGACAACCCTCTCATTGAGGACAACCCTCCCATTGAGGACAACCCTCTCATTGAAGAGAACCATCTCATTGAAGATAATCATCTCATTGAGGACAACCCTCTCATTGAGAACAACCCTCTCATTGAGGACAACCCTCCCATTGAGGACAACCCTCTCATTGAGGACAACCCTCTCATTGAAGCCAACCCTCTCATTGAGGATAACCCTCTCATTGAAGCCAACCCTCTCATTGAAGCCAACCCTCTCATTGCAGAGAACAATCTCATTGAAAATAATCATCTCATTGAGGACAACCCTCTCATTGAGGAGACAGTGGCTGAGTGGCTTACATATCCGCCATATGACCAAGCGGAAATGGGTTCAAACGCTCACAGGGAATGACAACTACAGAATCAAGTGACCTTTTAGTCCCCAAATCCCCAGAAGGCAGACCCAGGCAATAGAAATGATGCAGCAATGACAATTAATTGTTTGTTTGAACCATCTCATCAAGCGGGAATAGCCTTCGCGATCACAAGCAGGGAGCTGCCTTACAGATGATGGATAAACAATAGACATGATGGATGAGACTTTGTCCAACCAACACTCACCTTCCCTTTTCATTCCCATCGAGAGACATTTCATGTACCGGCAGTATTGACACCGGTTCCGTTGGCGCTTGTCAATCATACAGTTCTTGTCATCCCTGCAAGCATATGTCAGATCCTTACGTACAGTGCGCTTGAAGAATCCCTTGCAGCCTTCACAGCTGTGAAAGAGAACATTTGATATGTGTTAACGAGGGAGCCAAGACTAAAGTCAAGGTCAGGTGAAAGATACGGATCAATACTCCACCTGGAGTCCATGACTGGCTCCTAGAAACTGTATGTGCTGTATGTTAGTTGCCCATCGCAAGTGAAGATAGTGATGGCGACAGCGTCAGACATGTTTATTCAGATGTGACTGCATATGACTGTACACTCCGATCTGAGCGTGACAACCTCTACCGCACGTAGGGCACACATGAACAGCATTTGTAATTGGCGCGCCTTGCATTCTTTCCTTCTGTGCAGTTTGCTGTTCCTGCGCCTCAGTAATGGTCCTCTGCTCAGCGATGCAAGCACCATGTGTGATGGCAGTGTGCTAGGCTGAGAGGTTCGGAACAAACAGCTCCCAAGTGGCAACATAAATTAAGAAATTATTCAAAGAAACTACTAGAGTGTTTTTGTATCGTTTCTTTTGTCCTGTCCCGAGCTGTTGGTAAGAGAGGCGCTCATCTCACATATGAACAACATGCCCAGTTTATCTGATTTGGGCTCTCTGCAGCAGCATAGGGATGCCAGAGAGTCTCGTCCTGCTGAGGACTACAGAGTTGGGCACTCTATCCTCACAACCGATCCTGAGCAGTCTGTGGTGACAGCTTACAAGGAAATAGACTGTCCATGTTTCGATTGGCCAATGAGGTTGGGATTAAAACTGTTATCCTTTTAGAGGTGAGCATACTTTGGAGCCTTGTATTGCAAAAAAGCAAGGAGGATCCAGGCCTACCTTCTTCGGTATGCCTCAGGAATGTAAAAACAGTCAGGAAAGTACAAGGTTTTCAGTGGCTGACTGGTTGGAAAGATGTAGGAGTGATCCCCTTATTTAAAAGGCAAAAAATCAGATCCAACAAATTATTGACCATAGTCGAGCATAGTCTGTAAATTGTTAGAGTCAATAATCAAAGAAAACATTGTAATGCATTTAGACAAATTTAATCTAATTAGAAATAGTCAGCATGGGTTTACTAGAGGGAGATCATGCTTAACAAATTTATTAGAATTCATGGAGGAGGTTACTAAAATCATAGATAAAGGGGAGCCAGTGGATGTTATTTATCTAGACTTTGCAAAGGCCTTTGATAGAGTACCTCATCAAAGATTATTTCGAAAGTTAAAATCACATGGAATAGGTGGGGAAGTTGCCAAATGGATTGAAAATTGGTTAACGGGAAGAAGGCAGAGGGTGGGCATAAATAAGGAGTACTCTGAGTGGTGTGAAGTGAAAAGTGGTGTGCCACAGGGCTCGGTTTTGGGACCAATTTTGTTCTTGATATATATAAATGATTTGGACATTGATATGAGATCCATGATTGCAAAATTTGCTGATGACACAAAACTATGCAGTAGTGTCTCATCTAAAGCGGAAGTGGATATATTGATGTCGGATTTAGATAAAATTCGAGAATGGTCTGTAAGCTGGCAAATGAAGTTTAATGTAGATAAATGTACAGTCATCCACATGGGTAGATCCAATATGGAACATAATTACAGAATTGGAGAAAACAATATTAGAAAGATAGATAAGGAAAGGGACCTAGGGGTTATAATAGATCATACAGGAAAGGTGAGTGAGCAAGTTAAGGTAGCAGTGAAAAAGGCAAATGCAATGTTAGGTATGATAAAAAGAAATATTAAATATTAAACATAGCAGCAAGGAAGTGATCGTCAAACTGTATAAAGCTTTAGTTAGACCTAGATTGGAGTACTGTGTACAGGTGTGGAATCCTTATCATAGAGGGGACATAAACATGCTAGAAAGAATACAAAAAAGAGTGACAAAGATGATAGTGGGATTCCAGAATTACAGTTATGAGGAACGACTCAGAAAAACCGGCCTACAGTGTCTCGAAGAGAGAAGAATTTGTGGTGACTTAATACAGGTTTATAATCGATAAATCGAGGAATCGATAAATTAGACTATAACAAGTTTTTTTAAAATACAGCCACCCACAATAACACGAGGGCATAGCTACAAGCTGACTAAAGAGAGGTCCAGGTTAGATATTAGGAAATATTTTTTTAGTGGTGTCTGCTTGGAATGCATTGCCAGGGGAGGTAGTGGAGGCAGGGACAGTTAATGCATTTAAGAATAAACTGGATGCGCATAGCTTTTAGAGCAAGGTGATGTAAATGTAACTAGTTGTATACAGACTCTGCAGGGTCTTCTAAACCAGCATAAAAAAACGTTAAGTTAAGTTAAATGCAGAAGTTCGCTTTTACAGATACTCATGTGAAGACTGTTGATTTGATGTGGGGATTACATGGCAAAGATTTAATTGTGCAAAGTCTCAGTTTTTGTGAGACAGAATGGCTAGTTCCATCTCTTAGTGTGATAACTCCGCTAACAATAGCAGTCTGGTACCAATTTACAGCTGAGTAAAGAGGAAAGTTATGTCAGTATATTTTTTACATTTGTTCTATTCCGATATTTATGTATCTTTCAAAATATTTGAAACTGTTTATATGTTTAACTATGTTCATATAATAGGTCCTATACGTCTGCATATTTTGGCATTTAACACTTGATTTTAGCCTTATAAATAAGTATACTAATCTAAAATCAGTAACAGCAGCCAAGTATGAAATATCCTCAATATGAGCTTGCAAAAACGTGAATTTTGAGAACGTACTCTAAGAGTTAATGAACTTTCAAATAAAAATATTAACGCAAATGAAAACAACATGAACTTCAAGAGGTAAAAGACAAAAGGTAAAAAAAATAGTACATACTTAAATATAAGGTATATTTCATATCCTTGTTTATTGGTTGTTCAAAATTCACATATGTGCAACACCCTTTTTATTAACTTGTATTTTACCTGACATGACTTGCCAATTTGTGTGAGCTTCTCTTTCTCCCATTTTAACAAACATCCCCAGATTGCTGAAATTGTGTACAAAGCCCTTTACTAGTGTGACTTGTTAATTAAACATAGGAGCAAGGAAGTGATAGTCAAACTGTATAAAGCATTAGTTAGACCTAGATTGGAGTACTGTGTACAGGTGTGGAGTCCTTATATGCTGGAAAGAATACAAAAAAGAGCGACAAAGCTGATAGTGGGATTCCAGAATTACAGTTATGAGGAACGACTCAGAAAAACCGGCCTACAGTGTCTAGAAGAGAGAATTCATGGTGACTTAATACAGGTTTATAAGATGATCAGAGGAATGGATAAATTAGACTATAACAAATTTTTTTAAAATATAGCCACCCACAATAACAAGAGGGCATAGCTACAAGCTGACTAAAAAGAGCTCCAGATTAGATATTAGGAAATATTTTTTTAGTCAGAGAGTGGTGAATGCTTGGAATGCATTGCCAGGGGAGGTAGTGGAGGCAGGGATAGTTAATGCATTTAAGAATAAATTGGATGCGCATAGCTTTAAGAGCAAGGTGATGTAAATGTAACTGTAGGGTCTTCTAAACCAGTATAAAGACGTTAAGTTTAGTTAATTTAATCTATCAAATTTTGACATATACTGGATGGGTTATTCAACAGCTTTTACTGAAATACATAGATTATTTATATGTTCAATAACAATCCCTAAGTCCACCGGACAGGAAGACTAACATCTGGTCAGGCAAAATATACTGATGAGACATGTTAGTCAGGGTCAGTTCTGAAAGTTGGTCAGCTTCTACCAAACCTGACAATCGACGATGTGTGAAGGAGCACACGCAAGAGATTACAATGCCTTATCCTAGAGCGAGCAAAGGCAATCTCAGTTGAGTGCTGTGGCAGGACAGACCAGGCCCTTAGCTTTGGTTGGCAGCTAGTCTAGGAGTGAAACCCCGACAGCCAAACAGATGGAGCATTGCTCTGCTGTGATCAGGCAGCTTCTGCACCTTGTCTTGTTACAAATGTATTGGTATTACCTTTCCCTTGGAGCAAACAAGGCAGACCGAGAGAGGGACCGTACGGCATGGACAACATATGGTCTCTATATTTCTGCCTGGGCTTTGTGCTAATAGCACAATTACTATCGCCTGACATGACAAAAAGAGCCAATGATGATTTTATATATTCTATTCTATTCTATCTATCGTATCTCATCCCACCCATCCATCCATCCCTATCTATCCATCCATCCCTCCCTCCATCCATCCCTCTCTCTCTCTCACTCTCTCTCTTTCTATCTATCTATCTATCTATCTATCTATCTATCTATCTATCTATCTATCTATCTATCTATCTATCTATCTATCTATCTATCTATCTATCTATCTATCTATCTATCTATCTATCTATCTATCTATCTATCTATCTATCTATCTATCTATCTATCTATCTATCTATCTATCTATCTATCTATCTATCTATCTATCTATCTATCTATCTATCTATCTATCTATCTATCTATCTATCTATCTATCTATCTATCTATCTATCTATCTATCTATCTATCTATCTATCTGTCTATCCATGCATCCATTCATTTATCTGTCACTGTTTATCTGTCTCATTGGTTGGTCTGTTTATCTACCATGCTTTATATATCTGTCTGTATGCATATTTATTACAATCTGTCCCTTTGCATGGATTTCTATTTCTCCTACATTTATCCACTTTTCCATGGAGAACTAAGACGATAGTCTGGTCAGGCACAACATACTGATCAGGACGTTGAGTCAGGATCAGACACAACATACTGACCAAGACCACTATCTCTCTCCAATGTAGAGTTCCCTGGAAACAGGCTGTTTTCAAGGCAGTCTTCCTGACGAGGTGTGGATTGATGTGATCCCTGTAGTAGTGAGCGTCACACAGATGAAGGCAAACATAACACAACACCTGGAGGACCGCAGTCTAGCTTCATCAGCGCACTGGGATACCAGTCGCGTGATGCCCTTTTCAGGGCACACAAAAGAGTAAACATACTCATTGTGGGCATTAAACAACACCAACAACCAACTTTCACCATAACCCAGAGAGCTGAAACTTTGTACACAACCTCTACTAGTGCAACTTGTTAATCTAAAACATTTTGACGGATCCTCTAACACAAAATTACACTTCTTGTAGTCCTAAAAACAAACAAAAAAAGTGTCTTAGTATAAATAACAGCGCTTACTGAAAAATGCAGTGTTTTTTTTCCAGCATATTTCTTTGTTTCAAAACCAAAAGATATTACCCCTTCCCTTTAGAGCCAGTTGTTTATTAGCGAATATCAAAATACAAAAAACTGTCAAGAGTTAAAGGTAATAGGCCAAAATACGTACAAGCTAAAAATCATAATAATCACTTCCTGGTTTTCTTTGAATGTCTTATGATTTAGAGATAAACCAAGGCCAGGGTACAGCGATCTATGGACTGACCTTTTGTCACACATTCATGACATTTCAAAGCCACCATAATGGTTAACAGGAAGCAGTAGCTTGGTTCCATAGAGGATGCTGAAGTTTATACGACGACTACTTCCTGTGATATACTTCTAATTCAGGGGGCCTAACCGACTTCCCCAGACAAGAATAATCGTTACCAATAGTAAAAAAAAAATAAACAAGGTAATTAGAAAGAAGATACTGCTGCAGGGAAGTCATGAGTAAGCTCTGTCAACAGCTGTTACAACACATATAGTCAATAATAACACATATAGGTAATGGCTCAGTGGCCAATCCACGATAAAAACTTAACAATACCTTTGTTACAGCCACAAGGCCTTAGTCAGGGACAAAAGAACCAACATAAACAACTAACGAATCAGACAATAAAACATGACATGATGTAAAAATGAGCGGTTACAGCCACAAGGCCTTAGTCAGGGACAAAAGAACCAACATAAACAATTAACAAATCACACAATAAAACATGACATGATGTAAAATGAGCGGCTCAAGTTCACAGCCATAACATGATGTGCCAGGAAGGTTTGAGACATGACATGCCAGTTATGAAATAGTGAACCAAACAAGAAACGGTCAATCATCATCATCTTCTATGCACTTGTGTCGTTTGATATACGTTGTGGGGAGGTGTAGTTTTCTGTCCTGTGCCAGCTTTGTTGCTGATGTTGTTGTCATTCTGTGTTTCTTCAGTGTCTCACTGACACTGTCTATCCATCTTTGATGTGGTCTGCCTCTTGTTATACTACCCTAGCGTCTGGTATTGTAGATATGACCGGGTGGTAACTTTGGTTGCATTCTTGTCAGGTGTCCGAACCGTTTTATTCTTTTCCATGTATTCCATGCACAGTGTTGCACCCGCCGTCTGTCTGATTATTTAGTGTCTTAATCTGTCCAGCCTTGTGACCCCCACAGCCTTTCACAAACACCTCATTTCGCATACCATGAGTATCTTTCTTGTGCCTTTGTGAGTGTCCATGTCTGACATTGGTAGCAGAGAGTTGGTGTAAAAATACTATTTATCAGCTGTCTCTTTGTCTTCATTGGAATGTGTTTGTGTCTTAGTAATGGTGAGAGCCTTTAGGAAGCTGCATTCGCTTTCTGTGTTCTTGATTCCACCTCTCTATCTAGCCTTCCCATCTTGAGTGAACACGTTGCCCAAGTATTTTATTTCTCTAACTTGTTTAAGCTCTGTACTTTATTATATCTGTATATTTAGTGTTTTCTCTATTCTACTGATTTTCATTACTTCAGTCTTTGCTGTAAGTAAAGTAAAGTAAAGTAACCCATAGCATTAGTGCCGTAGGGGTGTGAGTTGTTAGCGATCTCACAAATCAAAGGCTCGGCTATATGAGGGTGGTAGCCATCTCCTCTCCCTCACCGCTTTTACTTCCCAGACTGAACCGGTACCCATATAAGGCTGGGTCGACCCGGGAGCCGTTGCGATCTGAAAAAACACTACCGTCTCAACTGGGGAATGAACCCAGGACCACTCAGATTCAAAGCCAGCGCGCTAACCACTGCGCTATGCGACTCTGCTGTACTAATCCTCATATTATATCTATCGCAGGCATTGTCAAATGCATTCAGATTTTCTTGGAGATTTTGTTTATCTGATCTTCTGCAAAAAGGAGCTCGTTCATTGTAGTGGTTTCTGGTTTTGCTTCAGTTGTAATTTGATCCATGCCTACAACGAACAAAAAAGTGGTGATAGTACACATCCCAGTCTTAACTGCAAACCACCTAGTGAGTCTGGTCAATACGATTGCAAATATAAATTGTAACTGTGACTTAACTACTAACAACACATCTAGTTAGCCCTGTCTGCAGCTGCTACAACCTATATTGGCAACCTTGGACCACAGAAGTGACCCATGGTCATTTCCAGAAATTTATTAAATTGCTAAATACCAAATAGGAAACAGAACATACTGGCTACACAAAAAACGATGCCTATTACCAGTTAAACAGAAGAGAGCGGGTCGTGGTCTTCAGACTTCGCACTGGCCACAATAGACTGAGGTACCACCTATTAAATAAAGTGAAGATAGGTGGCACTGACGAATGCGTGTGCGGTACTGGGAAAATGATCGCTGAACATCTGCTGCAAAACTGCCCGACATACGAGGATCAGAGAAAGCAGATGTGGCCATCACCAGTGGCAACACTAGACAAGCTCTATGGTAGTGTCGACAGCCTTAGTATGGACGCTGCTTTTTTCGAAAAAATAAAGGTTGACGTCTGACAGCGTACGAAGAAGAAGAAGAAATTGCTAAGTTCGATGAGTATCTTCAGACCAGCCTACAAATCTGGAAGGAAGAGCTGGAGCAGAGAGATATGACCATTAGCAGTTCCAAAAATAAAACTATAGTGAGCTATATCTAAAGCAGTGCTCTTCAACCTGGGAGCTACCACCCACTAGTGGGTGATTTTAGCTTTCAGGTGGGTGGTAGCAGAATGATCACATGCTGTATTAGAACCCAACCTAAAAAGCTATGGTAAAATACCAGCAAACCAAAACAAGTGAATATTTTGAGAACCTGTCTTTTTTTTTCGGTGCAGCATACGGCTGTGAAACATGGACAGTTACCCAAGTATTCAAGGAAGAAATACGAGTCCTTTGAGTCGAAATAGTATAGAGAGGTCCTCCGAATACCTTGGACAGAAAAAAAAAAGGAAGAATATAGGCATTCGACAAGAGTTGGACATAGGAGAACTGGTTCATAAATTCAAAAGACACAACGGTCTTGAGAAAATCGTAATGGAAGGGCAATAGAGGCAGACCAAGAAACTGTTGACTAAGATGTCAAAGAATGCTTGGGCGTGACTCTGGAGCAGGCTGGACATTTGACAAGAGATCGAGTTTCTTTCAGGCAGGCTGTCATGGGAGAGACGCTCTGCAAAGGACATACCAAATGATGATTAAAAATACACAGACTCAGTGGAGGATCGCAGTTTTCTTTAATTTAGATTTAAATGGGTGATAATGACAATGTATGACACAAAAGTTATAAAAGTGGGCGGTAACGACAATTTATGGCCCGAAAGTTATAAAAGTGGGCGGTTATGACAATTTATGGCCCGAAAGTTATAAAAGTGGGCGGTTATGACAATTTATGGCACGAAAGTTATAAAAGTGGGCGGTTATGACAATTTATGGCACGAAAGTTATAAAAGTAGGCGGTTATGACAATTTATGGCATGAAAGTTATAAAAGTGGGCGGTTATGACAATTTATGGCATGAAAGTTATAAAAGTGGGTGGTTATGACAATTTGTGGCACGAAAGTTATAAAAGTGGGCGGTTATGACAATTTATGGCATGAAAGTTATAAAAGTGGGCGGTTATGACAATTTATGGCATGAAAGTTATAAAAGTGGGTGCCAGGTATAAACATGTTGAAGAGCATTGATCTAAAGTGTTAGATTCATAAACAAATGTTATAATTTGTAAAAATACTTTTTAATTTACATTTTTTATTAAGTATTTACATATTTATAATTTATATATTATTTATATATAAAGTGATAGAGCACTTGCTTCACCTGGAATATGTACCAGGTGTAATCACTGGGTTCTTGAAGGGATGGCGTGGGTTTATGGTTAAGTGACACGGCTCACAAGCCGAAGGTGCTGGGTTCGCTACCCATTCACAGCACCGGCCGTTACCCCAGGGAAGCACACCCTTAGATAAAATGCATGACGAAATTGGATGCACTGGGCAGACAGGCACAAAATAAAAACATAGTCTAACGCAAATACCGCCTTGGGAATGTAGAAATAAGGTGAATGCAAAAAGCACAAAAAAACTGGATTCTTGATAAACATAGTAGACAATAAAAAAGGAAAGGGACCTAGAGGTTTTAAATAGGTAAGGTGGGAACAGCGTGGCCTAGTGGTTAAGTGGCACGGCTCACAATCCGAAGGTGCTGGGTTCGATCCTCATCACAGCACCGGCCGTTACCCCGGGGAAGCAAACCCTTAGAAAATGCAGAAGGAAGCAGACCCTTACATAAAAATGCATGCTGAAGTCGGATGCACTGGGCCGACAGGCGCAAAATAAAAACCACAGTGTAACGCACACCGCCTTGGGGATTAGAGAAATAAGGTGAACGTAAATAACATTTTTTAAATAAAAAAAAGAAAATTAAAATAGGTATGGTGCAGTATAGCATGTCCAGGTGGAAGTGAAAAAGGTAAATGCAATGTTGGGTATGATTAGAAGAAACATTATATGTGTATCCTCACGATCCTTATAAATAATGGCATCAGCAAGCTGCAACATGTCTGGGCTGGAGGCTGTTGTTGTTTCGAATGCCCCCAATGAGTAGGTTACTCTTTTGTGCGTCCTGAAAAGGACGTTAAGTGGCGGGTTGCAGCAGCTTTCCTCCCATACCGAGCGTGCTGATGAAGGTGGACCAGGGTCCTCCAGGCGGTTGTGCTGTGCTTGGCTTCATCTGCGTGTCACTCAATACTACGGGGATTACGCCAATCCCTCACCTCGTTATAGGCTGCCATAAAAACAGCCCGTTTCCAGGGAGGGCTACTAGGAAGCCGAGGTGAGGGTCTTAGCAAAGTATGTTTTGCCTGACCCTAACATGTCTGATCAGTATATTTAGCCTGACCAGACGTTGGTCTTCCTTCCCCGGCTGGAGACTGTGGATGGGTACCTAGACCACAGTGCCGATCTTGCAGCTCCATCTCTCCACTTCCTGGAGCTTTCATTACCTGAACCAATGTTCTAAAAGTATTCATATTGGCTGCACAGCTTCCATACATAGCACAAAATCGTTTGTGAACGTTCCCCACCAAGAATTCAAAATATAGCTCATCCGTAATGTGTTGTACACATACACCATTTTAACTGACTAGTTAGTTAGTTGCTAATCGCAAGCGAAGATGGCGACAGCATCAGACATGTTTACTCAGATGTGGCCGCATATGACTGTACAGTCCAATCTGAGCATGACAAATTCTACCACAGGTGGGGCACATGTGAACAGAATTTGTAGTTGGGCAGTCTTGCATTCTTTTCTTTCGTGCAGCTCGCTTTTCCTGCGCCTCCTCCGTGATGACCCTCTGCTCAGCGGTGCAAGCACCATGTGTGACGTCGGTGCGCCAGGTTGAGCGGTTCGGAGCAAGCAGCTCCTAGTCAGCAACTTCTAAGGAGAAGCTCTTCAAAGAAACTTTTAGAGTGTCTCTGTATCTTTTCTTTTGTCCCCCCTGTGAGCGCTGTCCTGTCATGAGTTCACTGTACAAGTTGTTTAGGGAGGATCTTATCTGACATATGAACAACAAGCCCACCAGCGTATGTACGCCACAAAGTCTAGCCCTGCTGAGGACTCAGAGTTGAGCACTCTGTCCTGCCAATCGATCCTGAGCAGTCTGCGGAAACAGTTTATTTGGAAACGATTTAGTTTCCTGACATGTCTGCCATAGAATGTCCATGTTTCGCATGCGTACAAAAGGGTGGTTAACACAACAGCACAATACACACCAATCTTGGTGGTAATACTAATTCCCTGCTGGCTCCAAACATTTTCTCGTAGTTTTCCGAAAGCAGCACTCACCTTGGAAATCTTGTTGTGGACCTCAGAGTCAATATTTCCTTCTCTGGTGAGGGTACTGCCAAGGTAAGTAAAGCTATTCAACTGCTTTGAGGCGTTGTCCCTGTACAGTGACGTTTAGTTCTTGGTAGCGCTCCCAGAGAGCAGGTAGAAACTTTACCTTCGTTTTCTTGGTGTTTATAGTAAGACCAAAATGAGTGCACGCAATTGAGAACTCATTCATAATTGCCTGCCATAGCTGACCAAGACCCTATTCCACATCCACGAAGCGGCTCTGGAAACAGGCTGTACTAGTCACTAGTGTAGTCTGTTGATGTATAGGGATTGCAGTGGGAAGGCAAACCCAAAACTAAAAAAGTTAGCTGAAATTGGATGTGCCGGTCGAAAGGAGCAAATATCGCAAACTTGCTGTAAACTATGACAGACCGTCACAAAGTCAATTTCAGGATGAATGTGGAAGAAGGAATAGACAAACTATCATCAAATCATATTGTTTTTATATCTGTATTTGACAGGATGGTCAAGAAAAATACAGTGACAAGAAAGTTTGTACGACGGGGAAATCAAAAGATGGACTTGAAGTACAAACAGAAATAAAAGGCTAAGTCAAAAGAAGGAATCATTGAGAAATGGACAAAAGTGTAGACACAAATATAGTGAGAGGAAAGTGAGAAGGAATCATTTAGAGATAGACAAAAGTGTGTGGACAAATACAGTGAGAGGAAAGTAGAAAGGAATGATTAAGAGATGGACACAAGTGTAGAGACAAATACAGTGAGAGGAAAGTAGAAAGGAATGATTAAGAGATGGACAAAAGTGTGTGGACAAATATAGTGAGAGGAAAGTAGAAAAGAATGATTAAGAGATGGACAAAAGTGTGTGGACAAATATAGTGAGAGGAAAGTAGAAAGGAATGATTAAGAGATGGACAAAAGTGTGTGGACAAATATAGTGAGAGGAAAGTAGAAAGGAATGATTAAGAGATGGACAAAAGTGTAGAAACAAATATAGTGAGAGGAAAGTAGAAAGGAAATTTAGAGACAAGACAACAGGAAGAAAATACCAAGTGATGGACAGAAAGTGTAGAGACAAATATAGAGACAAGAGAACAGGAAGAAAATACCACCAAGTGATGGACAGAAAGTATGGAGACAAATATATATATAGAGATAAAACAACAGGAAGAAAATACCAAGTGATGGACAGGAATAAAGACCAAATGATGGACTGAAAGTGTGGAGACAAATATAGGGACAAGACAGTAGCAAGGAATCATTAACTCCATTCAGTCGACAAATCGAGCTTACAAAATGTCTTTGAATGCCATATAGCTGATATATTTGTTTGTACAATCGTCATATGTGCATGTGACAATTTCTCAATATGAAGGTTTTTCTCAATGTGCTAGGGCAGTTCAAAAAGAAACCGAACTTAATAACAAAAATGTATTTTCTTCTTTACTTGCAAATTATTCAAATTTGTCTCCGAAAGTTCCCTCCACTGTTGATACACCTCTACCAGCGTATTTCCCAATTTTTTAATTTCTCCTGAAGTTCATTTTCCAGGATTGAGTGCATGACTTGTAGCGAATTTTCTTTGATCTCGTCTATGGTCTGAAATTCGTGACCTTTAAGGATGGATATAAACTTTGGTAACAAAAAAAAGTCTGCAGTGTTTAAATCTGGAGAAAGGGTGGTTGTGAGACAGCAGTTATCTGGTGATTTGCCCAAACTTACGAATCAGCAGTGACGCGTGTGCAGGTGGTTTATTGTAATGTAGCATCTAGGTTTTGTATGTCCATAGGGGATTCCGTGTCGAAGTGGTTAAGCCGTAGGCCTCGTGATCATGTGGTGTGGGTTCGACTCCGGACTACGCCGTCTTTTTCACGGGTCCTTGATGTGGAGTCCCCTGCATATCGTAGTCGTCTTGTCCTTGACTTGCCACTGGCAATTATGTAATGGTCACAATGAATTGCCTTTCCATAGCCACTGCCAATCGTCTTCTAACTACCAATCTACTCCCCCCCCCCCCCCCCCCACGCTATTAGCTTTATCGCTTAGCGTGTTTGCTCAAAACAAAAATGGCCATTTCAATTTTATTTCACATCTTTTTTACGCAAATGGGTATCTTCTCTAATTCTTCACAAAACGTCTGGGATAGCTCAGCCTATATTTGTCTATTATAACGCTTCGGCACTGTGTACGGTAGATTGCCATTACTTTCCAGACGTAGAGAAGCGTATCGTCTGAGGAAAAATTCATGGGTCTGCCAAAATGGTCAGTGGGATTCAAACTCGGTGCGTTGGGATTATGAAACGGGCGTTACAACCTTAAGCAACACCGCCGTCTCTATTTCTCTTTCACGCACATGTGTGTGTGTGTGTGTGTGTGTGTGTGTGTGTGTGTGTGTATATATATATATATATATATATATATATATATATATATATATATATATATATATAGTGACAGAGAGAAAGACCCACTGAAAGGAGAGAGGATAGAGTAGAGACAAGGAGAGAGAGGGAGAGGAGAGAGAGCATATTCGGTAACATAACATGTTCGGTAAAGTCTTACCGCTGAGGTGGAAAACGACACATTTCGTGTTGTTTTCAGACTGAAGAATTGTTCGTGAAATTTGGCAGATATCAATAAATGAGAAAAGCACAATTATCCGTATTAATTAGCCACACTCCAAGAAATTACGAAGAAAAACAAAAAACAAAACGACAATTTTGTTAGTTACAGCTGTTATAGCCAAAATAACATTTGTGAATGTCCCTACACGAAATCTCGCGAGAAATGTAAGCTCGCTTGTACATTTCCCAGGCTTTATATCCCGCCAAAAGGTTGAGAGCAAAAACATGTTGTGTTTGTAGCTCTACGTCATATGTTATTTTATTGATCCGCCTGTGGGTGGGGATTTCTTGGGTCTCTACGTATTTTGCTGTTGGGGATAAACAATAACAATACATGTGCGGCAAAGATCATGGTCAGCGATACGGGGCTGGGATAAAGGTCACGTGTTTTTGAGGTAGTAGAGAAGTCTAGTATAACTCAACTTAACGTCTTTATACTGGTTTAGTGTAGAAGATTGTAAAGTCTGTATTCGATCAGTTTCATTTATAGTTATTTCCTTGCTCTAAACACTATGAGCAACCAATCTATTATTGAATGCATTGATTGTCCTTGCCTCTACTACTTCATGTAGCAATGCATTCCAAGCATTCACCACTCTCTGACTAAAAAAAAAAATGTCCTAATATCTAATCTGGACATCTCTTTAGTTAATTTGTAGCTATCCTCTTGATCTTGTAGGTGGTTGTATTTTGAAGAAAAAAAATTGTTATAGTCTAATTTATCCTTTCCTTTGATTATCTATGATGCTTTCATATACACCGACGGATCAGTGCTGCGCAGTGGGACATCAGGTTGGGGTTTCTCGGCTAGAGTGAGAGGACAGGTCGTTGCTGAGCGCAGCAGAGCATACATGTCAACAACCTCCAGTATGAGAATGGAAACGGAAGCAGTGATCTCAGCACTGAAATGGATATCTGAGACTTCTATAACAAGGGCAGTCGTCGTGAGAGACGCGTAAGTAGTACTTCAGAAGGGATGGCTTAGGTACGAGTGGATAGCAGCTGTTGAGGCCTCAAACCTTCAGCGTTGACATGGATCTACTGTCCTGCTCATGCCGGGGTTCATGGCAATGAAAGAGCTGACATCATGTTTCACAAGCTCCCATCATGTGCACATTGGTGATGGATAGAAGTGACATTTTCAAATCAATCAAAGACCGCCTGCTGGGTGAGGACACCGCAATAGATGAAGCAGCAATCCACAGACTGCAAAGTTTCGACATTAAACGAGGTTCGAGCGGAGTATGGCGCATGAGAGGACGGAGGAGAGTGTACAACCAGCGAGGTACATGGATCATCAGCATCCACACCCTGCGCCATTTGCTGAGAGAGATTGAGCACCTATGGGTATGCCCGGAGTGCAGTGACGTCGATTCTAAGAAACAGAAACTGAATCTTATAGACCTGAAGTCACCTCAAATTCTTCTCATTTCTGAGTCTTTCTTTATAACTGTAATTCTGGAATCCCACTATCAGCACTGTCGCTCTTCTTTGTATCCTTTCCAGCATATTTGTATTCCCTCTACGATGACTCCCCACCTGTACACAGTACTCCAATCTCCAGTCTAACATGCATTAAACAGTTTGACTATCACTTACTTGCTCCTATGTTTAATATTTCTTTTTAATCATACCTAACACTGGTCTTTTTCACTGCTACCTGAACTTGTATGATCTATTATACCCCCTAGGTCCCTTTCTTTTTATATCCTTCTTCTTCTTCTTCGTTCGTTCTCAATCTCCCACTACCAAACCCTGAAAGGGCTTAAGTAGCAGAATGTAGTCCAGAGAACGGAATGCGTTGTGTCGTAGTTTACAGCTTGGCTGCGATATTTCCACCTTTCGGTCCAACACATCCGACTTCAGCAAGCATTCCCTCTTCGATCCCTTCTCCTTAGCCAGTCTGCCCTGCTGCAGCCTGTTATCCAGGATCACCACGTGGAGGTGTAGAAGGGTTTTGGCAGCTATGGTTCGCTGGCCCTGACGCTAGCAGTCAGCTATGGGTCGCTGACCACTGCAGCATCTCATTCTAATACTGTTTTCGCCCATATTTCCACTATGATGAAGCTCATGTGTGGAGAATAGAACTAGGATTCATAGTTAGTGGCATGTGAACTTTCAGACACAGCGTGAGATATAATGGGACGTAATCTGATAGCGTTCTTGTTTATGGTTATCTGTTCTGCGATCTTTACGGCGGGTGTTCCCATTACAGGGGTCTGACAGTGAGGATCTGAAGGGATGGGGAATAAAGGCCATATGGCCAGGTAGTATCCGCGTGGTGTTCAAGATAGGTTTTTAGTTTGCGTTGCATTGAGATAAGTGTATTCAATTGAGATGACCCCCAAATTTATATTTTTAGCAGCACATTTTGAGGTAGTGACGTCACAGAATAGTCCACTGTTTAACTGTTTGGGGTGTCAAACATTCTGCGAGAATAGACGAGAATGTCTGCTCCCGCTTATTTCTGCCGCCTTAGCTGTTACTTTGTTTATTTTGTTAAGTGACAACAATCATGATAAAGAGTGCAGCATCCAGTTTCTACAGCAGCGTGGCATTATCCATGCTGGCAGGCGATGCAATAACAACCATGTTATGCGGTTGTCCTTGGCTGAACGATGAAACATGGGAGATACTTGTCTACAAGGTTCGCGCATAGCCAACAGGCAGATCATTATGTGTGTATACCGCTGGTCTCAAAAGCTGACAAGCATCCATTATTCCAACTGACTATAACTATTCTCCTACACATCTATTTTTTTCTCGGTTTTTACTAATTTATTTAAAATAAAATCGACCCGGTTTCCCGGTAGCCGGCATGGAATGTCCCGTTACAGTCATCAGCTGTCACCTACGTATGATCGGAACCCAGGAGATTCTGCTTGGGGTGAATTGAGGGACAAGTATCAATAATAATAATAATAATAACAATTATATTTGTGCTAGAATAATAAATATACACATTATCCAGAGTTTAAATACGGAACTATTTGGCCATTCGTTGCTCGATTGTTTCGCTTCTTTACTTATCACTGACATGTTGTGGACCATAGCGCGTTTTGATTGGATGTTCAACAGCCTGTGGTCTATCAATAGCAGAATACGCTGCATCGGCATGAAACGAGTTCTCACGCACGAAACAAGTGGTGTCGGTAATAACTGGAGACGTGCCGTTTTGTGACAGGGTGCCTTAAACTGACGCCAAATGACAAGGTTTACGCAATCGATAGCATTGCACAACCGCATATTTGAAGATGCATGCGTCAGAAGTTGGAAGCAACAATAAAAATAGTCCCGCGATCAGACACACCCTCTATTTAAATACAAACCAGAAAGAGAAGTTCTTAATTTTGTTGTTGTTGACATAAAAACTTTCTACAAACTACATCCCTTAGAACATCATCTTATTCTTCACTCGACTGGTGTTATGTATCTAGCCCGATGATGTTAACGTAGGAGGATGTGCGTTTCAGGTCGTTGTCGGTCGCACACAGTTTTTCGAGCATGGTTGCTTCCCCTAGCCAGTCTGCCTCTCCCTTGGTCTGTATAAGTTGGGGCAGACGTACATAATGTTCTGGTGTTCGCTTGGGAGCTACACAATTAGAGCTCGCGTCGGTGTCTCTAAGACCCATTCTGTGGAGGTGGGCCTTGAGTCTGCAATGCCCCTAATCTGTGTCTGCCCATCTCTGACAACTGGTTGACATCCTTCAGCTGTTAGAAACCGAATCACCGCTCGCTGATCAACTCTGAACAGGTTCCGTATCACACCCGCCATGTTTTCAATGGTCTGCTGAGGAAACTATGAATCGGAGGGAGAATTATGAAATTTGTAAAACTTTACGGTTGGTATGTGCTGTTTACACCAGAAGTGACGCCATCATGCGCCTAGTACGCCTGTTCACTTGGTGCAGTTAGATCCAGTTTCATTTCAACACGCCTCGTATTGCCCAGGTGCAGGTCGAACCTGAAAAATGCGGATCTGCGTGACAACGATGTATGCGGATGTGGTGCCGTCCAAAAAACGGTCCCAGAATGCAGGGATCATGTAGAGCGGAAGATCTTCTAGGGCAATGCGTAAAACGTTCTTGGTGTCTGTTTCTGACCGAGCACTATGTAAGGAAAGTAAATAACGCACATAAAGCTGGAGTGTATATAAAATACCCAAATAACACTACGAAAACAGCTGCAAGCACCAACAGGGAAATTCTGTCATAATTACGATACAAGCGATGAGATTGGCGACGGAAGAAATTGCCGAACGCCGACCTTGGCCCTTTTCCTGTGGTATTTTCGGCAGATGCAAAATCAGTACTCCAAGCACTATTATCCGGGAAGCTGTCAGATCTACACGTTTTATTGTCAACATTGAGCAACCAGCGCAGAATCACGGTGCAGTGGATACCGTCTCACTGCGGAATACCAGGAAATGAGAGAGCTGACACACTGGCGAGGGAACGTGCCGCGGACGAGCAACCAGATGTACCAGTTACATACCATCAAAAGAAAAAGATGATTAAATCAATAATGAGCTTCCAACACAAATACACGATGACAATCACAATATAAGTAGGCAAGAGCAGATTGTCATACTGCGCCTCAGAACGGGACACAACCGACTCCGCAGCCACATGTATAACACATTTAGGATTGGCAGCTCAAGGATGTGTACATCCCCCCAGACCGGGCAGCATATACTTCAAGATTATCCAGAGTATGAGATACTGAGGCGGGCATACTGGCTAAGAGAAACAACACTGGAAGGGAAACTATATGGACCCATGTGTGAGCTGCAGAAGACAACGAGGTTCATACAAGAGCCAACTTTGCAGATGTAGACATACTCCAAGCGAACAAAAGAAGAAGAAGAAGAAGAAGAAGAAGAAGCTGTCTAGAACAAAAAATAATATTAAACATAAACTATACGAATTTGAAAACCATTTATTATCGCACTTACATTGAACCTTATTTATCAACATAATTACCACTAACATTGATTAACTTATTACATCCCTTTATCGGTGAACCAAAACCTGCAACATAGAAGTCTTTGGTCTGCTGTCTCAACCACCAAAACCTGCAACATTGAAGTCTTTGGTCTGCTGTCTCAACCGCCAAAACCTGCAGCATAGAAATCTTTGGTCTGCTGTCTCAACCACCAAAACCTGCAGCATAGAAGTGGTTGGTCTGCTGTCGCATTTGCACTTCACGTTCGTCGACGTTTGCAATTCGTCATTCACGAATCGTATCCCGCTGAGGTGAGTTCATGCATTATACTGTAGGCTAAACCATGCAAACACCCTATGGCAGATACTACACTGTCTATCATTACTCCCCTGTCAGCGAAAAATCATATCCCCCACACGCTGTAACATATGCTTATGTTGCAATCTTAACATGACGACAAGCAACGTGTAAGCGACCTTGAGAAAGTGCACCGACCGCTTTACGCGACAAACACTCCCCACGTAAATAAGAAACATTTTCTTATAATTATCTTCTACAGAAAATCCTTTAGTGCAACGCACAACAGTAAGCAGGTTGTATACTCTGTGCGCGCAGACGCCATTTTGTGTTTGAGCTGCGCACGTATATGCGAGACCTAGGGTCTGCTACCTACAGTAATTACAAAGTTGGATGTTCGATCAATCAAATACTTGTCAGCTCCCCGTGGAGCATAGGTCCCCAGCAAACACTCACCAAGTCTTCCTATCAAAAGCCAATTCTGCCCACATACTATCTGCTGCCTTTACATATTTTTCAGTTCCCTCTTCCATGATTGTCTCGGTCTTTCTCCACTTCTCTTGCCCTGTGCATTCCAGAGCAGAGCTTGCCTGGTAATGTTATCAGCTGGTTTCCGTAATGTGTGGCCTATCCATCGCCTCCTCCATCTCCCATGCTCCACTGGTATTTGTCCCGTTTCCCCCATCAGTTCCACGTTTGTGATCTTGTCCTACCACCCCCCCCCCCTTTTGTATGTTGCGCAGGCAACCATTAACGAAAGTCTCTACCTTTTTCAAAAGTACCTGTGGTGCCCTCCGTGTTTCAGAGCTATATAATAGAACAGATTTTACGTTGGAGTTGAAGATTTTTATTTTGGTGGTGGTTTCAATTTTCTTTTGACTTCCATAAATTCCTCAATGCAATGAAAGCTCTTCTCACCTTCGGTGTTCTTAACTGAAAGCTGGATGTCCCTGTCACCTAATGCCACCTCTAGAAACTTCCAGCTACATTTTCCAGCTATCCCATTGCAGTGAGTGACGTACTTTCTAACTCGCCCTCGTTTACTCTTCTTAGTTCGACCCGTTCTTCGTCAAGGAGTGGTCACCCTTGAGCGGGTCACAACTCAGGTTTCTGTCGTGGGCGCGTGTCGTCCAGTGGGAAAGTAGTCTGTCTGTTGTGGGGTCGTGTGTGTTGTGCTTGTCTAGTGAATCTCGTCAGCGAGTTGGGGGTCGTCCCCGGGGTCTCTCTTTATCGCTCGGGTACCACATGGTGTTATAGTACTACATCTTTCGTCTTGTCGTCTATCTATACGGCCAGCCCAGCGGTGTTTTGAATGGTTGACGTACTGTAGGATATTCTTGATGTGGAACATTCTCCGGATGTCTATTGTGTAGTTCGTTATGCCCACGAGGCGTCTTTCACGAGATGGATGTGAAGTTCTCAGTTAGTTCTCGGCTGCTTTTGTTAGAGACCAAGTTTCGCTACCATAGGAGAGCGCAGGTAGGATTACCGAATTGAAGATGTCCGCACATAGCCTGGTGTCTTTTATGGCGTCTGTTGCTGTCATGGCGGAGTTGAAGGCTGCCCAGTCCACCCGTTTCCATCTGGCGATCTCAGGTTTTATGTTGTTCTCCATATTGAGGAGTCTTCCCAGATAGACATATTCGTCAGCGTTCTCTACGGGCGTTCCACTAAAGAGTATTGGATTGGGCTCTGCGAAACGGTAGCGCATAGCTCTGGTTTTCCCTAGATTCATAGCTAGACCTGCTTTCCTGCCTTCCGTGTCTAGTGACCGTAGCATCTCTGTTGCTTCTAGGAAGGTCTGTGATGCGGAAGATGTCGTATATATACCCTCGTATGTTGGACGTTCGAATTCCGCCGGACACCTGGTACCAATGAGCATTGTCACTGTCACTTGATCGCGATGGCAGCAGCAGCAGCTCCACATGGTCGTCCCACATTTTGAATCAATGGTAACGATAACAGCAACACATGCTATCCTGACAGACATAACCTTCAAAATCATGGCAGGCATGCCACATGCAATTAACATTTCTAGGGCAGTTGACATTTGTAGGGCAGACATTTGAAAGATGCATCGCCGACACGTGAGGCCACGCGATCTGCACAAAGTTATCCAGAGTCTCCCACTGGGGACTGCTCATCCCCGCGAGGGGAAACGATGTGCCATTAATCGTCTTTATCACCCCCAGTGGAGCATAGACCCTGAACAAACACAGGTCACGCCTTTCCGACTTCTGCCAACACCTTAGCTGATCCGCCTTGTTTATGGCTATTTCGCTCATCCAAGTGTGCCTTCAACTCCACTTGCACTTTTGAAGTTCAGAAAAGAGACAGAAATGAATGTAACGCTATTCGGTGTTCTCCTGTGTATTCTGTGACGACACACTTGGGATTGACCTGTTCTTTCCAGAAGCTCTAAATCAGTAAATCTGTCATACCAATGCAGCCCGACTAATCTGTGCAAGCAATTATTAACGAAAGGCTGTACTTTCCTGGAACCATCCATCGTCCTGTGTCGCAGTTCGGCGTCATTCAGTTACACAGACCACGAATTTG
The DNA here is from genome assembly GCA_036924085.1 of Ariolimax columbianus. Taxonomy (NCBI): domain Eukaryota; kingdom Metazoa; phylum Mollusca; class Gastropoda; order Stylommatophora; family Arionidae; genus Ariolimax; species Ariolimax columbianus. The sequence goes on along the minus strand of JAVGWX010000020.1, from coordinate 12,796,978 downwards.
AGTTGAAAATTAGAAGTATTGTGGTGAACCCAATTTTTCGAACTGCATAGACTCCGAGGTATACTCCCATGAAAAACTGTATGGAAATGCACTGAGCTTTCAGTTGACTGCTGCCTTTGTTAGATTCATTGAAGTCGAAGTCCGAAGACGAGAAGAAGACAAACGAAGAAGTAGAAGGATTCGCACGACGGCGATGTCTTGATCCCAACATATACGCCACCTGCCTCAGTTTCTGCATGACCCTACATAGATAAACGAAAAACTCGATATCATGCTGGGGAGGGCCATTCGATATTGTTGTTTGTGTATTTCCTCCACAATCAGCGTTTTGTTTTTTTCCCCACTGTGAATATGAAACTCTACTCTCCGCCTCATCTCGTCCGGTATATTCAGATTAGATTGATAAGGCAGAAGAGCGAAGTTGGTTATTGATCTAGCAGCCTGTGGGCTCCTGCTCTTTGACCCAATGCCATATACTGGAATATGCAAGTGTTTGTGAACTGTTGTTTGATTGGTTTGGTTGGTTGGTTATTGTTCCAGCGGCATATGGGCTTATGCCCGTTGGCCAAATGCCATATAGTGGTATCTACAAGTGTTTGTAAGCTGGTGTTTAGTTCCGTACAAAGTGTTCCATTTGTCTGGCCTCGGAGGAAGAAGCTCTTTCCTAACACCGGCGAGCGCTGGAAATTCAATAAGATTATGTTCAATAGTTTCATAGACATGTGTGCACAGCCAGACTCTGAAGTAAGTTCTGGCAATACGCATACGCCCTCTGTGGTTAGGGAGGAACCAGCACCGTAATGAACAGACATGGGAAAAGAGAACCTGCATTCGTCGCACCCTGACAATCGAGGCCAATAGTAAAGGCACAGTGGCCCAGCCAGGACTGCCGATATATACAGTTGTCTGGAGCTATTGGTTACAGGTCTAGAGCCTAGGAGAACTCGACCTAACCAGTAGACAATTGGTGGCAAGGAATGGGCGCAGTGAACCCTACCGCGGCTTCGGTAACATGCAGCGTTGCTAATGCACCTCCCACCCCCAATTGCTTAATGTCAGGACAGTACGTTTCTGGCTTCTGACTGGGGTGGGAAGAAAATCCACAGACTACTCAGCCCGACAATGAGCTGTTGCTTAGTTCCGTACAGTGTTCCATTCGTTTAGCCTCGGAGGAAGAAGCTATTTCCTAACACTATCAGGCACCGGCCACTAAAAAATATGGTGTTCCCCAGTTTCATAGGATCAACAAAGTCGAGGTCCTCGAGTTGAGGCATCCGATACCAACGAATTCCACAACTATTTTGAAGACGTTGTTGTCGTCATAAGTCAGGCAATCGCCAGCGAGAACCGACAGGCTAAAACTGAACTGAACCCATGGGCTGTCCTTTATGGCAGCCTGTCCAACTTCTTCCTCTTCCATCATCTGATGAGTTGCTTACAGTCCGGTTAGGTTCACGAAAGAGACTGCGTTTCAGGTATTGGCTGGGCCCCCCCCCCCCCCCCCCCACAGTTTTCCGAGCATGGTCGCTCCCCCAGGTTAGACTGTCTATCCTTGGCCTGTATAACGAGGTGGGGGATCAACATGGTCCCCGTAGAAGTGAGCGACAAGCAGATGATGCCAAGCATAGCACAACCGCCTGGAGGGCACTGGTCCACCTTCACCAGCACGCTCGGGATGTGAGGAAAGGTACTGCAATGCGCCACCTAAATCCTTTTTTTCAGGACGCACAAGAAAGTAAACTTTTTTTTCATTTTGGAATTCACAACGACAGTTCCATTCCGTAACTGCTCAACTACATACATAGTTCACAGCCGAGAAAAGACCCATTGCTGGCGTGCAGAAAGAAGCGAGCGGCACGACAGGACAGAACGCGTGGAAGGGCCAATTCAAAACTCTGTCCACGTGTGCCCCTCGTGCGGTAGAGTTTGTCGCGGTCGGGTCGGATTGTTTGTACAGTGGTATGCCCTCACTTCTGTACACAGGACATGTCTGACGCTGTCGCAATCTTCACTTGCGAGACACAACCATCATTTGTTCACTTGCGAGACGCAATCATCATTTGTTCACTTGCGAGACGCAGGCATCATTTGTTCACTTGCGAGACGCAACCATCATTTGTTCACTTGCGAGACGCAACCATCATTTGTTCACTTGCGAGACGCAACCATCATTTGTTCACTTGCGAGACGCAACCATCATTTGTTCACTTGCGAGACGCAACCATCATTTGTTCACTTGCGAGACGCAACCATCATTTGTTCACTTGCGAGACGCAACCATCATTTGTTCACTTGCGAGACGCAACCATCATTTGTTTACTTGCGAGACGCAACCATCATTTGTTCACTTGCGAGACGCAACCATCATTTGTTCACTTGCGATACGCAACCATCATTTGTTCACTTGCGAGACGCAACCATCATTTGTTCACTTGCGAGACGCAACCATCATTTGTTCACTTGCGAGACACACCCATTATTTGTTCACTTGCGAGACACAACCATTATTTCTTCACTTGCGAGACGCAACCATCATTTCTTCACTTGCGAGACGCAACCATCATTTGTTCACTTGCGAGACGCAACCATTATTTGTTCACTTGCGAGACACAACCATTATTTCTTCACTTGCGAGACGCAACCATTATTTGTTCACTTGCGAGACACAACCATTATTTCTTCACTTGCGAGACGCAACCATTATTTCTTCACTTGCGATGGGGAACCATTATTTCTTCACTTGCGAAGGGCAATCATTATTTTTTCACTTACGATGGGCAACCATTAATTCTTCACTTGCGATGGGCAACCATTATTATTAGTTTGCAGAGTGCCAATCTGATCCATGCATGACTGATTTTTGTCGAAAACTAGCCCGCTCCTAGCTTAACTATAAGTCGATAGTTTATTTTGTGCATGTTGTTTTTTAGGTCTTTCGATGAGGATCCCACTCAATATTTTTTCAGGCGCTGAAACAAAGATAGATTTTTATCAGATTAAAGAGCTCTTTATGTAAAGGTCGAAGCTTTGCACGCCAGCATTAGCTCAAGAAATGCCACGGTTATCCAAGTTAAGATCGTGTCATCTAAATGACCCCGACTGATTGAATTAGCTATTCGCGATCTCACAGTGAGACAGTGTGAACTTTTGATCTTTTTTTTCCCCCGTTTGCTTTCTATAATTCCCAAGACGGTGTGCGTTGCACTGTGGTTTTTATTTTGCGCCTGTCAGTCCCAGTGCATCCGGCTTCAGCATTCATTTTATGTAAGGGTCTGCTTCCTTCAGCATTTTCTAACGGCTTGCTTCCCCGGGGTAACGGCCGATGCTGTGGTGGGGATCGAACCCAGCACACAGTGAACTGACATGCGTGTCATGATTATTGGGAAAACACGCGAAGACCGGATGGACACATGTAACGGACGGACCTTGCCGTCGCTCTCCAGCGGAGAAATAGCAGCTCTCTTAAAATACTCATTCCGATGTGGGGCCTCGCGAGAGTCCCGGATTGTCCTCTTTCGTCACAACCTCGCCTTGCCGGGAGTAGATAATTATGCGCATGCCGCCTTCCTTGAACGCGGTAGCCGTTTCTCTTTTCTATCATCAGCAAACCAGAGCTGCCAAGACCCTTCTACACTGCAGCAGGACAGACTGGCTAAGGAGAAGGGATTGAAGAGGGAATGCTAAAGCCAAGCTGATTAAATATCCTTATCTATCATTATCAATCTGATCCAATATTCTTATCTACCATTTTCAACCTGATCCAATATCCTTATCTATTATTATCAATCTGATCCAATATCCGTATCTATCATTTTCAACCTGATCCAATATCATTATCTATCATTATCAATCTGATCCAATATTCTTATCTACCATTTTCAACCTGATCCAATATCCGTATCTATCATTTTCAACCTGATCCTTCTTCTTCTTCTTCTTCTGCGTACACAGTCAGACAGTAACCATTATTTTTTCGAGAAAAGCGGCGGTCATCCTGAGGCTCTCGCCACTGCCATAGAGCTTGTCTTGCAGTTCCACTGGTAATGGCCACATCTGCTCTCTCTGATCCTCGTATGTCGGGCAGTTCTGTAGCAGATGTTCAGTGGTCATTTTACCAGTACCGCACGGGCATTCGTCGGTACACCCTATCTACAATTTGTTGAATAGGTGGTACCTCAGTCTGTTGTGGCCAGTGCGAAGTCTGAAGACAACTACCTGCTCTCTTCGGTTCAACTGGTAATAGGCATCGTTTTTGGTGTAACCAGTATGTTCGGTTTCCCATTTGGTCATGTATCTGGCTTTGATAAGCCGTTTTGACTCTTCGTACGTCATACTGGTATCTGTTTGTGGTAGTCTTGCACCTTCTTTTGCCAGTCTGTCTGCCTCCTCGTTGCCTTGGATGTTGCAGTGTGACGGGACCCACTGTACCACTACCCTTTTTGGTGCGGACTGCTGGCACAGTTTGCAGAGTGCTGCTCTTAAGTCATTAAGCTCAGTGTTTTTCTGGCTTTTTAGCGCTGTGACTACGGCGAGAGCATCTGTCAGCAGGACTATATGGCTCTCATTTTCACTGTGTGTCACCATTTCTTCCACTGCCGCCCTCAGTGCCTCTGCCTCCGCTCTGAAATTGCTTGTGTACTTACCAGTAGCGATTGACAGTGTTATTTTTCTGCCATTTGGTAGGTTCAGGAATGCTCCTGCCCCTCCGTTCTGTGTAGTGTTTGTTACAGAACCGTCGGTGTATGCATGGGTCCAGTCCATGCTTGGGTAGCTTTTCGTTATGAAGCTTAGGGTAGTGTCTCTCCTTTCTTTTTCAGTCTGGCAGTTTTTGTTTGCAATACCTGGTATATTTTCTACCACCTCTGGAAATATATCCTGCCTCCAGGTAGGTTTTCGTACAGTAGTGATGGGTTTTGGTGTTGTTAGTGCGTTTATGGGATCTTCGTGCATCTTTGCTTTGGCTATTTCTGCAAAGTTTCTCCGCTTTAGTTTCCCATTTCCCAAATTGTTTAGTCTCTGGTACATTGGATGGTCCGTCAGTCTTCGGAGTTTCTCTGACTGCAGCTGGGCTCTGCAGTCTCTTCTGTCCATCATGGATTGCAGTTTTGTAATCTTTTCAAGTTCTACAATTGGCGTTGTCTTCATGCCACCTGTTATGATTCTCATGGCTTGGTTTTGAAGTTTGTTAACTTTATCGAAGTTCGCCTTCGCTGCTGTTGTCCATGCCGCAATGCCATACTCGAGAACTGGTCTCACTCTTCCAGTGTACAGTTTCTTTAGTATGCCTTCGTCTGCTCCCCAGCTTGTGCCAGCAAGTTTCCTCATGATTGCCATTCTTTCTCTGGCTTTCATTCGGTTTCTCTCAATCTGACTTTTCCATGTCATGCGCCGATCAAATGTGACTCCCAGATAGGTTGGGTTGTCGTTTGGCTGCAGGATTTTGCCATTTAGACTTAATTTGGTACTTTGGGGTTTTAATGAAAGCGAGAATATTGTGCACGTGGTTTTCTCCTCGTTTATTTTGACCAGCCATGAGTTCGCCCACTCTTCCAGCGATGTTAGGGCCGTCTGCATCCGATTTCTTGCTATGGTGAGATTCTTTTCAGAGGTCCACATAGCCAGATCGTCTGCAAACATTGAGATATGGACTCTTCTTGGTATATTCTCTGTAATATCGTTTATATATACCAGGAAGAGTGTGGGTGACAATACTCCCCCTTGGGGTACTCCCTGCTCGAGTGTCACCTTTTTGCTCATCTGCCCTTGTACTTGGACTCTGGCCGTTCTTTGTTTGAGGTAGTGGTTGATCCACTTGTACATCTTCCCACAGACATCACTTCTTCTTAGCTTGACTCTAAGTCCGTCCTTCCAGACTTTGTCAAATGCCTTTTCCAGATCCACCCAAACAGCTACTGTGTGTTTCTGTGCCTGGTAGGCATCTTCTATCTCCTGGGCTATGAGGATGACCTGGTCCTCAGTGGATCTGTGCTGTCTAAAGCCGGCTTGCTGTGGAATTAGTATTCGTTTTTCTTCCAGATGCCACATCAGTCTGGTGTTTATCATCCGTTCCATCAGCTTGCCGACACAGCTCAGTAGGCTGATGGGCCTGTATCCATTTGGATCTGTTTTATCCTTTCCTGTTTTTGGTACTGGTACCAGTATTGCGTCTTTCCACGCCTGGGGTACAATACCCCTTTTCCAGCTTTGGTTCAGGACTGATAGTAGTTTCCTCTTCGCTGTTTGGCCCAGCCCCATCAGCATTTCGTTTGTTATCCCGTCTTTTCCGGGAGATTTCCTTTTCTTTAGCGTTCTCATAGCCTCTTCCATTTCGCGCATTGTTAGTTTGGCCATCATGTGCTCTTCGGGAGCCGTATTTATGTTTTCGTGTCCCTTTAGCTCTTCGCTAATGTCTGTATGCTTATCTGCAGGGACCTCGATGTGGTTTGCTCTGGCATAGTGATCGACAAAGGCGTTTGCGGCTTTCTTACCTGTGATCAAGTTCTCGCCCTGCTTGATAGTAATTTGTTTATTTGACGGGGTTTCGTCGTTCATGGCTCTGACTAGCTTCCATAGCTTGTTCCCGTCTTTGTCCAGGTTTAGACTTTCCGTTTTATTTTTCCAGCTTTCTCTTGCTGTTTGCTTGAGAGTGTGTTTGTACTTCGCCGCTGCAGCTTTGAGGGCGATGTTTGCCTCCATGGATTTTTCTCGCTCTGCCATGTTCCTAGCATTTGTTACTGCATCTTCCACTTTCTGCAACTCATCATTCCAGTAGGGCTTATAGTTTTTCCTAGCTCCTCTTGGGATGGTTTCAGTGGCGGCTTGCATTATTGCCTTGCTTAGGCTCTCTACCATGGGCTTCATTTTGGTGTTTCGTGTGTTGATGGTTTCACACAGCCCATCTGTCAGGATTGCAAATCTGTCCCAGTCGGCTCGTTTGTAATTCCAACGTGGGAGCGGTTTTGTTTCCTGTGGGCCTACTTCCATGTCAATGGTTAGCCTGATCGGCCTGTGGTCGCTACCTGCCAGTTGGTTTAGCACCTGGCGGTCTATTTTATGGTGTATGTCCTGTGTGGAGAAGGCCAAATCTGGAGTCGAGGTGGTATGCCATGTTCTTGAGTAGAAGCTAGGGCTATCCTCCGGCCTATTGATTAGGGAGAGATTTGCATCTATCTCCCAATCTTCCACTTCGTCACCTCTGCTGTCTGTGTCAGAGTATCCCCATCTCTCCGAGTGGCTGTTGAAATCTCCAACTACTATGCAGTTGGAGTCTCTGACCTCCATACTCGAGAGCGATAGGTCTCTGTTTGGTGGTCCGTACAGATTGAAAATGCGGAGCTTCGTCTCTTGAGCCATTATGTCCACTCCTACAATTTCTGCTTGTCCGGTGTGATTGACAGATACCGCGCTACTCGGTATGCAGTTTCTGGTCAGTATCAGGACCTCTCCTTTGTGGCCTTCTCTATCTAGACGGAAGGTCTGATATCCTCTGATTGAGAATTTATGGTTATTGTTGAGGTGCGTTTCCTGGATACATGCCCCGTCAATCTTACCTTCATGCAGGTGGTGTGTTAGGGAAAGTTTTTTGTTAATGACTCCCTCCGCATTCCACTGTAGTATTTTGAGGGTCTTGAGGTTTTGGCCAATAGAGGTTGCCCCATAGCCATGTGCCTTGACTCCACGACACATGGGTGGGTGACCACCAGTAGTCAAGGGTGGGCCCCTTCGAGGCGTGGGGCCCGGCACTATCGCTGCCTGGCGGGACTCCGCAGGATGAGCGCCATGCGTTTTTCGAATAGGTTGTACTGCCATCATACTGTGATTTACGTTGCACTGTTTTGTTAGGCTTGCGGCCCCGTGCATCCGATTTCAACAGGCGTTTCTGTAGGGATGCCCTCCTTAGCCTTTGGCTGTCCCCAGCCTATCTGCAAGGCAGCAGTTGTTTATGATCAGAGTTTTCTCTCTTATGGAAGTTGTCTTACCAGACTATCGAGTCTTCACTACTCGTGTCTATAGGGTGCAATGATGATATGTGATGATATATGAGATGGACTGGTTTACCCGGAAGAGAGACAGTCCAGTGTGTCTGTATCCCAGGATCGTCACGTCCTGCCAGAAACGTAGCATTTGCATGTGAGTGGGGTATCTCTTTTTCCCTTTATTTTCTTGGCTTCTATGCAGGGATGGTACGCCTAGCATTCCCCGCCACCTGGGGTATTGACACAGTGGGGCAGGTGTGCAATGTCCGCTGGTCTGCATCTCTTCTGCGTCCAGTATGATAGTTATATGACTGATAACGTACAGAGGTAGATATCGTAGCCGGAGTGCATTCAGCCAGAGGACAAGCCTGGTAATGTCACGGAGATGTTGTTCGCCTGATGTGCGGACAACTCTCATGGTCAGTGGTTGAGTCTTGACAGTTCACAGTGAGGTGGCTGCTTTACTGTTTTCGACACCCCGACCAGGTTCTAAGTCTTTGGTTGGTGTTTTCACACCCCGTCGCCGTATAGGGTGAGTATCAAGCAGTTTTCCGCCCGCTTTGATTGGCGGGCGGCAAGGACCTCTTACTGTGGCTCTACCTGATAGGGCTGGGGCGCAAGCCCCAGGTCCCGGGCATGTAGGAGCCTCCCATTGCAGTGGTGCTGAGATTTTGGGCGGGATTGCGGCTTACAAGGGTTCGGCCGTAATCCCCCACATGGTAGCCTCGCGCCCTTGGCTTATCAGCCTGGTGCGTGAACCAAAGTGTCTGCGGCTCCTCTCGATTTGAGCTGGTTTTCCGTAGCAACGCCCTGTCATTTGTAGGGTAAAACTGACCTGTCTTCAGATGATCTATTTCCAGCACCCGTTCACTATTTGGTCAGACGATTTTATTGAGGGCTTTTGTTTGTCAATGACCAGGTATTTGAAATCTGCGGTTTCTGCGGAGTTAAACACGATTTCCGTAGCGTTCTTTCATTTGAGTGTTTGAGAGCTGACTTGTCATCCGTGAGTCTAATACCAGCGTACGTTCATTATTAGACCCAAACGGCAGTGCTCTCGATTTGTCAGTTGTTCTACAGTATTGGCGTGTTCAGTCAAATTAAGCCACAGGTTCCACACCTGGTGGTGCCCTTCCGTCAATTCCCTTAGCGAGACAATCAAGTTTCTTAGAGGGTAGCCCCAGATTTTCGAGGGTCTAATTCCAGCACATGTTCTCTATTAGCCCCCACGAAGGTGTACTTTTTGATAGTCATTCTGCAGTATTGGCGTGTTAAGTTAATTTAGGTCTCAGGCTCCACTCCTGATAGTGCTCTTCCGTCAATTCCTTTTTCAGAACACTGGATGCAGACCTAACCGGGCCACAGGGGGCATAACCCCAGATTTATGGGGGTCTAAATCCAGCACCAGTTCCATATTAGACCCCAGAAGAGTGGTCTCGGCATGTCAATCATTTCAGTGTTGGCCGTGTTGAGTCAAATTAAGCCGCAGGCTCCACTCCTGGTGGTGCCCTTCCGTCAATTCCTTTAAGTTTCAGCTTTGCAACCATACTTCCCCCGGAACCCAAACACTTTGGTTTCCCGGAAGCTGCCCGCAGAGTCATCGAAGCAACTCCTGCGGATCGCTAGTCGGCATCGTTTATGGTCAGAACTACGACGGTATCTGATCGTCTTCGCGCCTCTGACTTTCGTTCTTGATTAATGAAAACATTCTTGACAAATGCTTTCGCAGTAGCTCGTCTTGCGGCGATCCAAGAATTTCACCTCTAACGCCGCAATACGAATGCCCCCGTTTGTCCCTGTTAATCATTACCTCCAGTTCCGAAAACCAACAAAATAGAACCGAGGTCCTATTCCATTATTCCATGCACCATTATTCAGGCAGCCGAGGCCTGCTTTGAACACTCTAATTTTTTCAAAGTAAACGCGCCGGCCACCCAGGACGCTCAGCGAAGAGCACCCGTGGGAGAGAGCCGGCAGACGGTAGGGCAGGAGACAACGGGCAGTGAACCGGCGCGAGCCGGACCGCCCGCCTGCGCCTGAGATCCAACTACGAGCTTTTTAACTGCAACAACTTTAATATACGCTATTGGAGCTGGAATTACCGCGGCTGCTGGCACCAGACTTGCCCTCCAATAGATCCTCGTTAAAGGGTTTAAAGTGTACTCATTCCAATTACGGGGCCTCGAAAGAGTCCCGTATTGTTATTTTTCGTCACTACCTCCCCGTGCCGGGAGTGGGTAAGTTGCGCGCCTGCTGCCTTCAATATCATTATCTATCATTATCAACCGGATCCAATATCCTTATCTATCATTATCAACCTGATCCAATATTCTTATCAACCTGATTCAATATCCTTATCTATTATTTTCAATCTGATCCACTATTCTTATCTATCGTTATCAACATAATCCAATTTTCTTATCTATCATTATCAACATGATCCACTATTCTTATCAACATGATCCAATATCCTTATCTATCGTTATCAACCTCAGTTAATGTTTTTATCTACCACCTCAAATAATATTAATGAACGTCATTATAAAACGAGGAAAATGTTCTTGTCAGTTATTATAAAACACAGGTAATGTTCTTGTCAGTTATTATAAAACACAGGTAATGTTCTTGTCTGCTATTATAAAACACAGGTAATGTTCTTGTCTGCTATTATAAAACACAGGTAATGTTCTTGTCTGCTATTATAAAACACAGGTAATGTTCTTGTCTGCTATTATAAAACACAGGTAATGTTCTTGTCTGCTATTATAAAACACAGGTAATGTTCTTGTCTGCTATTATAAAACACAGGTAATGTTCTTGTCTGCTATTATAAAACACAGGTAATGTTCTTGTCTGCTATTATAAAACACAGGTAATGTTCTTGTCTGCTATTATAAAACACAGGTAATGTTCTTGTCTGCTATTATAAAACACAGGTAATGTTCTTGTCTGCTATTATAAAACACAGGTAATGTTCTTGTCTGCTATTATAAAACACAGGTAATGTTCTTGTCTGCTATTATAAAACACAGGTAATGTTCTTGTCTGATATTATAAAACACAGGTAATGTTCTTGTCTGCTATTATAAAACACAGGTAATGTTCTTGTCTGATATTATAAAACACAGGTAATGTTCTTGTCTGCTATTATAAAACACAGGTAATGTTCTTGTCTGCTATTATAAAACACAGGTAATGTTCTTGTCTGCTATTATAAAACACAGGTAATGTCCTTGTCTGCTATTATAAAACACAGGTAATGTTCTTGTCTGCTATTATTAAAGCACATGTAATGTTTTTGTCTGCTATTATAAAACACAGGTAATGTTTTTGTCTGCTATTATAAAACGCATGTAATGTCCTTGTCTGCTATTATAAAACGCAGCTAATGTTCTTGACTGTTGTTATAAAACCTAGGTCATGTTCTTGCCTCTTATCCCCATACCTATTCCGTTTGATACAAAGTGCCTTCCCCCAATTGTTCCATACAAACCTCTCTCCCCTGAATGTTACATACAAACCTCTCTCCCCTGAATGTTACATACAAACCTCTCTCCCCTGAATGTTACATACAAACCTCTCTCCCCTGAATGTTACATACAAACCTCTCTCCCCTGAATGTTACATACAAACCTCTCTCCCCTGAATGTTACATACAAACCTCTCTCCCCTGAATGTTACATCTACGCTTCCCTTCCAAATCAGCTATTTCTAATCTTGGCCCGTTGTATCCAAACTTCCCTTCCTTTTTCCGTACATCCAAGCATCCCTTGCCCCTCCTCTTATATCCAATCGTATCCTCCCTACCCATATTTCCAAACTTCTCTCCTCTCTCATATTCAAACATCCCTATCAGTTCTTTACATACACACTTCTGTCCCAAATTATATCCCAAAGTTTCTCCCCTTATTTGTATGAAGATATATATATATTTTTCAAATGAAACCGGACTTAACTACACCAAGTGAACGTACGCATGCTGACGCCACTTCTGGCGTAAACAGCACTTATCAACCGTCAAGTTTGCAAAATTGCATTATCCTCCTACTACTCATGGTTTCCTCAGCCGACCATTGAAAACATGGCGGGTGTGATACGGAAACCGTCCAGAGTTGATCAGCAAACGGTGATTCGGTTTATAACAATTGAACGATGTCGACTAGTTGACATTCACCGCAGAATGCAGGCAGTGTATGGTGACAAAAGTGTGGCGAACGTAAGCTCCGGCGACGGTCCTCCCAAATTGCTGCATCAATTTTGGCGATGGTATCTTCTGACGCAACAATATGCGCCTGACCTGGTCTCGGAAGATCTTTCGTTAACTCACGTCCTTCCTTAAACACCATTGGCCAGCTCTTCAATGCTGTCTTCGACACACTTTTGGTACTATACACTGCCTGCATTCTACGATGAATGTCAACTGGTTGACATCCTTCAGCTGTTAGAAACCGAATCAGCGCTCGCTGATCAACTCTGGATGGATTCCGTATCACACCCGCCATGTTTTCAAAGGTCTGCTGAGGAAACTATGAGTCGGAGGATAATGAACTTTTGCAAACTTGACAGTTGCTATGTGCTGTTTACATCAAAATTTACGTTCTCATGCGCATCCTGTTACGTTCTCATGCGCATCCTACGGATATTCAGTTACGTCCGGTTTCATTTGAACCGCCTCGAATATATATCACACACACACACACACCCGCTTCCATCCCTTGCTTAACCTAGATCCCAGACCACTCGTGCTAACACAGGCTTTTGGATCAATATTTCTTTGTGCAATACCACGTTTTCTTGAAGAGTGAAATCTGCATCTGTCAACGGGGGTATGTCAGCAAGCGGAGCCCTCACTCACAATTATATGTGCCATGTGGGTAAATGCCCGCTAAGGAGCCTTAGAATCCCAGACTTATAAATCATAAATAACGTCACCAAAAATACAAGTATGTTTTAAGCAAACAGAGCTGATAAGCCAAACCCCCTCAACAAATGACTTCATTTATTCGTCCATTTTCGACAGCTGGGTATAAGAGGACTTTTCTTGTTCTGCTGTCTTATAAGCATTACAGCGTTTCCCAATCTTTTTACATCAGCAAACGGGTGAAAATAGGAACAATTTTTCGCGGACAGTAAGAATAGCAGCACTGCCCCACGGAGGGCATGTCGTAAGAGGCAACTGTTTGACATGGTATAACACCGACCATGATTGGGTGGTTTGTTAATAGCAGCAATGACAGAAATACAAATCATTATTTATATCATTGGCTATTTCAGTCTTGTCAGACGATAGTCAGTTGCAATTTGAAAAAAAGGGGATGTAACTACAGCCCATGATGAAAACGAATGTGACTCGTAAGACCAATCCGAGCAAAGAAGCATCTTATACGGTGTGTGCAAGGACAATCAGAACTGTTTGCGCCATCGCATGACGTGGAGCGTCTTCTCCAACCCTGAGTCCTTAGCCTATCCGCAGTCAGTATCTCATGTGTCTGTATTCCATGCCTCTACATGCATCACGATCCGTGGCTCCAAATATATGCCCTCATCATTCATATCCCGCTTGCATACATCCTTGTACCGAAGTAGTGGCCGGGGCTCCGAGACCTTTTCCCCAACTGTAATTTTCCATTTGGTATTCTGCCATCCTCCAAGTGTGTCCCAGGCATCTGAGACTAAGCATGAAAAATACTGTGGTAGTGCCCGTTCTCTTCAAAACGTCTGCGTTGGTGATCTTGTCCTGCCACCCAACTCCTAGGATTTGCAATTATATTGTATTGTGTGTATTTGTTTTTAAATCTAATATTACACATATGAAAATTATATACATATTTGTGTTTAATGTCCAATGCTAAAAATAGAATGTGAGGCAGCGTGACCTAGGTCACAGTCACTACGCACAGGATTCGAATCCTACCGTGTCCGGTTTGGCAGACGGGTTTTTTTTCTCGGCCAGTTTGCCCCTGCAGGTACAGAAAGTAATAGCAACCTACCGTACTGCACACCTGCCAAGACACTTACAACAACCAAATTGGATAAAGGTTGTAAGAAGCGACGTTTGGTAAATGACACGCGACTTACATTTGTTTTACAATATTAAAAAGTCATTACAGTTAAAGAAACCAAGATTTTACAAGTGTGGGAATTCAAGTACTCGGGTAGTGTCTCCATACAGGACGCAGATTTACACAGAGGCCGTTATATCAGGTGCTAAAAAGCAAATGCAGTGGCGTACCAGGTGTCCCTATTATTGAAACACCTTAAGATAAACATGTCCACAAAAAGGCCGCTGAGCAACAGTATACTAAAAACTTTAACAGACACTAGAGAGAAAGATCACGACATGGGAGATGAGATGCCTCCGGAAAACAATCAACGTAACTGGGAGAGACAGAATGCGCAATGAAGAGGTGCAATGCATCTTTGAATTAAACTGCACTGAAAAATTGTGATGGGGAAGAGAATCAAATGGTTCGGCCACCTAATGAGAATGCAACCTGATCAACTACCCATGTGCGACTATAGCTTGCGGCGATCAGATTTTCGCAACCGTGGCAGACGGAAAACGAGATGGATAGGAAATATGGATATTCGAAATCATGAGATGACGACTACTTCAGCGGCGCGTCTGGACATGGACAGAAAACTACGGCTACCCATTGTGCAAGTGGATAAGACAAGGCAAGACAAGAGGAAAAACGTCTTGAACTTTTGAGAGAGCAATATGGCATTCAAATAAAGTCAGCGTGATATATGTTGCTACTTCTTTGCTAGAATATTTGATAACCATGGCTGCAGCCTTAGTTTCTGGGAAACGAAAAGATGCATTGGTAACCTTTTCTTCTTCTTCTTCTTCTTCTTCTTACGCTGTCAGACGTCAACTTGAATTTGTTCGAAGAAAGCAGCTGTCATCCTGAGGCTGTCGACACTGCCTAGAGCTTGTCTAGTGTTGCCACTGGTGATGGCCTCATGTGCTTTCTCTGGTCCTCGTATAACGGACAATTTTGCAGCAGATGTTCAGCGGTCATTTTCCCTGTACCACAGGTGCATTCGTCAGTAGCACCTATCCTCATGACAACCTTTCGATTTCTCTGGTTTGATTACTGGCAGGGCTCAACAAGTTTTCTCACCCAAAAAGACAGTCGAAAATAAGACCAACAATTTAATAGCTGTGTAACTGAGAGATGTGGATGTATACCGCTCGACCTAAGTGCCTGTCCTGACATATGGATGTGAGTCATGGGCAATGACTACAGCCTAAAAAAGGCAATTACAAACTTCAGAAATGAGGTACCTAAAGGGACGAAAAGGGACAAGATCCGCAACCAGACAATACATAGCAATCTTGAAGTTCAACCCCTGCAGACACGAGTGGAGCAATCCCAACTATAGTGGTTTGGCCATGTCTGTAGAATGGAAGAAGATCGGATACCAAAGCGGTCATGGGAGATCAAAAGTCAAGGACGCAGACCCAGAGGAAGTCCCAAAGTACGTTGGGAAGACAACATACGACAGTCCCTAATTGATAGAGGGCTGGATTGGAAAGAGGCCAGGAAAAAGACGGCGGATAGAGCAGCGTGGCGTTCTCTTTGGCAAACCTCTACACCTCACGGTAGAAGAGGAGCGACTAAGTAAGTAAGTAAGTAACTGAGAGATGGATATTCGTTGATACCAAGTGGTTTGCCGGAGTCTATGTGTATCACAAAATCAAGAACAGCACCACTGCCCCACGAAGGGCATGTCATAAGAGATGACTTGTTTGACATGTCATAACACCGGCCATGATTGGGTGGTTTGTTAATAGCAGCAAAGATGTCGCATAACAGGCTGCGGGTCTTCTTTGCTCTAGTGTTTGAGTCTATTAAGATAAACTCGCACATCGGTTAACCTCTCTACAAGAAACTGAGTAAGTTTACTCTTTTGTGCGTCCTGAAAAGGGCGTTAAGTGGCAGGTTGTGGTAGCTGTCCTCACATCCTGAGCATGCTGATAAAGGTGGACACGGGCCTCCTGGCGGTTATGCTATGATTGGCTACATCTGAGTGGCGCTCACTACTGCAGGGATCATATCAGTTCACACCTCGTCAGCCAGACTGCCTTGAAAACGGCCTGTTTCCAGGGATTGCTGCATGGAAGAGAGATGGTGGTCTTGATCAGTATATTGTGCCTGACAATGACGCGATGTCCTGGTCAGTATATTGTGCATGACCAGACTAGCGTCTCAGTTCCCTATTTGAAGAAAGGAGATCGCATTTGATAAGATCACAGATGGTTCCCTGGTTCAAGAGGACCCCAGTACCTTCACTGCATGTTTTATAGAAAGAGAGAAAAGAAAGGACGCACAGGACAAACCACTACTGCTCCCCCTGTATCGGTAACCATGGATATAAGAAAAACTAGTATATTCAAAATGGCCAGCATAAGCAACAAAAAAAACATGTTTACAGTGAAGCTGGTAGCGTCCCCCCCCCCCCCCACCCCCCTTATGAAAACTGATGGAAAGCCTGTATGTTTAATATGCCAGAAATCAATATGTGCTGTCAGGAAATACATATGAAAAGACATTATTAGATAAAACATGCTATCAAGTTCGCCAGTCTCCGGGCTCTGCCTGCGCAAACAAATTGAGCCTTCTAAAAAATATAATTGAAATCGTTACAATCTATTTTAAGAAAGCATCAGAGGCCGCTGAGAGTTGTGTCAAAGCTAGCTAGTTATACCATTGCTAACAAAAATTTGCCAAAAAAACTGTTTTCTGATGGGAGAATTTGTGGAGGAGTGCCTTTTAGAAGCAACTGCAGCTGTATGCACAAACAAAGCTGATGTCTTAAGAAAGATTAGCTCTGTTACTAGGAGAGTAGGAGAACTGGTATTGAATGGTGAGGCATTGAAAACAAGTTGGGAGCACGCAAATTCTTATCAATTGCTTTAGATGTATTGATAGTTGCCCATCGAAAGTCAAGGTGGCCTTAGCATCATACGTGTGCTGCGAGATGCGTTCTCATATGGCTCTAAAGACTAATCCTGGCACTGCAGAGTTTGCAGGCACCAGGGCCACTCATGTGTCGTCGTGCGTTCTGCTCTTTCGGATGGCACGTCTACTCTGAGCCTCTGCGAGTATGTTTCGCTCTGCGATATGAGCGCCTTTGGTGATGCTAGTGTGCTAGGTGGAATGGTTCTGAGCAAGCAACTCCCTGGAGGTGACATCAATGTTGAAGCTTTTAATGTTTCGCTCTGGGATCTGAGCACCTTTGGTGATGCTAGTGTGCTAGGTGGAATGGTTCTGAGCAAGCAACTCCATGGAGGTGACATCAATGTTGAAGCTTTTAATGTTTCGCTCTGGGATCTGAGCACCTTTGGTGATGCTAGTGTGCTAGGTGGAATGGTTCTGAGCAAGCAACTCCATGGAGGTGACATCAATGTTGAAGCTTTTAATGTTTCGCTCTGGGATCTGAGCACCTTTGGTGATGCTAGTGTGCTAGGTGGAATGGTTCTGAGCAAGCAACTCCCTGGAGGTCACATCAATGCTGAGCTTCTCAGAGACACTTTCAAGTTAAGGTGTCTCTCTAGTCTTTGTTCTGCTCCGCTAACGAGACTCTGCCTGTTCTGAGCTCAAGGTATAACAGCTGCCTGGGGATGCGCACATCAGGCATGTGAACATGTACCATACATCCTATCTGGGCTTTTTGCAGAAGCGTATGGATGCTAAACCTGTTAAAATTGCTAAGAATTTCAGGGGCACTTTGTCCTGTCACATGATTGTGAGCGGCCTATGCAGACAGCTCAAGTGACAACGATTTAGCGTGTCTTTTAGCCACTACCCATGTTTCGCAAGCTAGCAACAAAGTGATTAACACTACAGCATGAAACACTTTTACTTTGGTGGCGACACTGATGCCCTGTTGGCAACAGACATTTTCAGTCTTCCAAAAGAAGAGCTCGCCTTTGCAATCCTGCTGCTGACCTCAATGTCAATATTCGCGTCTCTGGTGAGGGTATTGCCTAGATAGGTCAAGTTATTGGGGGGACCCTTGGTCTTGAGGTAAGGTGTTCGCCTCGGGTGCTGCAGGTCGTGGATTCAAATCACGGTGGAGGCCGAGATTTTTTCACGTGGATCATTCGGTAAAAGATTTTCCCTGTTCTTTGAGTCGTGAGATCAGACACCGTATGCAGTGGCACACACGTTAAAAATTCCGTGGCAGACGGAAAATTGAAAAGATTAGGTTTAACGGCCGCTGATTGAGCAAAATTCAAGTTAAAAATATACTCAAATTATTCTAAGAATTCTCGCCCCACAGAGAATGTCGCAAAAAGAGGACTGTGTGACTATAACATCAGGTCTTGGTTATATAGTTAGAGGTGTGGCATAGATGTATGCGGGTCTACCTTGCTCTAATTTACGCTTCCATCACCACCAGTCCCAAAAATAGGTGATAGTATATTCCAGGGGCTACCAACCTAATGGTTGGTAACAGATATTGGCATTGACCTGGCAAGTGACCAGCGATTCTTCGCCTGCCAAAAAATGTGAAACAAAGCCAGTCACACCTCCCCACGACACAAGTGGACTGAAGATAGATAGATAGTGGTAAAGTTATCAATGACCTAGAGTCGTTGGTCTGTACAGTAAAATTTGGTTCAATGTACAACTTCCCTATAGCAGCATGGAAGAGCACCTCGGTTTCTCTAGCATTAATAGTGAGAAACAAAAGTTACTGCAAGCCGCAGAAAACTCCAACATGTGGATAGCGTATTATGTTTTGAGCAAGTGTCAAGGGCGGAATTACCAGCAAGCAGGATATCCTAGCTCGCAGCCTCCCTTAATTGGTGCAAGACTTCAAACATTTCGGACTGAACGGCTGACCCTGCGCTCTGTACCTGATATGCTCTTTAAGTGTCAAATTCAAAACCAGAATTTAACTCATTTTCAAATATTGAAACTGTCATATCTCCCCTTCAGACCAGTTTCAAAATGTCTGCACTGACGAAAAGACTCTAGATGTGAATATGAAGGACACTTTAATGTGACACACCTGAAAATTCCAATGAAGTCTTTCCTAAAATTTAACTAAAAGTATGCAGAAAAGAGGAGCCATGGTAGCACAGTGGTCAGTGCAATAGCTTTCCAGCTGAGCGATCGAGGTTAGCGCCGGATTTTTCCCTATCTCCATAATGGCTCTCGGTGTACACCCAGCATAAAAAATTGGGTACTGTAATGAGCAGGTGTGATACCATGTGAACTTTAATATTGTCGACGTCACAGTACCAATAGGGCATACGTGTAAGATATTAACTTAGATGCTTCAGGAAGCCAATTTTGAATTAGTAAACGTTAACGTCCTTCGATTGTAACATGTAATTTGTATTGTTTATTCAAGACCCAATTTTAATTGAAAATATCGGAGACTTAATACGCTCAGGATGTGAGGAGATACTACAACCTACCACATAATGCCCTGTTCAGGGCACACAAAAGAGTAAACTTACTCATTGTGGGCATTAAACAACAATAACAGGGTAGTTTTAAAGAAAACATTTTTGGAAAGAGGGATGAATTACAGGCAGTTGGTGAATTGGGTTCATAGGACTAAAGAAGGTTGAAGAGCTCTGGAGTAGTGAATAATTCCACACAGAAAACACTTATTGAACTTACCTATAGACTCCATAGTGCTTGCCAGAGGCCCGGTCGCCACATATAGCACAGATGTGCTTTGTGTGAAGTGAGGAGTGAGGAAGGCCAGGGGAGGGGCTCGGCCCCGAGGGGCTCAAGCACAGCATGGGCGGGGAGCCCATTGAGGAGGTCGGGGAATGCATGCCTGGGGAGTGCATTTGAGGTGGCCCTGGTGAGGGCTGTGTGGAGGTGGCCATGCCCGACATCCCACCAAAGCCGTAGTAGCCTCCATGTGTGGACGTCGGGGAGGTCAAGGAGGAAATGTCTGGCTTGATGTCTGGCATATGGTGGCCTCCCATGGACATGCCCATAGACATTCCACCTGACATGCCACCACTCTCCAGAGTGTCTGAAAGAACACAATTTAAAAAAATGGATGAAAAATACATTATACAGGTTTTGAATATAGAAAATATTTCACAACTCTTTCTATTTTATTTTTACATTTGTGATGATTATTTTTTCTTTTCTTGATCTTTTCTGACTTTTCTTATTATCATTACCATTCGTCGATGATCACTATCTGTACAGAAGTGGGGATAACTCTTATAGTGTTATATTTATCTATCGTCAGTGTTTCATAAACCGCCGGTCCTCGAACCAGTTCTAGTCTATAAAATGTTCTGCCGACCAGCGAACAACTGATTACGCCTTAAGCCACAAACTGTGGAGATCGGGTTGATGTGATCTAAGCTCTTACTGGCTATTGCAAGCTCAAATGATGTCAGCTACACAAGAATCTGTACTTTTCAAACACAAGAGCTCATCTATATTTGGCGTCTTTCCTTATCAAAGTAAGTGAGGTCTTTTTGGGGTGAAATGCCTACAAATATTGTGATACGTAAATTAGGTTATCCAAAATTCATAGGCAAGCTATACAGGTTAATTTATATACTAATACTGTCTTGTAGTATTTTGAAAGGCACGTTTGTTTGTGTTTGTCATCATCATCAGTCCCGAAACCTGAAATTTAATTGGAGCACCAATCCTGCTGAATGTTGGACCAGTTTCCGACACTTCACTCGGTTTTGTGACAGGATATTTGTTGTAGCTATAGACCTTCCTGTCCACTCTCTGATGTTGTCTTCCCATATCTTTATATTGGCCAACCTCTCCCTTAACAGTGCCCAAAAGTGCCTTATTCATGACTTGGTCTAGATATGTCATATCCATTGCACTAGCTCTTCGCTCTAGAACTGCTGAACGAGTCCAAGTACATACATTTTTGCACTTTGTGTGTTTTTGTGTTGTAAAATTTGAATCGTTACATAATAAAAAAAAAAAAAAAAAGGAAAACAGCAAAAACTTCGTAGACTTCGTTTGAAAAGAACATGTCCCATGACATATGTAAAGTTAGACTTCATTCTTGAAAGCATGTCATGACATATGTAAAGTAGACTACATTCTAGAAAGAACATGTCATATGACTATAAAGTAGGCTACATACTGGAAAGCATGTCTCATGACATATGTAAAATAGACTATATTCTAGAAAAAACATGTCATATGACTATAAAGTAGACTACATTCTAGAAAGAACTTGTCACAGGACATATGTAAAGTAGGCTACATTCAACCTTTTCTTCCATAATAGTATGTCAGGTACCCATTATCAGCAGGGTAGACTGGAAAACTCGGGTGGGGGTCAATACAGTCCCCATTGCCGTGAGATGCTGCCACTAACTACGAGGCGTCTTCAAATGAAACAAGACCAAACTGCACCAAGTGAACGTACCTACGATGCCGCATGATGACGTCACTTCTGATGTTTCACTCATAGTTTCCTCAGCAGACTGCTGAAAACATGGCGAGTGTGATACGGAATCCGTCCAGAGTTGATTAGCGAGCGGTGATTCGGTTTCTAACAGCTGAGGATGTCAACCAGTTGACATTCATCGCAGAATGCAGGCAGTGTATGGTGACCAAAGTGTGTTGAAGACAACAGTGAAGAACTGGACAATGATGCTTAAAGAAGGACGAGTTAACGAAAGATCTTCCGAGACCAGGTCAGGCAAATATTTTTGTATAAGATGTCATCGCCAAAACTGATGCAGCAATTCAGGTGGACCGTCGCCGGACCTTACATTCACTACACTGTTGTCACCATACACTCCCTGCCTTCTGCGATGAATGTCAACAGTCTAACATCCTATAACTGTTATAGACCGAATCACCGCTCGCTGATCAACTCTGGGCGGATTCCATATCACACCCGCCATGTTTTCAACGGTCTGCTGAGGAAACTATGAGTCGCGGGTTAATGAAATTTTGCAAAATTGATGGTTGGTATGTGTTGTTTACATCAGAAGTAACATCATCATGCGCATCGTATGTATGTTCACTTGGTACAGTTAGGTCCGGTTTCATTTGAACACACCTTGTACGGACTTATTCTGAGCATATTGTAACGCTGGCGGAAACGGCTGGAAAAATGAACAGAGTGCGATAACGAGAAAAAACACTTTGGAGAATGAGTTGATGAAGTCAATGAAAGCATACGTCAGCCTGCATGGCACATAATGATGACAATATGTTGATATTATATTTATTTGTTTACGTTAGTTTCATCCGATAAATCCTCGACACCACTGTGATAAATAATGAAGCTTATAAATGAACCTCATGGTGATCCGAGCTTTATATACTTGCTTCATTCTTAACTACCGGGTTCAGAATATGTCTGGAATATGCAGCCATGGCATAGAATCGGTTCACCCAGAATTTCACAATAGCTTATGTGGTTAACTAACTACTCCTAAAGCTAGTTAAAAATACAAGTAGCTTTAAGGATCCACTACTGCACAGTACAAATAGCAAAGTCAAATAGGGGGAGGGAATGAGAGGAAAAATGTACAAAATAATGAGAAAAATATTCATTAAAAGCAGAGATTCCCAAATAGTGTGCTTTGAAAATCTGTAATTGTCTCTAAAAATGTGTGGTTTTTCATTTGTTATGAGTCTATCTTAGGACCACTATCCAGCAACTCAGATTTGTATCCACAAAATAACAACTATAGCGGGGGGACGGTCTTTCTGGTGGGCGTGCTCCGGGTCATCTCAGGCCTCAAATGGGCTGGACTATTGCCTGAATATGATGTAACATCAGGTTGCTGTCTCGGGAGACAGATCTGGTCCTGCGTTGGATTCCCGCCCATTGTGGGATCCTTGGAGTCGAGAGGTCAAATGAGCTGACGGTAGCTGGAGGTTGCGGCACCCGAGCTCGCCATCTGCGGAGCTATGGGGACGCAGGGACAGTCATCGGCGATCCATGGGGATGGAGTGGAGAGACTAACGCAGGGAATACAAGCCAGAAAATGACAGCATGGACGAACTTGGCGGAGGTGAACGAACAGAGATCTTCAGAGTGGGACATTGCAGACTTAAGGTCCACCACTTCCACAGGGTGGAGACCACTTACATAGACTATAGAGAGGCAGTCTGGCCCAGGGTAGCGACCGTACTTTAAATGCTGTGGGGGACCTGCAAAGACTTGAAACGCACCATCTCCTTCGCAAACCTTACCGGGCAAGAAGCATTGCATCAGTTGATCAAAGAAGACGAAGGGCCACTGCAATTTGTTGTCTCGTGATATTCTCATCACTTTGTTCATTCCTTCCGTTCCCAAAATGAATGAATCACCCTCAGGAACGCCACAGCTTCAATTTATTTGTGGACGTTTTCAGTACCAAAATGTACTAATGTTCAGACAGGTAACCAGAAACAAATAAAAAAATCAGCCATCATCCCGAATAATCTAGGGTCAGCAGCCATACGTTCAATATGGTGCATATTAGTGTTGCATATGTAAGCAAATTTATCGATTACACATCAAAAGAGTGTTTAGCACAGGCGGTAACATATATAAGCCTGCAAGAAATCGGATGTGTCCTAAAAATGGAGAAATGTTGAAGTTTTTACATTATAATTCAAGAGTTCTCAAAGTTGGTTTACAATTACGATTCCAAAATGGCGGGTGTGGTTTTGTGGTGCTTTTTTCAAAACAAAGAGAAATAGATAGAATTATAATTTATGGTGACAATTGTAACTAAACTTACTCACGAAAGCATTAAAAAAAACAATTCATCATATAGTGTCACAAAATAATCAATAACCGGCCACACGGCCTGTAAATTGACCGTTTGCACATGAGAGCTTAGCAAGTCTAACAAACTGTTTTGGTAAAAACGGTTTACCGTCCCCACTGCCTTGTGGGATACTTGTTCACAGAAAAGGCTTCGGGAGTAAACCCTGAGAAAAAAAAATCAAGAGCTGGTCTCCCTAAGGCAGTATAGTGGTGGTCACATCGCTATTCTGGCAACTCTTGCGACGTTGCTGATTCCAGGCTGTATCGGCTAATCCAGGTCTCCTGGATCAATTAGCTACGCGTGTGGGTGGGTGGGGGGGGGGGCTGCTTCACGAGCAACAGCTTGTTCTCCATAGAAAGATGTCTAAGATCATAACCTGGAGATCACTCCAAGTCATAATCCTAGTCAGTCATGACTGAAAGGTGCTACTATATACAAATTTTATCATTACATTTATTTTTTGTTTGAGAAGAATAAGATAACAGTAACCATTATTAATGGTAACTTTTTAAATAATTTAAATAAACATGTAATCAAAATCTTTATAATTGTCTAATTTATTCCTTTTAAAAAGATCAAATAAACATGTATTCTTTCAGGAAGGCAGGAGGGTGTTTCTTTTATACTTTACTTTGACAGTTTTTTACCTAAGGGAAGTTACACCCTCGCGGCAGTCCCAAGTAATTTCCAGTTGTGTAGATCAGCACGTTCAACCACCGGGAATTTGGTAAGAGATTACACCTTCAACAGTCTGGAAATTCCAGCCATGGTATATGGCTGCAAGGTGTGAAACCTATGAAAAAGTGACATTGCACGGCTCTAAGCTACTCAACGAGCAATGGAGCATAGAACACTTGCACTACGAGACCTCATCCACAACACCGCCATCAGGAGTCAAACCCGCTGGGCAGGACACGTATGCATGCCTGACAATAGATGGACAGGTAAAGTGACATTATGGTGACCCCTACACTACGCCGCACCGGATGTCCACCAATGAAATGGAGAGATGGCCTGCGACAAAACCTTGGTCCGGAATGTTACGAAGGGTGTTCAAGTCAAACCAGAACTTTTTCTTCCTAAGGAAAGAAAATAAATTTGTTCAACTAGTCAAAATAACATTAATGTTTTAAAATGATCTCCTGCATATGTTTATGCACTTATCCAAGCGTTTAAGTAATGCTTGAAAAACGTCAGCGTAGAAAGGTTTGTCAGTATGTATGAACAAATCCTGGACAGCCTGTTTGTCTACGTCATCAGTGCTGAAATGCTAATCTCCTAGACATTCTTTTAGGGGTCCAAACAGATGAAAATTGCTTGGAGTGAGGTCTGGGCTGTAAGGTGGATGTGGCAATAACTCCCAGCCGTGTTGCTGCAGATGGCATGTTGTGGGGTGAGCTGTATGAGGTCGATTGTTATCTTGCAGGAGCAGGACGCCCTGTGTGATCAAGCCAGGCAGTTTTTTTCTGCGGATGATTATGCACATCACTCAAAATGCATATGGGATCAAGATGCTGAGCAGCGCATGAGCTGCAGCGGTCAGCGACCCATAGCTGACTGCTAGCGTCAGGGCCAGCGAACTAGAGCTGCCAAGATCCTTCTACACCTCCACACAGTGATCCTGGATAACAGGCTGCAGCAGGGCAGACTGGCTAAGGAGAAGGGATCGAAGAGGGAATGCTAACCCGGTACTCAGAAAATGCTTGCTGGAGTTGAATGTGTTGGACCGAAAAGTGCAAATTTCAGTCAAGCTGTAAACTATGACACAATGCATTCCGTTCTCAGGACTACATTCTGCTACTTAAGCCCTATTAGGGTTTGGTAGCGGGAGATTGAGAACGAACGAAGCCAAGCCAAGT
The DNA here is from genome assembly GCA_036924085.1 of Ariolimax columbianus. Taxonomy (NCBI): domain Eukaryota; kingdom Metazoa; phylum Mollusca; class Gastropoda; order Stylommatophora; family Arionidae; genus Ariolimax; species Ariolimax columbianus. Next base: position 12,771,392 of record JAVGWX010000020.1, on the reverse strand, counting down.
CAAAATGCATATGCACTATTGATAGAGGCACTACGGAGTAGAAAATCAACCTGAATGACGTTAAGTTTGTTTCAGAAAACACTCGCCATCACTTTAATAATGACAAGTTTCTCTCAGAAAACACTCACCATCACTTTAATGATGACAAGTTTGTCTCAGAAAACACTCACCATCACTTTCATGATGTCAAGTTTGTCTCAGAAAACACTCACCATCACTTTAATGATGTCAAGTTTGTCTCAGAAAACACTCACCATCACTTTAATGATGTCAAGTTTGTCTCAGAAAACATTCGCCACCATTTTAATGATGACAAGTTTGTCTCAGAAAACACTCACCATCACTTTAATGATGTCAAGTTTGTCTCAGAAAACACTCACCATCACTTTAATGATGTCAAGTTTGTCTCAGAAAACACTCGCCACCACTTTAATGATGACAAGTTTGTCTCAGAAAACACTCGCCATCACTTTACCTGCAGACACCATTTTCCGACTGAGAACCCAACACATCCCACTAAACAAACACCTGAACAGAATCCAACAACAACACACTCCTGAGTGCCAGCTGTGTACATACCCATATGAAACCATTGATTATCACGTCTTTGAGTGCTCAGCCCTCAATGATGTTAGGAAAATGATTCTTCCTCCATGAAACAGTTTGAGATTTAGTCCTGGTCATTTTACATTCTCAACTTATTGGATGTCACATTCCCGTTGCCTTGTAGGACTCTTATTTACAGGAAAGGCTTCAGGAGTAAACCCTGAGAAAAAAATCTGCATCCTGTGCTATTTCCAGTCATCTCAATAATGTCTTGCAACTGGCCAAAGGTAGCTCAGGACAAAAGAGTAAGGTTGACAAATTGTGCAAAACATCCTCATTTGAATCCAAATCACAGAGAAAGCCACCCTTTCAACGGACAGATCAAAAGAAAAAGATTGCCCAACCGCTTAAACAGAGAGTGGTTTTAATCACATGTGATGGACGAACATCATTATTTTATCTCATGTATGTATTTCATGTCCATTATCTGTGCTTATTCTAAGATTTGTTTAAATAATTAATTTTTTTAAATAAATAAAACTATAAACCCCCAAACACAATTGCTCATCTCATCACATTAAATGTCCGCATTCCTTTCTATTTCTGCATTCAGTTCTGAACAGTTCGGCATATAATGTGGTGAATTTCAGAAAAAATTTACTGTAGATAATAGGTGACAACTAGGCAATGCTGCGTTTGAGTTGTACATAAGAAAATAGTGTCTTAGAGGTCTAAATTATTCAGGGGTGAATCGGTTAATGTGACATTAAAATAGACTTACCCATAATGTCTATGAGAGCTGCCATAATGTAGTTCGAATGAGAATACCGTAACAAATTCACTGAAGAGCAGATCTACATAACGTAATCTCTTGAACTACACACTCAAAAACAGGTCTCCCGCTCTCGAGAGAAAGCTCTAAATGTTAAAACAACAAATGCCATATGTGATGAGTGTGGGGCATATGTTTATTATTGTCGTTACAGGGGTTATAAAAAACATACACCAGGGCATGTGGTTTTCCATTTCAGCATTCACCAGTCTCCTTTCACATACCAAGGCTCACAAATAGACAATAAATGTGGCATAGACACTCTAGATGCATCTACACAAAAATTTCACCACAGTTTTATACGTAATAATTGTGAACGCAAAACAAGAAGTCAAATCCGACATTGAAAACAAAGAATAAATCTCAATGTATGAATGGTAACTAAAAAATACCCTCAAGTGTACCCGTCGGGGTGAAAAGAATAGAACCACTGCCACCTTCCTAGCATGTCATTAAAGGCAACTAATGGGGGTTGTGTTTGGAGTTAGCAACCTAATCATGTAAACAAATGTCAATATAATTAGCTACTGCAAAAACTCGTATACAGGTTTACTATAAATAGATAATAGCCATCCACCCTCAAGCGATGATGACAACAACAGTCCGACATGTTGTGTTGCACCTCACAGGTTAGTCCGGAGGCTGCTGTATAGTCCAATTCTAGCACGGAAACCCCTTCCATATATGTAGCATTTAAGTTCAGAACTTCTCAAGCAATTTCAGAGCGGAGGCAGAGGCACTGAAGGCTGCTGTAGAAGCAATGCTGAAAGGCGAAAGCAATGAAAGCCAGATAGTCCTGTTTACAGATGCCCTGTCCGTGGTTACAGCACTAAACATAAAGAAAAATACAGAACAATGATTTAAGAGCAGTACTCTGTCAACTATGCCAGCAGTCTGCACCAAAAAGAGTAGTGGTACAGTGGGTTCCATTCCACTGTAACATTCAAGGCAACAAGGAGGCAGACAGACTGGCAAAAGAAAATACAAGATTACCACAACCAGATTCTAGTGTGACCTATGAAGAGTCCAAAAGGTTTATTAGGACCAGATACATGGCCAAATGGGAAACAGAGCATACTGGCTACACAAAAAAATGATGCCTATTACCAATTGAACAGAAGAGAGCAGGTCGTGGTCTTCAGACTCCGCATAGGCCACAACAGACTGAGGTACCATCTATTCAATAAACTGAAGATAGTGGCACTGACGAATGCACCTGTGGTACAGGGAAAATGACTGCTGAACATCTGCTGCAAAATTGCCCGATATACGAGAACCAGAGAAGGCACATGTGGTCATCCCCAGTGCCAACACTAGACAAGCTCTATGACAGTGTCGACAGCCTCAGGATGACAGCTGCTTTCTTCGAACAAATTCAAGTTGACACCTGACAGCGCACGAAGAAGAAGTAGTTTAGAACTGGACATGCGAGTGTCAGTTGTTTTGTCTTTTCGTAAAGTTTGTTTTCTATGTGCTCCCGAGCTGTGGCATTCTTCAGCAATGAAGGCGCGTTTGATGGTGGTACCTTTCAGGGAGTCTTTGAAAAGCTTATTATGGCTACTGACCAGACACAGGCACCTCTTTCAGCTCACTATATATTAGCTGTTCGGAGATGCGGCCGTCTGGCATGCGCACGACGTGACCGGTCAACCTAATTTAGGTCTTCAGCAACACTGTGTGGGTGCTCGGCATTTCTGCCTTCATGGGGATCTTGGTGTCTGGTACCCTATCCTGCCACTGTATTTTGAACAATCTATGGAGGCAGCTTGTATCAATCAATCAATCAAAAACCTGTCAGCTCCCTGCGAGGAAGAGGTCCTCAACAAATACTCACCAAACCTTCCTATGATTAGCCATCTGAGCCAATTCTGTCCACGTCCTGTTTGCTGTCTTTACATTTGCTTCCAGTTCCCTCTTCCATGAGTGTCTCGGTCTTCCTCTACTTCTCTTGCCCTGTAGATTCCAGAACAGAGCTTGTCTGGTAATGTTACCCACTGGTTTCTGTAATGTGTGGCCTTTCCATCGCCACCTCCGTATTTCATGCTCCACTGGCATTTGTCCTGTTTTCCCCCTCAGATCCAAGTTGGGGATCAAGATGCTGAGCAGCGCATGAGCTGCAGTGGTCAGCGACCCATAGCTGACTGCTAGCATCAGGGCCAGCGAACCATAGCTGCCAAGACCCTTCTACACCTCCACGCGGTGATCCTGGATAACAGGCTGCAGCAGGGCAGACTGGCTAAGGAGAAGGCTTGCTGAAGTCGGATGTGTTGGACCGAAAGGTGCAAATATCGCAGCCAAGCTGTAAACTACGACACATTGCATTCCGTTCTCTGAACTACATTCTGCTACTTACCCTTTCAGGGTGTAGTAGTGGGAGATTGAGAACGACCGAAGAAGAAGAAGAAGATCCAAGTTGCTTGGCGATCCTGTTGTACCATTTTCACCCTTGAATTTTGCGCAGACAAACCATTTATGAGGGTATATACATTTTTCATAAGTACATGTGTTGTCCTCCATGATTTAGAGCCATATAATAGAACGGATTTTATGTCTGAGTGGAAGATTTTTATTTTCGTGGTGGTTTTAATTTATTTTAATTTTTAATTTTATTTTTCCTTATATTAATTCTCCCCCCCCCCCCCCCCCCTCTTTCTTTTTGTTCTCCCACTTGGATCACTATTTGGCCCTTTCCATATTTGGCCACCACTGGCTTATCCGACCCATTGTCCCTCACTTTTTACACTTTTGTGGCCACCTTATTTGACCACTGTCCATTTACAATCGATCTTCCAGCCCAACTAGTCGCAAGGACCGATACTATATCAGATAAGTACCCATTTTTCCTTATATGTTGATTTGTTAGTTCAGTATTGTTGTTATTTATTGTCTATTGGTTGTAACGTAGGTTTTGTTTGTGTTCTCGTCTCGGTGAGGTATCTGACCATACCCATTTTAACATTTTGATTAAACTTAACTTTTTTATCCATTTACTTTTTTTCCAATTTTTTGTTCTTTCCCATTTTCATTTTTTTTTACTTCCATAAATTTCTCAATGCAATGAAAGCTCTTCTCGACTTCTGTATTCTTAACTGAACATCGTTTTCTGTACCTCATATGTATCTATTGGTGACAAGGTATGTGAACAACTCCACATTTCGAAGATGGGTGGCTACCAGCCCAATTCTATCATTGTTAATTTAATTTATTTTCAAAACCTGTGTGTTGTCTATATGAATTAGCACTACGCTTAAACCTGTGTCGATTTTCACGGTCTAGTTCACATGACAACTTTACGAGATTGGTGCCCTTCGCTGTAGCTGAAAACGTTTTTTTAGCTGCAAGCTGCTGGTTTTGGCGTGACTGAAATTTAGACACGACTATAATGGACTAGAACACGGCCTGGAAGAGAAGCCCCTACAACCTCTTGTGGTTATGGAAAAAGCACGACACACAACTATAGATGTCATCCCCTTCCGCTGCCTTGCAGGATACCTGTTTACTGGAAAGGCTGCAGGAGTAAAGCCTGAGGAAAAATCTGCATCCTGTGTTATCTCAAGTCATCTCGATAAAATCTTGCCACTGGTCAAAAATAGCTTAGGACCAGAGAGTGAGGTTAACAAAATGTGCAGTTTCTTCCTCACTTTAATCAAAATCGCAGCGCAAGTCATCCATTTCAGTAGACACAGCAAAAGAAAAGACTGTCCACACGGCTGAACAAAGAGAGTGGTCTTTATCACATCTGATGGACGAACATCATCCCATTGGAGCAAAGATGTGAACGATTGTAAATGTTTAGATACAGCTTTACTATAAACAGGTTTCACACTGGAGAAAAATGGTAAATGTTTAGAAACAGCTTTACTATAAACAGGTTTCACAGAGGAGAAACAGGGTAAATGTTTAGAAACAGCTTTACTATAAACAGGTTTCCCACTGGAGAAAAAGGGTAAATGAAGGAATTGAGAAATTCAAAAGGTTGAAATGCAGTTTAACAAAAGAACAATAACAGACAATGACCAAGATTAGATCAATTAAGACCTTTATTTATACCATAGGTGGTTTGCTGATGAGGGATTATGATGCTGAGCAGGACATGAGCTATAGAGGTCAGGCCAAGACTCTTCTCCACCTCCCCATGGTGATACTGGATAACAGGCTGCAACAGGGCAGACTAGCTAAGGAGAAGGAATCGAAGAGGGAAGGCTAGCCTGGCACCCAAAAATTCCATAATGAACTTGGATGTGTCAGACCAAATGGTGCAAATATCGCAGTCAAACTGTAAACCACGACACAATGCATTCTATTTCCTGGATACTTGCAAAGCCCTTTTCAGGGCTTGGTAGCGGGATTTTGAAAAGAACGAAGAAGTTGTTTGCTGATGGCATAGTCATCCTAAGTCACGGTGTCAGAGAGGCTGAGCAATGCCTAAATGAAGCAGGCGAAGCAGGAGGTAAGATCAATAGAAAGAAAACCCAATACATGGTTAAACACTTGCTGTCCATGTAGGGAACTGTGGCTAGGAAACGATAGTCAAAAACGTAAATTCATACATTTAGCTGGGCAAAGAAACTACAAACCACCCAAAGAGAAATCGCAAAATTTCACGTATGATAGCAACAGGTTGGTTGAGCTTCAATAGTATCAAATTCATACTTCAACAGATGAGAAACGACAAGCCCTCACCTTTAACAACATGGTCATTCCAGCCATGATATACTGCTGCGAGGAATGGAACCTACGAAAAACAGGTGCAGAGAAGCTCTGAGCCGCTCAAAGAGCAACGGAGAGAAGAACATTGACAGTCTCTCTACTAGAACACAAAAATCAGGCACCGATGCCTTCAATGATGTTGTATATACTGCAATGGTAAAAAAATGCAGAACGGCGGGGCATGTATGTCCATCAACAGATGGTCATGAAAGATAAGAACGGCGGGGCATGTATGTCCAACAACAGATGGTCACGAAAGATAAGAACGGCGGGGCATGTATGTCCAACAACAGATGGTCACGAAAGATAAGAACGGCGGGGCATGTATGTCCAACAACAGATGGTCACGAAAGATAAGAACGGCGGGGCATGTATGTCCAACAACAGATGGTCACGAAAGATAAGAACGGCGGGGCATGTATGTCCAACAACAGATGGTCACGAAAGATAAGAACGGCGGGGCATGTATGTCCAACAACAGATGGTCACGAAAGATAAGAACGGCGGGGCATGTATGTCCAACAACAGATGGTCACGAAAGATAAGAACGGCGGGGCATGTATGTCCAACAACAGATGGTCACGAAAGATAAGAACGGCGGGGCATGTATGTCCAACAACAGATGGTCACGAAAGATAACGTCTTTGTGGCCCTACGAGTCCATCCCCCAATTAGATGTAAAGATGACCAGAGCAACCCTTGATCTAACATGGTACTCCATGGCAAAAGACTACATTGCGTTTAAACCAGATTTGACTACCTGGCATCAGGCACTTGATCGCCTGATTGAATACCAGGATCACAAACAAATTACTGATTTATACTACAAATGAAAAGATATAACCAAACAGATGTAAGATGTGCTGTGTGAAAAGTGCAACCCAAAAGACAATTTGTGTCCTTCTTCTTCTTCTGCATTCGTTCTCAAACTCCAACTACCAAGCCCTGAACAGGCCTTTGCAAGTAGCAGAATGTAGTCCGGAGAACAGAATGCATTGTGTCGCTAGTTTACAGCTTGACTGCGATATTTGCACCTTTCGGTCCGACACATCCATCTTCGTGTCCAAAGCTGAACAGCACGCTGAGACAGACAGTGAGGACAAACCCAGTTAGTGCTTACATTGACTCTCAACAAATCATGTGATTTGGCCATTTAGTCAGAATGCATTATGACCAGCCTGCGTCAAGAGCATATCATATGCAGTTCTCTGGCCCACGAACAAGAGGCAGACCACGATGGCGATCGATCAAGGGTGTTTCTGACACTCTCAGGAAGTTACACCTAACGACAGCACGAGAATCCCCCCCCCCCCCACTTGACGATAACAAAAAAATCTACGCATGCCACCTCTCTGTGGCGTCGTCTGACATGAGCAGTAGGACAACAGAAGAAGAAGAAAAACAAAACATGCTACTCTTTAATAAACAAACAAAACGAATCAAAGAAATTTCTACAACAAACTAGCAAAATCTATTTGGTGAGATAAAATCAAGACATATAATGATAGCAATGTAAGACTTTAATACCATAATATGAGCGGATAATGGAGGCTATGAAGAGATTATGGCCAAAAATGGGCTTGCAGTAATGAAAGAAAATGAGGAATTTTTGCGCAGGATAACTTCTTCCCACGCAAGAAAATTCTTTTTACAACGTGGATTACATCGCACATCTGCACAAATACTAAATTTAGACAATCTTAACAGCACGGGTTTCCAACCCTCAGGCCACAACCCAGGCTGAAACAGTAAACTAAAAATAATATTGACTTCATTACGATTTCAATTTTCATTTTTAATCGGTGTCTTGAAGTTTGAATAATATTATAATTGTTAAATATCCAATATAACCCATAAAAATATGAGTCGTTTAATATTTTGTGTTCCCAGTGGATACACTAAAGCGACCCATAATCAAATAAATCAACAGGCGCAACCCAGAGTGTTTATACAAGCAGTTTTGGGGAAGAAAAAAATCACGGCATTGTGTCCTACACATAGATTTTACAATATTAAATCCTGTTTCTGCAACCAATCAGATGGGTCAGCAATTTCAGAGCGGAGGCAGAGGCACTGAGGTCTGCAGTAGAAGAAATGTTGACATGCAAAAGAAATGAAAGCCAAATAGTCCTGCTTACAGATGCCCTGGCCGTAGTCACAGCACTAAAAAGCCAGAAAAATACTGAACTTAATGATTTAAGAGCAGTACTCTGTCAACTATGCCAGCAGTCCGCACCAAAAAGAGTAGTGGTACAGTGGGTTCCATCCCACTGTAACATCCAAGGCAACGAGGAGGCAGACAGACTGGCAAAAGAAGGTGCAAGACTACCACAACCAGATACTAGTGTGACATACGAAGAGTTAAAAAGGCTTATTAGAGCTAGATACATGACCAAATGGGAAACAGAACATACTGGCTACACAAAAAACGATGCCTATTACCAGTTGAACAGAAGAGAGCAGGTCGTGGTCTTCAGACTTCGCACTGGCCACAATAGACTGAGGTACCACCTATTCAATAAATTGAAGATAGGTGGCACTGATGAATGCATGTGCGGTACTGGGAAAATGAACGCTGAACATCTGCTGCAAAACTGCCCGACATACGAGGATCAGAGAAAGCAGATGTAGCCATCACCAGTGGCAACACTAGACAAGCTCTATGGCAGTGTCGACAGCCTCAGGATGACCGCTGCTTTTTTCGAAAAAATAAAGGTTGACGTCTGACAGCGTACGAAGAAGAAGAAGAAGATGGGTCAATTGTGTAATCCAGAGATATGTCGGAAGTTTAAATTATATTGAATTATATTATAGTAAAAAAATACATTTTCGTTGTGTTTTCTTTTACCCTATTAAAAAGCCTTTCATTTAATGTGTTGCGGTCACGGGTCATTTTGCTTCTATAGAATGGGGACGTCCCTTGAAATAGGTAGGGAACCCGCGCTTTACAGGATGTCAGAGACAACATAGGAGTGGATATGGCTTCTGACCAAAATCTGGGGAAGACGAAAGTTAAGGTTAAACTCAAAAGCTAAGGTTAAACTCGAAAGTTAAGGTTAAACTTGTAAGTTAAGGTTAAACTTGAAAGTTAAGATTAAACTATGAAAGAACAAACCAAATCAAGACAATACGCCGCCATTTGCGGAGTACACAAAAAAGGCACCTCCATCTTGGTCTTGATGAGTGACCCGAGCTCCAGACCGCAAGTTATAAGAATGATGCTTTCCAATTTAACCTAAACAGGTGTTGCATGGACGGCCACGGGACCATGACGGAAAGGGAAGCTTTCCTTCTTTGATGTTCCTGCCTGCATTAAGAGCTGATGGGTAAGGACATTTCCAAATAAGGCCAAACGACAACGGTTAAGCATGATGAATTTGTTCTCGAGGTCTGTCTGTCAGGTGACTTTGTCATTTGAGACCTGGTCATACCAGATGATCATAAAAATGCACCTCTTGCTGCACATATGGAAGTCTTCAATGCATTTCTGATCACCCTGCAGAATAGTCCTGGTTTCAGAACCATACCGCAGGACGGCAACTTTTTCTTCTGCGTTCGTTCTCAAACTACCGCTACCAAGCCCTGAATAGGGCTTTGCAAGTAGCAGGATGTAGTCCGGAGAACGGAATGTGTTGAGTCACTAGTTTACAGCTTGACTGTGATATTTCCACCTTTTAGTCTGACACATCCGTCTTTGGCAGCGGGACGGGGACAAAACAGGATACAAAAACAGAGTGGCATTTATCATGTTGAAAACCATTTGGAAAGAGACATTGCAGACTCAAACCTCACATCCACTGCCACATTCAATTATGGAGCACACAAGCAAACACCAGAACATATCCTGTAGGACTGCCCCACTTATGGAGACCAAAGAGAGGCAGTCAGGCTCGGGGATCAAACAGTGCTCGAAAAACTGTGATGGACAGGCGAAAACCTGAAACGCAGTCTCCTTCCTGAATTTCACCAGACTAGAAGGATAGTATCGGTTGATCTAAGAAGAAGAGAATTAAATGCCCCCAGAGACAAAAAGCACACATCTTCCTCAGTTGTGGTGATGTGTAGTGACTTAATACAGGTCTATAAGATAATCAACAGAAAGGATAAATTAGACCATAACAAGTTTTTCAAAATATAACCACCTACAAAGACAAGAGGGCACGGCTACAAATGAATTAAAGAAAGGTCCAAATATTAGGAGTCGCCGAAGATGGATGTCTCGGACCGAAAGGTGCAAATATCGCAGTCAAGCAGTAAACTAGCGACATGGCGCATTTCGTTCTCCAGACTACTTTCTGCTACTTGCTAAGCCCTGTTAAGGGCTTGGTAGCAGGAGATTGAGAACGCAGAAGAAGAAGATATTAAGAAATATTTTTTTTAGTCAGAGAGTGGTGAATGCTTGAAATGCATTGCCACAGTAAATAGTCCAGGCAGTGTCAATTAATGTATTCAAGAATAGATTGGACGCACACAGTTTTTATATCAAGGAAATACAAAAGAAACTGGTTGTATACAGACTCTGAAGACTGTTCTAAACCAGTATAAAGGCGTTAAGTTAAGTATTGTGAATGGTTCGGTTTGTATGGCAAGATGAAAGAGGGCCTGAGTCTGGTCGGTGGGCAAAAGAAATGCTTAAAAAAATTTCTGGCATACTTCAACGTTGATGTAAGCTCGTGGAAGTACCTGGCACAGTACCGTCAGGCATTGAAAAACCACCACCAGAGATGTCTCCATTGCCAAAGAACGCCGGATCTCAGAGGTTGGGAGAAAACATGCTGTGCTTAAAGACAAAGCAACTGACATCCACATTTCCAACCCTTACCTTATATGTTGAATGTGTGGAAGGGGATTCTGTGATATGCATTTAATTAAGTCAGTGAGAAGGTCACAAACTGAAATGGGATAGCTGAAAAATGTAGTTGGTAGTTTCTGAAGGTGCCATCAGGTGGCAGCAACAACCAGCTTTGTGATTACTGTAGGTGGCAGATGCTGAGTGTCACTTAACATCTTTATACTGGTTTAGAAGACTCTACAGTCTGTATACAACCCGTTTCTTGGAGTGTGGTTTAACCAATGTGCGAGTCCATCTTAGTAGACTCAAACACTAGAGCTAAGTAGACCAGCAGTCAGGCACCATCTATAGCTGCTCTTAACAAACCACCTGGGGAAAAGTACAAATAATGTGGGTAGATTTTTAACTACAATTTTATCCGGGCAGCGACTGTTAAGCCTACTCTTTTCGATTTCCTTCTGACAAAGAAATTTTAACGTGCTTGACACTGGACATGGGAGTCGGATCTCACTACCCAGAGATCAGAGGAATTTTTTACCAGAAGACCCACGTGAAAAAAAATCATGGTCTACATCGTTGATTCGAAACCGCGACCTCTGGTACCCGAGGCGGTCCCCACATGCACACTGGTTGCTGGTGTGTATTATTTTTTTTTTAAAGCTGTTAGAATCAACCATTAGAGCAAGAGATGAGACTCATATTAAACAAGATTAGACCCAGGTAGAACATCTTTACATAAGATTTAAAACACAACATTAGAAGAAACCAAATTATAAGACTCTTCTAGGATTTGAACCACGGACCTCTAGCACCCTAGGAGACTGAAAATAAAGTTTTTCAAAGGAAGTTTATGGCTGGTTTGTTTTTTCTAAGCAGGCAGACAGAAATTCTTTTCGTTTTGTACAAAAATGGATCACTTTAATTATTACAAAAAATGTGCTCGCTCTATGACTAAAATTCAGTGGTACTTACAGCCGGAACATAAACAAACCGCAGGTGTTTCCCGATCTCAACTATTTATTTATTTACACCATAATAGAATGGAATATATTAATAAGATTTGAATCCATAGATCGGGGTGTGTGGAAATACTCAATTCGGGCGGACCATTATTTTAAGGCGTATTTTGTTTGGGCTGTGCCTCTAGGCTTTGGCAATGATATAATGACGTCTACACAGTACACATTTTCGGAAATGACAAACATGACAGCACGAATATCAAAGTATGTCTTCACAATAATTCTCGTGATATAAAGGGGCTATGAAAATTCAGAAAATGGCCATTCTAAAAGGCTAACAGAACAAGTCATTGAAAGTAATTTCAAGGATTGTGAGGCTAATAAATTGGATTTAGATGGTGATTATTCTGAAAAGGATCAGTTATAATTTGAACGACAACATGTATCTTGTGTGTGAATCGGATTATTATTCATCCATTGATTAGGATCAAGATAGATCTGTTCCTCAGAAGATCAGACTGCGGTCCCGGTGGGTATCCCACATAATGTATCAACTAAATTTGATGAATATTTTTAACACTCTACTGAAGTAACCAGTAAGAATATTGAAGATTATCAGGTCAGTCAATTTCATCTTCTTCTTCGTACGCTGTCAGACGTCAACCTGTATTTTCTCGAAAAAAGCAGCGGTCATCCTGAGGCTGTCGGCACTGCCATAGAGCTTGTCTAGTGTTGCCACTGGTGATGGCCACATCTGCTTTCTCTGATCCTCGTATGTCGGGCAGTTTTGCAGCAAATGTTCAGCGGTCATTTTCCCGGTACCACACGAGCATTCGTCAGTGCCACCTATCTTCAGTCAGTCAATTTGAGATAGAATAACTAAATTAGAGCACATAGTTTTGTCATTGTAAAAGCTTTTCTCAAATGTCAACATTGTGTGTATTTTCTCCGTAGGGATTTTACGGACTGGGTAGCCAGGGTTCAAAGGGTTATGCAAAAAATGAGAAAGAAAAAATATTAGGGCCCGTCCGCGATATGAACCCTGGACTGTCTCGCACTGAATGCGAGAATCACGTGATTCGATCAGCCAATCAAATTACTGTTAGTGATAGACAAATGACAAACAGGAATTAATAGCATGATGATGGATGATCTTTAATAGACACACTGATTATCATGTGTAATAAAGTAAGCCCATCTACGTGGACACATTTCCTCAACAACACAATTTCAAAAAAATAACAATCCGCAACTATGTATCAATTACAGAACCATCAGTATAAATCAGCCTGACAATCAAATTAATGCCTAAGATCATACTGAACAGGCTACAACCAAAAGTTGAGAAGATCAAAGCTGGAACACTCTCTGGAACATTTTGCATCAATACAGAAGAGGAGACCAACTTGTCAATGCCATCAGGAGTTTATATTCAAATACTACGACTGTGGCTCTCATCAGTGACTGAAGAGCTTGGTTTAACACTGCGTTTGGTGTAAGACAAGATTGTAGTTTAACACTACGTTTGGTGTAAGACAAGACTGTGGTTTAACTCATTCACTCCCATGAGCTGATACATCGGCTTCCTGATTTATTCAGAAAACCCAGGAGCCAGTATATGGGCTTGTGTGACTGTGTTCACATAAATCACATATTTTCTCAGACCTAGTTCTCCTACATGTTATTTTTGGTTATTGACGGAAGTCCAGATGTTGTACTTTTCATTTCTAGAAGAGTTAGCATGTGTTTCATTTAAATAATATTTATTTTTGTACTTGGAAACCAAATTATTTTTCGAAGGGCATCACTGAATCTTTCCCATGTCCCGTCAGTCAGGCCAAATAGAGTTTTTACAAGCTCGGTAATGGTTGGATTATATTATTGCAAACGGGAGTGATGATGAAGATATTGATCGTTTTGATAGCGATATTTCAATTTCTTTATCTAGTCTTGGTTCTAGGTCAAGCGGTGAAAGTGAAACTAAATCTACTGACGAGGGGGTGAATCAATGTTTTTTCTCGTGCTATGGTAGTAACAGTTCAGTAATTCAGTAAAGGTTCAAAATTATGCACAGCCCTACTAGTGTGTATGGTATAAATGTGTGTATACATATATATTGAACATAGCAGGAACATTCTTTCTGGGTGTGCGTAAATTGTTAACATTCACGCTGATGATTGGGGATTTATTTTTTTATCACGTTTTCAACTTCACGTGCCCTCAGTAAAATATTAATACTGTGAAAACAACTGCACCATATTAGGTGCAGCTTTCAGAACATCTTCTCTTGTGGATTACAATCAAAAGAAAGTCATTACGTTATTCCTGCAGTGGTTTAGAGCTGAATAATTGGTTGATCAAGGGAACAATTCTGTTTATAATTTTTAATAATAACGATTATGCAACTATAATCCCTCATACACACATGTTCACCTCCATTGATAAAATATATTCTATTGTATTCAGGCCGCAATTGTGAAGTTTGGTATATAATATGTGGTTTTAAAGGGAACTTTTATTGAAGATAAATAGATCACAACTAAGTTGTAGTGTGTTTGAATTTTACCTAAGAAACTACTATCCCCCGACCTGCTCTATTTTTTTTTTCTGGAAATATTATTACAGCTGCTTCATGTGGCCATCACTGAAAAGTGACTGCAAGATAATGCACTATCACTAACTTGCGCCTCACCAAATGTAAGAGAAACTTGGCAGGGTGAAAGAACAATCAGCCAAATTGGAACTAAACATCAACATGCAGAAACACAAGCTCCTTACACGCAACACTAACAGCAAAGAAGCAATCATGCTGGAGGGAGAGCAATTGAAAGAAGTGGATACTTTTATCTATTTGGACACCACAATAGATACATCAGGAGGTACAGATGCAGATGTAAGGATCAGAACTAGAAAGGCAAGAGGCGTATTCCTGAGACTAAACAATATATGGAGATCCAGAGAAGTAAGATTCACACCAAAGTTAGAATATTCAACCCAATGTCAAGTCTGTGCTGCTATAAAGAACGGAGACATGGAGAGCCACCAAAGTCATACAATAAAGACTCCAGCCCTTCGTTAACAGATGTCTTCAAAGGATAATGGGCATAAAGTGACAAGATATGGTGAGGAATGAAGACCTATGTGAAGTCAACAACAGCCAGTGGAACAACAAATTAAGCAAAGAAAATGGGACTGGACATACACTACAAAAGGCACGGTCCAATATAGCCGGACAGGCTCCTATAAGTAATCCACTAAGGGAGAGGTAGACCCAAAAATACTGAGAAAAGAATGTGAGAAGGAACTAAGATTAAATGATTACACAGGATCAAGATGCTGAGCAGCGCATGAGCTGCAGTGGTCAGCGACTCATAGCTGACTTCTAGCGTCAGGGGCAGCGAACCAAAGCTGCCAAGACCCTTCTACACCTCCACACGGTGATCCTTGATAACAGGCTGCAGCAGAGTAGACTGGCTAAGGAGTAGGGATCGAAGAGGGAATGCTAACCAGGTACTCAAAATATGCTTGCTGAAGTTGGATGTGTTGGACCGAAAGGTGCAAAGAACGCAGTCAAGCTGTAAACTATGACACAACGCATTCCGTTCTCTGAACTACATTCTGCTACTTAATCCCTTTCAGTGTTTGGTAGTGGGAGATTGAGAATGAACGAAGCCAAGCCAAGCCTAATCATTACACCTAGTGTAAGGCAGAAAGAGCAAGCCAGAACCGTGTATGCTGGCGGGATGTTGTCAATGGCCTTTGCACAGAAAGGAGAGACGGGCTTTGTTTGATTGGTTGAAGTTAATGACAAATAGTCAGAAAGTATTAATGAAACTATCACTTTTATGGACAAAATTTGAGACAGCAACAGAATTTAAATATCTAGGACCTGTAATTAGGAGCAGAGGAAACCAAGCATAGTCAAGAACAAGGACTGCAAAGGCAGTAACAATTCTCACCTCGGTGAGGTCAGTGCTGAACATCAAGAACACATCAAATTTAAATTAGTGCATCATCATCATGTAGCTTGTCCTTTGCAGAACGTCACTCTCACAACAGCCGATCTGTAAGACTCTCGATCTCTGGCCAAAATGCCCGCCTCCGTCATCTTCAGGACCTCCGTGATGTTTTCTGCTTCTCGGTCTGCCTCTGCCCCACCTTCCAGGAACCATACCCTCCGATATTGTTCTCTCTAGGCCATTATGGCATTTGATTTGACCAAAATATTTAAGTTTTCTGGATAAGATGTTGTTTACCAACCAATGTTCGTCGATGTCAAGCTTTTTTAGTATATCTCCATTTTTGTGTTTCGCTACCCATGGTATTTTGAGCACCCTCCTGTAGCATTTCAGTTCAAAAGAGACAATCCTTTTCTTAAGTGTCTGTGTGGTGGTCCCCGTTTCACATCTGTACGTTGTCACCGGGAAGATGCAAGTCGTAGAATTTTTATGTTCATCATTTTATTAGAGTTCTGCCACAGATTCTTCATCTTATTAGAGTTCTGCCACAGATTCTTCATCTTATTAGAGTTCTGCCACAGATTCTTCATCTTATTAGAGTCCTGCCACAGATTCTTCATCTTATTTAACCTCTGCCTGGCCATAGCCATTCTCCTTCTCACTTTCTTCAGGCAATCTCCATTGTTGCTTATGATTGAGCCAAGGTACTCAAAACTTGTGACATTCTCAATCTCCATTGTTGCTTATGATTGAGCCAAGGTACTCAAAACTTGTGACATTCTCAATCTCCATTGTTGCTTATGATTGAGCCAAGGTACTCAAAACTTGTGACATTCTCAATCTCCATTGTTGCTTATGATTGAGCCAAGGTACTCAAAACTTGTGACATTCTCAATCTCCATTGTTGCTTATGATTGAGCCAAGGTACTCAAAACTTGTGACATTCTCAATCTCCATTGCTGCTTATGATTGAGCCAAGGTACTCAAAACTTGTGACATTCTCAATCTCCATTGTTGCTTATGATTGAGCCAAGGTACTCAAAACTTGTGACATTCTCAATCTCCATTGTTGCTTATGATTGAGCCAAGGTACTCAAGACTTGTGACATTCTCAATCTCCATTGTTGCTTATGGTTGAGCCAAGGTACTCAAAACTTTTGACATTCTCAATCTCCATTGTTGCTTATGGTTGAGCCAAGGTACTCAAAACTTTTGACATTCTCAATCTCCATTGTTGCTTATGATTGAGCCAAGGTACTCAAAACTTGTGACATTCTCAATCTCCATTGTTGCTTATGATTGAGCCAAAGTACTCAAGACTTGTGACATTCTCAATCTCCATTGTTGCTTATGATTGAGCAAAGGTACTCAAAACTTGTGACATTCTCAATCTCCATTGTTGCTTATGATTGAGCCAAGGTACTCAAAACTTGTGACATTCTCAATCTCCATTGTTGCTTATGATTGAGCCAAGGTACTCAAAACTTGTGACATTCTCAATCTCCATTGTTGCTTATGATTGAGCCAAGGTACTCAAAACTTGTGACATTCTCAATCTCCATTGTTGCTTATGATTGAGCCAAGGTACTCAAAACTTGTGACATTCTCAATCTCCATTGTTGCTTATGGTTGAGCCAAGGTACTCAAAACTTGTGACATTCTCAATCTCCATTGTTGCTTATGGTTGAGCATAGGTACTCAAAACTTGTGACATTCTCAATCTCCATTGTTGCTTATGATTGAGCCAAGGTACTCAAGACTTGTGACATTCTCAATCTCCATTGTTGCTTATGATTGAGCCAAGGTACTCAAAACTTGTGACATTCTCAATCTCCATTGTTGCTTATGATTGAGCCAAGGTACTCAAAACTTGTGACATTCTCAATCTCCATTGTTGCTTATGATTGAGCCAAGGTACTCAAAACTTGTGACATTCTCAATCTCCTTTGTTGCTTATGATTGAGCCAAGGTACTCAAAACTTGTGACATTCTCAATCTCCATTGTTGCTTATGATTGAGCCAAGGTACTCAAAACTTGTGACATTCTCAATCTCCATTGTTGCTTATGGTTGAGCCAAGGTACTCAAAACTTGTGACATTCTCAATCTCCATTGTTGCTTATGGTTGAGCCAAGGTACTCAAAACTTGTGACATTCTCAATCTCCATTGTTGCTTATGGTTGAGCCAAGGTACTCAAAACTTTTGACATTCTCAATCTCCATTGCTGCTTATGGTTGAGCCAAGGTACTCAAAACTTGTGACATTCTCAATCTCCATTGTTGCTTATGATTGAGCCAAGGTACTCAAAACTTTTGACATTCTCAATCTCCATTGTTGCTTATGGTTGAGCAAAGGTACTCAAAACTTGTGACATTCTCAATCTCCATTGCTGCTTATGATTGAGCCAAGGTACTCAAAACTTGTGACATTCTCAATCTCCATTGTTGCTTATGATTGAGCCAAGGTACTCAAAACTTGTGACATTCTCAATCTCCATTGTTGCTTATGATTGAGCCAAGGTACTCAAAACTTGTGACATTCTCAATCTCCTTTGCTGCTTATGATTGAGCCAAGGTACTCAAAACTTGTGACATTCTCAATCTCCATTGTTGCTTATGATTGAGCCAAGGTACTCAAAACTTGTGACATTCTCAATCTCCATTGTTGCTTATGATTGAGCCAAGGTACTCAAAACTTGTGACATTCTCAATCTCCATTGCTGCTTATGATTGAGCCAAGGTACTCAAAACTTGTGACATTCTCAATCTCCATTGTTGCTTATGATTGAGCCAAGGTACTCAAAACTTGTGACATTCTCAATCTCCATTGTTGCTTAAGGTTGAGCCAAGGTACTCAAAACTTGTGACATTCTCAATCTCCATTGCTGCTTATGATTGAGCCAAGGTACTCAAAACTTGTGACATTCTCAATCTCCATTGTTGCTTATGATTGAGCCAAGGTACTCAAAACTTGTGACATTCTCAATCTCCATTGCTGCTTATGATTGAGCCAAGGTACTCAAAACTTGTGACATTCTCAATCTCCATTGCTGCTTATGATTGAGCCAAGGTACTCAAAACTTGTGACATTCTCAATCTCCATTGTTGCTTATGGTTGAGCCAAGGTACTCAAACTTTTGACATTCTCAATCTCCATTGTTGCTTATGGTTGAGCCAAGGTACTCAAAACTTTTGACATTCTCAATCTCCATTGTTGCTTATAGTTGAGCCAAGGTACTCAAAACTTGTGACATTCTCAATCTCCATTGCTGCTTATGGTTGAGCCAAGGTACTCAAAACTTGTGACATTCTCAATCTCCATTGTTGCTTATGATTGAGCCAAGGTACTCAAAACTTGTGACATTCTCAATCTCCATTGTTGCTTATGATTGAGCCAAGGTACTCAAAACTTGTGACATTCTCAATCTCCATTGTTGCTTATGGTTGAGCCAAGGTACTCAAAACTTGTGACATTCTCAATCTCCATTGCTGCTTATGATTGAGCCAAGGTACTCAAAACTTGTGACATTCTCAATCTCCATTGTTGCTTATGATTGAGCCAAGGTACTCAAAACTTGTGACATTCTCAATCTCCATTGTTGCTTATGATTGAGCCAAGGTACTCAAAACTTGTGACATTCTCAATCTCCATTGTTGCTTATGGTTGAGCCAAGGTACTCAAACCTTGTGACATTCTCAATCTCCATTGCTGCTTATGATTGAGCCAAGGTACTCAAAACTTGTGACATTCTCAATCTCCATTGTTGCTTATGATTGAGCCAAGGTACTCAAAACTTGTGACATTCTCAATCTCCATTGTTGCTTATGATTGAGCCAAGGTACTCAAAACTTGTGACATTCCCAATCTCCATTGCTGCTTATGATTGAGCCAAGGTACTCAAAACTTGTGACATTCTCAATCTCCATTGTTGCTTATGATTGAGCCAAGGTACTCAAAACTTGTGACATTCTCAATCTCCATTGTTGCTTATGGTTGAGCCAAGGTACTCAAAACTTGTGACATTCTCAATCTCCATTGCTGCTTATGATTGAGCCAAGGTACTCAAAACTTGTGACATTCTCAATCTCCATTGTTGCTTATGATTGAGCCAAGGTACTCAAAACTTGTGACATTCTCAATCTCCATTGTTGCTTATGATTGAGCCAAGGTACTCAAAACTTGTGACATTCTCAATCTCCATTGCTGCTTATGATTGAGCCAAGGTACTCAAAACTTGTGACATTCTCAATCTCCATTGTTGCTTATGATTGAGCCAAGGTACTCAAAACTTGTGACATTCTCAATCTCCATTGTTGCTTATGATTGAGCCAAGGTACTCAAAACTTGTGACATTCTCAATCTCCATTGCTGCTTATGATTGAGCCAAGGTACTCAAAACTTGTGACATTCTCAATCTCCATTGCTGCTTATGATTGAGCCAAGGTACTCAAAACTTGTGACATTCTCAATCTCCATTGTTGCTTATGGTTGAGCCAAGGTACTCAAAACTTGTGACATTCTCAATCTCTATTGTTGCTTATGATTGAGCCAAGGTACTCAAAACTTTTGACATTCTCAATCTCCATTGTTGCTTATGGTTGAGCCAAGGTACTCAAAACTTGTGACATTCTTAATCTCCATTGTTGCTTATGGTTGAGCCAAGGTACTCAAAACTTGTGACATTCTTAATCTCCATTGTTGCTTATGGTTGAGCCAAGGTACTCAAAACTTGTGACATTCTCAATCTCCATTGTTGCTTATGGTTGAGCCAAGGTACTCAAAACTTGTGACATTCTCAATCTCCATTGTTGCTTATGATTGAGCCAAGGTACTCAAAACATGTGACATTCTCAATCTCCTGTTGCTCCAGGATAACTTTAGGTTTGATGTTTGCCATGTCTGTGCTCATTATCTTGGTTTTACTTATATTCAAATTTACTTATATTCAAATTAGATCACATTAATGAAAACATTGATCATCATGTGAAACATGGACATTGAATGGTGAGTTTGAATATTAGGTCCAGACAATGGCTATGAGATGCTTCAGATATACCCTTGGAATAACATACACAGATTGTGAAATAAATGACAACATACACAGTACAATTGGACAGTGTATCAAACAAAATCGAGACCTGTCAGTTGTAAAAACAGCTAACTACAATGGTACGGCCAATTCATTCGATCAAATGGACTGCCTAATATATTACTTAGGAACAGTTTCTGACAAAAGAAAAAAGTTCACTCTAAAGAAAGCTGCATAGAAATTGACAGGCAAAACCTGGTGAACAGACTGAGGTGGTGACAAATGGTTCATTATGTAGTGACTAATGATGCCCATAGGACCTCTCAGGTTTAGGAAAAGACAAAACAAGATACCCCATTTACGGTTTTTGTATCTTTTTAGTCTGTAATAATTCTTTAATTCCAGCTATCCACCAAGTTGTTTGTTCCACATTACTTATTAAGTGTATCAGTCTTTACTGTTTTAAAGAAATGCACATGAACTTTTTATGTCCACAGGTTTTCCATTTAGTGTCTTAACCATGTGTATTTCGAGGCATTTTTTCAACAACCCACGCAACACACTTAGTCCAAGAATGGCAATTTACACTCCCTACAACGCACTACAGGACAGTGATGAAAAAAATAAGTATGCAGCATTTCCTTTGTTGATTAGCCGCCACTGCAATCCCAACTCATCATCATCATCAATACCTGTCTCTCTTTTCGGGGCAGATGCCCTTGACAATCCTCCTCCAGCTGGTTCGGTGTTGAACTGTCCTATCTACCTCTTTCCAGTTGAGTTCCAGGGACATAATTCCATTTTCAGTCTCTTCTCTAGGTGTTTCTTGGTCTATCTCTCTTCCTCTTCCCCTGTAAATTCCATGTAGTTTGTTTCTTGGTACTCAAAAGGATACTCACCACTGCAGCTTTCACTACACTGTGTTCAACTTCTCATATTCTGAGGTTCTTCCTTTTCCAAGTCTGTCTGTTTTTGTTTGGTTGTCAATGTGTCAATAACCATCATTGTTTTGATGGATCTAGGTGGTTGGCCTTGATCCAACCTTTTGTACTATAGGGGACTTGTTCATTTTTAGTCTGATCTCTTCCCCCTTAACCGACTCAAGGTAACAAACATGAGGGGCAGTGGGGGAGATACCAACTACAAACTGTTAAATTGTTGAAACTTATTCCTTATCCGCTTTCTCGCTACATTTGGCAACTATGATTGAAATTTCAATTTTAACAATGGTTTTAATAACTTTATGAGGTTGCTGGCACCATGCACACAATCCTCAGTTGTCTTTTACGGCATGCCTGAAAAGTTACAGTTAAGGTTTGCCCCATATTAGTTACACCACTGTCTAGGAATGAAGTTGTGAAAGTAACTTCAGTATACTAAGCCATGTTTTGTCATGTAGTAGTTACACTACTGTCAGGGAATAAGTTGTTAGAGACTTTAGTATACTAAGCCAAGTTTTTTCCCATAGTATTTACACTACTGTCGGGGAATGAAGTTGTAAGAGACTTTAGTATACTATACCAAGGTTTGTCTCATAGTAGTTACACTACACTACTGTCGACGAATGAAGTTGTTAGAGACTTTAGTATACTAAGCCAAGTTTTTTCCCATAGTATTTACACTACTGTCGGGGAATGAAGTTGTAAGAGACTTTAGTATACTATACCAAGGTTTGTCTCATAGTAGTTACACTACACTACTGTCGAGGAATGAAGTTGTTAGAGACTTTAGTATACTATACCAAGGTTTGTCTCATAGTAGTTACACTACACTACTGTCGAGGAATGAAGTTGTTAGAGACTTTAGTATACTAAGCCAAGTTTTTTCCCATAGTATTTACACTACTATCAGGGAGCCTGTAGCCTAGTCGACAGGGAGCATGTAGCCTAGTCGACAGGGAGCGTGTAGCCTAGTCGACAGGGAGCGTGTAGTTTAGTCGACAGTGAGCTGGCTTGCTAAGACTGGAATTACAGCGTGCCACAGATCGAAATTACGGACGGAGAGAAAAAATTTAGGGTATGGTTCGTTCCATGGTGTGACCGTTCTTGTCGACCCAGCTGACGTTTGAGTTGGGGAAGGTATAAACAGCAAGAAAGGGAACTGTCCACCCCACCTTACATAGGCTGAGGCTTAGTAATGGTACATGAGGCTGAGGCTTAGTAATGATACAGGGAGAGTTATCTTCATCCCCGACGACAATTGTTGCCATGGGACTGACCTTTACCTTACTATCAGGGAATGGCTTGGCTTCGTTCGTTCTCAATCTCCCGCTACCAAACCCTGAAAGGGCTTAAGTAGCAGAATGTAGTCCAGAGAACGGAATGCGTTGTGTCGTAGTTTACAGCTTGACTACTGCGATATTTGCACCTTTCGGTCCAACACATCCGACTTCAGCAAACTATCAGGGAATGAAGTTGTTTAAGACTACAGTATACTAATCCACAGATTGTATGAGCTAGGGTGGCCAGTTCCTTTCCTTGCTGCCTTTTATTTCCCTAGTTATTTGTATGTTAGGTACCAATTCACAGCTGGGTTGACTGAAGAGTGAAAGTGAAAGGTTACAGTTATCCAATTCTTTCCACACCAGCACAACTAGTAGAGTCATCATAAACACACTTAGCAGTGTTATACAAATGGTTCCATAAATTAATCATGGACAAGACATTTATTTCAGGTAACTAAGGAAGAAATGAGAAAGAAAGGACCCAGTCTCTCTACTCATGATATCAATTTCATTTATATGAATATGATCATTGATAAATGCCCTAAAACGTGACTAAAGACGGCAGTGCATGGGGCTAGTAACCTCATTATGTTAAAGCAAATACTACAGAAACTACCACTACCGCAAGAACGCATGTGTTTTGCCGAAGGCTTCTTTCAAGGAGCAGTACTTGTCATTTGCTTCGTTAGGAGCGAATATGATGAGATAAGGTGGTGGTAGGGGGAGATAACGACAAACACGAGACCACTGTCACACAACTTGTAAACAATGCCAATTATCTATTGGAGTGTGTCGATGAATACATGATATTACCGACAAAACAACCAAGCTGTATTTGCAAACAAAACATTCATTCTAGCCTCCAAGGACCCGCATCGGTTTTTTTCCATCACTCGACATACACAAGCTCCCTGCTTGCTGGCGTTTTTACCACAAATATGGCGGAGAGCAGATCGTGAAATGGGTCGTTAGAGAAATCCAGAAATTCAACGCGCATATAAAGAAATGAAACAATTAAAGTTGCAAAACAATCATAATTACCCATTCCTTCAGAGCGATCCATTTTATGAATCCTCCAAGTGAATGCAAGACGCGTAAAAGGTAATCAATTTGTCCTCTTCTTGACACAGATGGGCTACCATTCAAGCTCGGTTGTTATTTTGTTAACCCACAATGCACTTGTGCATAATGCAGCAGTACACAGACTAGTTGATAGCAGTCAAAAATGGCAGTTATAGACAAATCAGAAACATTTGCTCCAGAGGTTTCCAGCCTGTGGTATATGTTCCTTTGTAGCTATAATGTCACCGTGAGAGATTGAATTAAAATTAAAACTTTATCAAAACCTGGATAGGGAAGATCCGACAGTCGTGTAAGACAGCTTTCATAGGAGAGACAACCCTGAACCCAAACAACTGCTGCAGGCAGGCTGGGGACAGCCAATGGCTAGGGAGGCGGCCCCGAACAAATGCATGCTGAAGTCGGATGCACTGGGCTACGGCGCATAACACAGTGCAACGCCGTACGTTTAATGATGACAGACACCAAAATGACTGAACGAGATGGTGCTCGACCCAAGGAGTCCCACCAGGTGGGAAGAGTGCCGGACCCCCCGCCTCGAAGGGGTCCACCAAATGCTACTGGCGGTACCCTACCTCCGTGCTGTGGAGCCAGGGCACGGACAGCTAGGGAAACCACTACTAAGAAGTAGATTTGGCAACAGCCAGTGTCCATCCACGAGAAGCTGTACAGAAGCGTACAGAGCCTTGAGTCGACCGCTGCCTTCGTTAGAGTCATTGAAGTTGAGTTCTGAAGATGAACGAGGAAGAAGAATTAAAATTATGAAAGAAGTAATTAACGTGCCGCTTGTATCAATCAATCAAAAACTTCATCGAACTCTGGGGTGTATCACGTCGAAATAAGACTATAACAAGATTATTTTTTTAATACAAACACCCACAAAAACAAGAGGGCACAGCTACAACTTAACTAAGGAGAGGTCCAGATTAGATATTAGGAAGTATTTGTTTAGTCAGAGAGTGGTTAATGCTTGGAATGCATTGCCACGGGAGGTGGTGAAGGCAGGGACAGTTAGTGCATTTAAGAATAAATTGGATGTGCATAGCTTTTAGAGCAAGGTGATGTAAATTAAACTGGTGGTATACAGACTCTGGAGAGTCTTCTAAACCAGTATAAAGACGTTAAGTTAAGTTAAGTTAAGTTAAGTTAGAATCTCCCTGTCTTGGACCATCCAAGGCCTTCTTTAAAACAAAAGTCAGAAGGTCTGTCTCTACTTCTCCTGCCTCTAGGGTTCCAGAACAGAGACTCCCTTTTAATGCTGCTAACTGTTCTCTTTAATGTATGCAGGGTGGGATTTTGACTTCGAGAGTCCCTAAGCTGTTTACACTATATGAAGCTTTAGGGACCACGGTTAAAAAATACATCAGACGGTCTCACAACACTAACAATATACTGGCATGCCTTTTATTATTTAATACAATACAATATACTCGACTTCAGTCCGGTGGGTGTGCCATATGCGAGGTAGCCAACAATGTCATGTATGCAGTCCGATCTTTTGCCGTGTCGTACCATTTCAGACCTAGGTCTCTCAGCAGACCATTTCGCCATTGTATGGTGGGCGGCCGCGAAGTCGCGTATAATCATACGGCCAGGAAAACGTCGTCCTGAGTGTACATCTGTTATCTGGTATGCGTGACCAGCACAGTGGTATTTGCGAGACAACGCAGCTTTCGCTACGTCTCAAAATAGAGTGTGTTCTCTGATTTCAGCATTGTGGAATCGATCTCTGATAGAGATTCCTATAACGTGGCTTTCCACCGCTCGCTGGGTAACTCGTAGTTTCTCTGCATCCACATTGCGTAGATTACCTACTTCCCATCCGTAGATCATGGCATGTATGACCGCAGATTTCAAAACGTGTGTATTTGTCATGGTGTCTTTCAGATGCAGGAGTATAGGCTTTGTGGTATTGAAGCTAGACCAGACGGTTGGTATGTGCTGGTTACACCAGAAGTGACGTCATTATGCGCATCGTACCTATGTTCAAAAAAATCTGGCAAAGATGGCGCCGTAACTGGCTGCGAGTCTACATTTCTCTACTGTTTTGGATCATTATGGATGCCGCCAGACCACGGATTTGCCTGGAATTCACACTAGTCGACGACTTACACTTGTGTTCAAGGATACGTGGAGTTGTTTTCCGTCTGGACTTGTTATTTCGTTCTTTTTTTGTGATTTCTTCCATCCGTTCATTCTCGTCTGGACGCCGGCTGAATGGCGCTACGCTTAAACTAGGTATACCTGTGTCGTATCTCACGGGTTAGTTCTGCCGGTTCACCTTCACGAATATGGCGTGTGGGAATTTTAGATGCTACTATGATGAACTGAATACAACTGGGGAGAGATGCCAGACTCACTCACACGCTGAGTGTTGTCCATACGACCTCTTGTGGTTACCGAAAAGGCACGACAAACTGCGTTAGATTCCTTCCCACCTTTCTACCGTGCGGGTTACATGTTTACGGAAAGGCTTCGGTGGTAACCCTGAGGCAAAATCTGCATCCTATGCTATCTCTAGTCGTCTCGATGAATGTCTTGCCACTGGCAAAAGGTAGCTTAGGCTCTGTGCGTGAGGTTGACAAAAGGCGCAGTTTCTTCCTCACTTTAATCCAAATCTCCGCGCAAGTCACCCATTTCAGCGGACACAGCAGGAGATACGACTGTCCACACGGCTGAACAAAGAGAGTGGTCCATCACTTGTGATGGACAAACTATCACCTATGTTCAATTGTTGCAGTTTGGTCTGGTTTCATTTGAACACGCCTCGTATCTATCCCTATGTAAAAGTTGCATTATCTAATGTTCCTCCGTGTTTGCTTTTCCACCAGAATATCAGCATGGTTGCAATACATCCCAGCATGGCCAGGCATTATGTCCACACACGCCTCTGCTGGTTTCAAGCCTATGTATGTTATTCAATCATGCAATAGCCGTCCATTTAGTATTTTTCTGAATTCAGAACAGAGATTACATCGCGACAGGTCTACCAAAATAAAATCGGGGTAGGGAAAAAGTAAAATGTTGTGAACCCTTGATGCAGGCTTTACAAGAAGATGAGGTGAGCCGCAATCAATGTGTGTACAAATGTATTCTATTTCATAGCATTTTTCTTCACATTTCAAATCAATAATCTTTTGTACTTTAAAAAAAAATTAATTGAGGATGCTGTGCAGTGATATAAGATGTACATATATATCAGCTTTACTAAAAGATAAGGTTCAAAAGATCAAAGTAGTTAGATAAATGGGAGTTAACTGGTCCATGGTGACCTACAAACGAATAAATAGGTCATTGCTAGCTGAGGCGAGACTTGGTTGTAACAATGGCCATCGCTTTACGATTACTAGTTCGCAATTCGAACAATACATTATGTGCCGGATTAATGCATGAGCTGCTGAGACAGTAGCCCAGGGGTCTCTTGTCAGCTAAAGGGCATACACAGATAACTACATGTATAATTTATGCAGTTTGGTTTAATCAAAAATCATGTTGAATGTATAAAAATGGCATCACATAATCTGTAGTCTAGACGTCTATAACATTAGTCAGATAAAATTCTTGAATGGTCTGTGAGCTGGCAAATGGAGTTTAATGTAGATGTTTGTTGTTTGTTTGGGAATGCTCACAATCATTCACATGGGCAGATCGAATATGGAACATGTTTACAGAATGGGAGGGAATAATATTAGAAAGAAAGAAAATGAAAGAGACCTAGGGGTTATAATAGATCACACAGGTAAGGTGAGTGAGCTGGTCCAGGTAGTAGTGAAAAAGGCAAATGCAATGTTGGGTATGATAAAATGAAATATTAAAAATAGGAGAAAGGAAATGATAGTAAGACTATAAATCATTAGTTAGATTTAGATTAGAGTACTGTGTGCAGATGTAGAGTTCTTATTGTAGAGGGAATATAAACATGCTGGTAAGGATACAAAGAAGAGCGACAAAACTGATAGTTGGATTCCAGAATTACAGTTATGAGGAAAGACAGTCTGGAAGAAAAAAGAATTCGAGATGATTTAATACATGTTAATAAGATAATCAAAGGAAAGGATAAATTAGACTTTAAACGATTTTCAAAATACAGCCGCCTACAAGAACGAGAGGGTACAGCCACTCATTAATTAAAAATATGTACATATTAGATACCAGGAAATATTTTTTAGTCACAGAGTAGGGGGTGAATGCTTGTAATGCATTGCAACAGGAAATAGTGGAGGCAGGGTAAGTTAATGCATTCAAGAATAGATTTGATGCGCAGTTATTTTTAGATCAAGTGAATGTAAACACACAGTGTTTGTATACAGACTGTATAGTCTTCTAAACCAGTATTAAAACGTCAAGTTAAGCTAACATCTGAATCCGACAATAAAATCACATTGCAATGTCAAAAACACATAATCCGCCCACACAAAGTGTTGAATCCGGCCAGCCAATCACTACTTAAAAAATGAAATGTTCGTGCATAATAATACAGCACGGATAATGCCAGGCTGCCGTAAATGTCAGTTACCGTATAATGAATCATATAAATATAAGTAGGATAGAATAACAAATTAGACTCTTTTTTTTTAATTCCCCGTATAAATATATTTAGGCTGAACAGCCTAAAGAAATTATGGCAGAGCACCAATAAAATAACAAAAGTGAAAGTCTTGAGAGCGTGTGTTTTTCCTGTGGCAGTTTATGGCTGCGAATCATGGACGATTACCAAAACTTCTAGACAAAAAATCGAATATTTCGAGTCCAGATGTTACAGAACGATTTTCGGAATACCCTGGACGTAAGAAAGGACAAATATTGACATTCTGCAAGAGTTGAACATAGAAGAGAACTGGTTAATCCAGTCCATTTTGACAAGAAAATGTAAATACTTTGGTCACATCAAGAGATTCAACGGTCTTGAAAGAACAGTGATGGAAGGTATGGTGCCAGGCAAGAGAGGAAGGGGTAGACCAAGAAGATGATGGCACCAAGATATCCAAGAATGCCTGGATATGACTGTGTCTACGGCTGACGTTTTGGCAAGGGAAAGAGTTTCTTTCAGACATACTGTGCTGGGAGCGACGTACTCTAAGGACACGCCACATGATGATGATGAATAAGTGTATATTCATAATCGTCTTCTTTTTCTTTATCTTGATTTGGAATACCCGTTCCTCGGCGTAGCTGCGGGTCCCAACTTTGTCTCCAGCGTGTCCTGTCTTGGGCCACGGAAGTGCAGTGGGTGGTAATCACTCATCCAGAGGTACCTCAGATGTTGTAGCGAATAGCAAGAGAGTCTGACCAACGCATTGTAGGTCTTCCCCGTGATATCTTTTTACCTCGGGTGTACCAGATTGCTGTCGCCGTACTCCATCAACTATCGTTTCGTCGCAACATGTGATCTGCCCATCTATGTTTTGTCTCGTCTGCATAGATTACAGAATCATTCACGAAGGTCAATCATATTATGTCAGAATTGTGGAGATGTTGCATACTTTGGTTCCGGAGAGTGATTTGGACCAAGAGTTTCTCATGAGAGACCTGGGTCATTTTCAATTTGTTCTTCAGTGATTTTGTGCGTGCCCAAGTCTTAGCACCGTAGCCCTGCAGAATATTCAATGTTTCGGAACTCTAGAGCAGGGCAGGAACGACCAAGTGATAGATTCTTCGCTAAACTAAGCTATAGAATGTGTGAGCTCGGGTGTCCAGTTCCCTACCTCGCTGCCTTTTTTTCTCTGGCCGTAGGTCAAGTACTATTTTACAATTGATCTCCCTATACGGCTGGGACGGCTGAAGCGTTCCGGTAGCAGAAACGAAACCAAACACCTTTGCCTTGAAAGATAGGGAAAAACCAAGCTGCAAATTAAAATTCGGAGCATGGTTTTCAAGGAAAGTCTCTGCTGACCCTACTCCACGTAGGACATTCACAGAGATGGCAGCGAGACCGAGGCTTCCAATGATGACAGACCGAGGCTTCCAATGATGCCAGATCGAAGCTTCCAATGATGTCAGACAGAGAATTCCAATGATGTCAGACCGAGGCTTCCAATGATGCCAGACCGAGGCTTCCAATGATGCCAGACCGAGGCTTCCAATGATGTCAGACAGAGAATTCCAATGATGTCAGACCGAGGCTTCCAATGATGTCAGACCGAGGCTTCCAATGATGCCAGACCGAGGCTTCCAATGATGCCAGACCGAGGCTTCCAATGATGCCAGACCGAGGCTTCCAATGATGCCAGACCGAGGCTTTTAATGATGTCAGACCGAGGATCAAATGATGCCAGACTGAGGCTTCCAATGATGCCAGACCGAGGCTTCCAATGATGCCAGACCGAGGCTTCCAATGATGCCAGACCGAGGCTTCCAATGATGCCAGACCGAGGCTTCCAATGATGTCAGACCGAGGATCAAATGATGCCAGACCGAGGCTTCCAAAGATGCCAGATCGAAGCTTCCAATGATTTCAGACAGAGAATTCCAATGATGTCAGACCGAGCCTTCCAATGATGCCAGACCAAGGCTTCCAATCATGCCAGACCGAGGCTTCCAATGATGCCAGACCGAGGCTTCCAATGATGTCAGACTGAGGCTTCCAATGATGTCAGACTGAGGCTTCCAATGATGCCAGAGCGAGCCTTCCAATGATGTCAGACTGAGGCTTCCAATGATGTCAGACCGAGGCTTCCAATGATGTCTCGGTGGCTTCGTGAAATTAGAGTCGTGTTTGCTGCTCAGAAAAATGAAAACAACCGTGGAGTTGACGTGATTGCCATCGACAACAGTTTCTGCTGTTGATGGATTGCAGCTAAGGTATTATATCAACCAACAATATAATATAGGCACTTGAAAAGTTTGACACCCCCGTGAGACGGGGTCTTTGCTAATGTGTTGTACCTGGCGCTGACGTGAGATGGGGGTCTTGGCTTGTGACTTTTACCTGGCACTGACGTGAGAAGGGCTCTTGGCTAGTGTGTTGTACCTGGCACTGATGTGAGATGGGGGTCTTGGTTTTTGTGTTGTACCTGGCGCTGACGTGAGATGCGGTTTTGGCTAGTGTGTTGTACTTGACGCTGACGTGAGATGGGGTCTTGGCTAGTGTGTTGTACCTGGCGCTGACGTGAGACGGGGTCTTGGCCAATGTTTGGTACCTTACACTGACGTGAGACGGGGTCTTGGCCAATGTTTGGTACCTTACACTGATGTGAGACGGGGTCTTGGCCAATGTTTGGTACCTTACACTGACGTGAGACGGGGTCTTGGCCAATGTTTGGTACCTTACACTGACGTGAGACGGGGTCTTGGCCAATGTTTGGTACCTTACACTGACGTGAGACGGGGTCTTGGCCAATGTTTGGTACCTTACACTGACGTGAGACGGGGTCTTGGCCAATGTTTGGTACCTTACACTGACGTGAGACGGGGTCTTGGCCAATGTTTGGTACCTTACACTGACGTGAGACGGGGTCTTGGCCAATGTTTGGTACCTTACACTGACGTGAGACGGGGTCTTGGCCAATGTTTGGTACCTTACACTGACGTGAGACGGGGTCTTGGCCAATGTTTGGTACCTTACACTGACGTGAGACGGGGTCTTGGCCAATGTTTGGTACCTTACACTGACGTGAGACGGGGTCTTGGCCAATGTTTGGTACCTTACACTGACGTGAGACGGGGTCTTGGCCAATGTTTGGTACCTTACACTGACGTGAGACGGGGTCTTGGCCAATGTTTGGTACCTTACACTGACGTGAGACGGGGTCTTGGCCAATGTTTGGTACCTTACACTGACACAAGCCAAGCAAATATGCAATTATTGCAATACTGATAATCTGATTATGGTGGTGGTCGAGTACGTATTGGCCAGTGTATCGATCCACGTGTGTATCTTTTGTAGTGTGTTCCACTATGACAGTTTTACAGTACTGTGGTTTTGCCAATCATTTATGTACGTGAAGAAGTGGTCGTACCAAGAAAAATCCCCGGCATGCCCAATCAAACTGGACACAAAGTGATTTCGAACCCGATATATTGATTTCTTTCCCTTCTGCTTTTCGTTACATATATAATTACTTGTCTTATAGTCGTTGACAAGAATAAACATTATTTGAGTGGGAGAGAGGATTTTCTGAAAAGAACCAAATGGAATTTTGGTAGGAAAGCGAGAGAAAAGTAAAATTGCTGAAAATGAAAATCTGAAGAAAATTCAGAGTAGTACACATTAGACAGAAAGTAATCACACATATGTTGGTGGGCGAATAGTTACCTATATAAAAAGATAATACGTAGAGCGAATAGTTACCTATACAAAAAGATAATACGTAGAGCGAATTTTGTGTTCTTGTTCTTGTTTGTCTTCTTCATTTCTTTAATTCTATCTTCTATCTTCTTCTTCTTCTTCCTTTTCTTTTCGTCTTCTTCTTCTTCTTTTTCTTCCTGCTTCGTCTTCTTCTTCTTCTCTTTTCTTCTTTCTTTTCTGATTTTTTCGTCTTTTTCTTCTTCTTCTTCTTCTTCGTCTCCCTTCTTTTCTTCTATTTATCTTTCTTCTTTTATCCTGTTTCTTTTCCTTCTTTTTCTTTCATTTTATTTGTTTCTTCTTTTTCTTCTTTTTTTCTTTTCTTTTTTTTCCCCTTCCTTCTCTTCTTCTTCTTCCTCTTCATCCTCTTCTCCTTCTTGTACTCTCAAAGCTGAACTTTTCAGCACGCACGTCAGCAGCACATTTTAAATATCTATTTATTAAGTTAGGGTATAATAATTATCTCCAATCTACCTGCAAGACAGTAAATGAGGACGTCATAATATTCTATTAAGGGAACACAGACAAAAAGGTATTTTTCATATTTAAAAAAAAAAAAAGCAACGCAAACTGTAAAACAAAGAGGGATGCAACTCATGATATTTTAGCTCCGCTAAGAAATCAAGTATTATGTCCCATAAAAGCATTTTTATTTTGGCTTCAATCAAACCAAAACCCTTCGACTCCCTGCGGAGCATATGTCCTAAACAAATACTAGCCAAGTCTTCTTGTCATGTTTCAGCACCCACTCTCACGTATTTCCTGCCGTCGTTTGGTTGGCTCGACTTCCCTTTTCGATGAATGTTTAGGTCTGTCCTTACTTCTTTTGCCAGGAGGAAAGCAAACACACACGCACGCCCGCACGAATGCAAAAATACATGTATTCTAGCAATGTAAAATTCGTTAGAAAATATATAAATATTTGTAAATTTAGAAATACATGGTAGAGAGAAACTTGTATGCATAGACCGTTCAAACCAATATATCATCTACGGCATTGCAAAATAGGTTGTAGTCAGTATATCAGCTTTATTAAATGAATCTGTTGAAAAGTGACTTTTATACATTTTTTCAAAGAATGCAGAAATGTAAGTTTATTGATTATATCTTCAATGTATGTTTTTGATTATATCTTCAATGTACATTTTTGATTAAGTTAGTTGCCTATAGCTTAATTGCATCCTCGATACACGTTTTTAATTATACCTCAAATATAACTTTTTGATTACATCTTCAATGTGAGTTTATAGATCGTATCTTCAATGCAAGTTTATTGATCATTTATTCAATGTGAATTTGTAATTATATTTTCAATGTAAGTTTTTGATGATATCTTCAATGCAGGTTATTAATTATATCTTCAATGCAAGTCTATTGATTATATGTTCAACGTAATTTTATTGATTACATATTCAATATACGTTTTTGATTATATCTTTAATATAAGTTATTGATTATATGACATCTAAAAACGCCCGTCATTATCGATTGGCTATTGATAGTATGTATATATATAAGCTGAAGTTAAGAAAACCATTTTTCCAAATTTGTCTACAGATTTTTAAAAAAACATGTATATTATTCCAGCCAGTTTAGATTCAAACACTTTTGTACTACGTAAGTGTACAAAATCGATTGAAATAGAGAGAGAGATTGAGAGAGGGAGAGGAGAGAGAAAGAGAGAGAGAGAGAGAGAGAGAGAGAGAAGAGAGAGAAAGAAAAGAAGGAGAGTGAAAGAAAGACAAATATTTGCATTTGAAACATGGACAAATATTAATATATGGGAGATAATTTCCGGCATTTACTTGAGTAACGAATTACATGAGTTAAATCCCTTCCGGTTAGAGCGGAAGACCTATATCATACGATTTAGCGAGAGAGAGAGGGTGGGAGAGATATAGTGGGAGAGAGAGAGTGAGAGAGAGAGAGTGGGAGAGATGAACAGAGAGAAGGAAAGACAAAAATAGAAACACACATAGATATATAGAGACAAAAATGGGGAATAGAGGCAGAGAGGGATACAGAAACAGACAGACGGACGGACGAATGGACCGATAGAAATTTAGACGAAAGAATATGCAATTTTATATCGTTTTATTCAATACTTAAAAAAAAAAAATCTTAAAAAATTAACTACTTCTATTCCTCATGCGGAATACTATATAGAAACTTTATAAAGCTAAGAAAAACATGCCACTTGTACTTGCAGTCGCCACTCATTACCCTGACTGTTTCAATTTTTACCTCTGACAGAAAAAAACAAACGTATACTCTAAACCAGTATCTGAACGCATACCTTTGTGGTCTGAAGGCTGACATATAAACAACTCAACCAGTCACTTCTCTATGATTATTGGCTAGGCGTCGAAAAGATACTGCCATTGAAGAGGAAAGAGCGCGGAATATGCAGAGCTGTGAATACGCTTTCAACGGCCAGAGACTCATAACTGGTTGTATGCATCAAGCTCAGCGAACGAAAGCTGTCCAAGACCCTATTCTGTTTTCACATGGCGGCTCTGGAAACAGGCTACACTCGTGTAGTCTGGCTAACAGAAAGGAATCGCAGTGGGAAGGCATAACAGGTAAACACCACACACTAAACAATAATAGTCGGGCCGAAAGGGGCAGTTATCGAGGCTTTGCTTTAAACTACGACCCAACCATTACAACGTTATTTTGATAAATAACATAGAAGAAGAAGAAGAAGAAGATGAAGAGGAGGAGGAGGAAGAAAAATAATAATTAAAAGAAGAAGAAGAAGAAGTACAAGGATAATTAGAGGAAGAAGAAGAAGAAAAAGAAGAAAAAGAATAAGAAGAAGTACAAGAATAATTAGAGGAAGAAGAAGAAGACGAATAAGACGAAAAAGAAGAAGAAGAAGAGGAATTAGAGAAAGTAGCAGAAGAAGAAGAAGAAGAAGACGAAGAAAAAGGAAAGGATGAAAAAGAAGAAGAAGAAGGAGAACAAGAAGAAGAACAAAAAGAACAAGAAGAAGTACAAGAACAATTAAAGAGAGTAGAAGAAGAAGCAGAATGAGTAGAAGAAGAAAGAGAAGAAGAAGAAAAGAAGAAGAAGAAAAAGAAGAATTAGAAGAAGAAGAAGAAGAAGAAGAAGAAGAATTTAAAAAAGAAGAAGAAGAAGAAAAGAAGAAGAATGAGAAGAAGAAGAAGAAGAAGTGCAAGAATAATTAGAGGAAGAAGAAGAAGAAAAAGAAGAAAAAGAAGAATTAGAAGAAGAAGAAGAAGAAGAAGAAGAAGAAGAAGAAGAAGAAGAAGAAGAAGAAGAAGAAATACAAGAATAATTAGAGGAAGAAGAAGAAGAAGAAAAAGAAGTACTAGAATAATTAGAGAAACGAGAAGAAAAAGAAGAAGAAGAAGAAGAAAGAGAAGAAGAAGAAGAAAAAGAAGAAGAAGTGATGGTGTTATCGAAAGATGAATAATTTGAGCTGGACAGAAAGGAAATCAAACCAAAGTGTGATGGCGGACGTGGAAGAGGAAAGAAGCGGATACAAAAGAAACAAACTACTTCTGGCTTGGTAGGGCCACAGTCTATCTCATGAAAAGCACGTGAAGAAAGTCTTGAGAGACAGAACACACGGGAAGGGGGAAGGGGCAGATCAAGAAACACCCTCGTGAGACAACTAAGTAGATACATACCGGTCAAGACTTTTACAAAGCTGAAGAAAGCAGAAGATGTCCAAGTAAACACTGGAACATATCCTGCAGGAATGCCCCAATTACGCAGACCAAAGACAGGCAGTCTGGCCTGGGGAAGCGACTATGCTCGAACAACTGAGGCCTATTACCAGTTGAACAGAAGAGAGCAGGTCGTTGTCTTCAGACTTCGCACTGGCCACAATAGACTGAGGTACCACCTATTCAACAAATTGAAGATAGGTGGTACCGACGAATGCCCGTGCGGTACCGGTAAAATGACCGCTGAACATCTGCTGCAGAACTGCCCGACATACGAGGATCAGAGAGAGCAGATGTGGCCATCACAAGTGGAACTGCAAGACAAGCTCTACAAGCGAAGACCTGAAACACAGACTCCTTCGTCAACCTCGCCGGGCTAGAAGCATATCATTAGTTCATCGAAGAAGAAGAGGAAGAAGAAAAAGAAGAAGAAGAAGAAGAGGAAGAAAAAAGAATAGGAGAATTGCTGAAAAGAGGCTGGTCGTTGTTGGACTGTTTATATTTACAGACAAGGAGAATTTGATAGAAGAGGCTGGTCGTTGTTGGACTGTTTATGTTTACAGACAAGGAGAATTGGATAGAAAAGGCTGGTCGTTGTTGGACTGTTTATGTTTACAGACCAGGAGAATTGGATAGAAGAGGCTGGTAGTTGTTGGACTGTTAATATTTACAGAACAGGTGAATTGGATAGAAGAGGATTGTTGTTGTTCGGCTGTTTATATTGACAGAACAGGAGAATTGGAGATAGGAGGCGTCGGTACTTGCATCTTAATTCACCCCAAACAAAAACAATATATATTTTAGCCCCGAATTTGAGGTAGGAACGCCATAGAACATTCTACTTTGTAACTGTTGGGGTGTCAAACATTCTGTAAGAATAGACGAGAATTTCTGCCTCCGCTTATTTCTTCCTTCTTAGCAATTAATTTATTGAATCTGTCAACATTGGTCTATATTAAGGAGAGTAGTATCCAATTTCTAGAGCAGCATGGCTGTATCCATGCTGTCAGACGATGTAATAGCAACCACTTTTATCTAACCATAACTCTAATCCTAACCATAAACCTAACCATAATCCTAAACCTAACTACAAACCATACCAAAAACCTAACTATAAACCTAACCACAATCACAACCCTAAACCTAACTCTTCACAAAACTGAATTCAACCATATTATCTACACTTCTATCTTTATCTAAGTCTTTACTTACTTATTTAAAATAAAAAAATTTATCGAACTGTCCTTCCCTAAACCCGAAATAGAATGTCCCGTTACGTACGATGGACACACGAGGAGCACTGTTTGGGGTGAATTACGACGCAAGTTACAGTGGTGTGGGAGGGCAATTCCTACTTACGAAAGAGGACAAACAGACAATTAATTCTTCTTATGGGCGAGAGGTCCTAAGTACAGCACAGATGACTTGGCGAGATGGTTGTTCTCGGTGAGGGACTGTTCCTCTTTCGGGCATTGGAGATGGGATTCTCTGACTCACTAAAGCCAGATGCAAGGGGTAGATGGATTCCGTAATATACAGATGGCAGTTCATCTAGTAAGAAAACAAGAAATCGCAGCTATGATTGGAGCAAAGGTCAAATGTTGATTAGGGGACGGCGTGGGATAATCGTTAAGTGACACGGCTTACAACCAGAAGGTGCTTGGTTCGATTCCCATCACAGCACCAGCCGTTACCCCGGGGAAGCAAACGCTTAGAAAATGCAGGAGGAAGCAGACCCTTACATGAAAATGCATGCTGGTCGGATGCACTGGGCCGACAGGATTAAATGTATAAACTAGGCGTGTTCAAATGAAATCGGACCAAACTACAATGAGTGAACATACGTACGATGCGCATGATGGCGTCACTTCTGGTGTAAACAGCACATACCAACCGTCACGTTTGCAAAATTTAATTATCCTCCTACTCATACTTTCCTCAACAGACCGTTGAAAATATGGCAGGTGTGATACGGAATCAGTCCAGAGTTGATCAGCGAGCGGTAATTCGGTTTCTAACAGCTGAAGGATGTCGACCAGTTGACATTCATCGCAGAATGCAGGCAGTGTATGGTGACAAGATAGTGTCGAAGACAACGATGAAGAACTGTACAACGACGTTTAAAGGAGGATGAATGTTCGTTTGTTGCAGTTTGGTCCAGTTTCATTTGAACACGCCTCGTACATAAAGAATGTTGCTGTCCGAGTATCTGGGCAAACATCAGATTGGCTCACAGTACAAAGGGGAGTAAGACAGGGATGTATCCTCTCACCTTATCTACATAACATCTATGCGGAATGTATAATGAGAAAAGTTAGAGAAGACGAGACCATTGATAGTTTTGATCCATTTAGGATTGGCGGTTACGAGATTCCAGAAATACGATACGCAGACGACACAGTGATACTATCAAGAAGTGCAGAAGGGTTAGAGCAGCTACTTTCAGCCGTAAATGGACATAGTAAAGATCAAAACCTGTTTATAAACATAAACAAAACAACGATAATAATCACCAACAAAACACAATGTCAGCATAAATTTACGGTAAATGTTGAGGAAATAGATCAGGTCACGCATTTTGAATATCTGGGCTCTAGAATTGACAAAAATGTCGACTGCTCGAAAGAAATCAGAAGAAGGCTAGCCATGGCAATGTAGAGACTGAACAGCCTGAAGAAATTATGGCAGAGCCCCAACAAAACAACAAAAGTTAAAGTCTTGAGAGCCTGTGTTTTTCCTGTGGCAGCTTATGGCTGCGAATCATAGAAGATTGCAAAAACTTCCAGACAAAGAATCAAATCCTTCGAGTCAAAATGTTACAGAAAGATCCTCAGAATACACTGAACAGATAAAAAGACAAACGTAGACATTCGGCAAGAGTTGAGCATAGAGGAAAACTGGTTTATCAATTCCATTTTGGCCAGGAAATTTGGTAACATCAAGAGACACAACGGTCTTGAAAGACAATTGATGGAAGGTGTGGTGCCAGGAAAAAGAGGAAGGGGTAGACCAAGAAGACGATGGTACCAAGACATCCAGGAATACCTGTGTATGATTATGGCGGACGCTGGAGTTTTGGCATGGCTTTCTTTAGACATAATGTGATGGAAGCGACGTTCTATAAAGGACATGCTACATGATGATGATATAAAGGATTAGCGACCACACCAGAACATAAATCAATGGCACATCCAGAAGACCTTCGCCTGTGTAAAAGAACAAACGAAAAGAACAAAATCGTACATCATTTATTTAGGAGAATAAAAACTGACTTCAAACAACATCCTCGCTTTACAGGCAATCTAGTTGCAGCTGAAAGTAATCGAAAATTATCAAAGACTTGTCCCAGCGTAAATAACGTACCGAAATGCCTAGATACCAAAAGGACAGTAAAATGTGGCACAACGTATCTTATACTCAAAGTAAAATTGGAGAATGTAAAAAAAAAGGAGTGAATAAAAGAGAAGAATACATGCGAATGTAAAATTCTTGTATCCTGAAATCTGATTTGCTGTCGGCGCGATAACTTCCTGCTGAGGTAAGGGATGAATTTGCTGTTATTTCGCCCATAACAGATGTACTAAACGATACCTACATGAACCCACTTCTAACCCATTCAAAAATGTGGAAAGCCAATTAACTTCTTTTCATTCTAAACGAATAAATTTAGCACCGAAGAAAACTAAATCAGTAACAGGCGACGAGAGACAAGTCTGAAATTTCTGAATCTTCAAATTATCTCCTGCGGATTGTCTCTACTGGGCAGGCAAGCGGTGACGGTATAGCTTTAGAGACAGCCTATAGAGACCTAGGTAAGATTGGCTGGGACAAGCTAGCGAACTGGCGTGCTTGTACCATCATAAATAATCTTGTCAGACAGGCGGAGTCGATGACGCGCCTTCATCATTTTTGGCTGTGACAAATGGTTGAAACATGCATGTATCTGCGAATCTCCAATGAAAAAGCTTTCTTTGCTGGAACTAAAACACGCCCAGGAATATTTTAGAGTATCTATCCGTTAAGATTTCTTTCTTGTGATGGAGATAGTAATTTCAACCACAATCAGTACATAGTTACTTTCAAGCATACTTTCAGCACCTTTCCAACTTTAAAACGGTTTTGAAGAAATATATATATGTATGGATATATATATATATATATATATATATATATATATATATATATATATATATGTACAGACACACATATTTGGAGAACACTACTTGAAGAAGTTAAACGAATATTATTTAAAATATTTAATTAACCTTGTTTAACATATTTGTAAATAACACTGTTTAATGCCAATTTAACGAGTTTTATTTACAATACTAAAAACGAATTATTTAATACAAATTTGAAAAGCATTATTTAATACGTTTTTAAAGAAAAATTTTAATAATTAAACACATTTTCTAAAAATACATTAAATATAATTTTAAAATAGCTACGACATATTACAAGACAACTAACATGGTTTGGCAAACTAAATATGTCTTTGATGAAAAAAAAAAAAATAAACAGATCATTAGATAATTAATTTAGATTGTATGAACTTGATTGAACCACATGTAAAAAATCTTACATTAAACATATTATTGAAAGAAATATATGAAACAAATAGTCATCATTATTTAAACATATTTTGCAACGAAATTTGACCCTTTTTTTATCATAATATAAACACATTTATATTTGTTATCCTAATTTATTAACATTTTCAAAACTGAGTTTAACCATATTTTTTTTTAATCATAACATAAACACATTTATATTTGTTATCCTAATTTATTAACATTTTCAAAACTGAGTTTAACCATATTTTTTTAAAAATCATAATATAAACACATTTATATTTGTTATCCTAATTTATTAACATTTTCAAAACTGAGTTTAACCATATTTTTTTTTATCATAATATAAACACATTTATATTTGTTATCCTAATTTATTAACATTTTCAAAACAGAGTTTAACCATATTTTTTTTAAATCATAATATAAACACATTTATATTTGTTATCCTAATTTATTAACATTTTCAAAACTGAGTTTAACCATATTTTTTTTTATCATAATATAAACACATTTATATTTGTTATCCTAATTTATTAACATTTTCAAAACAGAGTTTAACCATATTTTTAAAAAAATCATAATATAGACACGTTTATATTTGTTATCCTAATTTATACACATTTTCAAAACTAAGTTTAACCATATTTTATTATAATATAAACACGTTTATGTTTGTTATCCTAATTTATACACATTTTCAAAACTGGATTTAACCATATTTTTGCAGCATTTCTTTTAAAAACGAATTATTTAATTTGATTTTACCACTTTTCAATTCTTAAAATATATGTCATAGTTGTAAAGCTTAATTTAACTTAATTGCAATAATAATATGACACTTTTGTAACATAATTTAACCACATGTAACAATATAATCTATGCATAATTTTGAACTATAATTAAACTACATTTTTCTAATAGTTTAAACATTGTTTTGAAACTTAATTTAACCAAATTATTAGTATACTCTAAACAGATTTTGGAAACTTTATTAAACCACATTTTAATCGTAACAAAAACAAACATATATCAACACATTTCTTCTTTTTCTTCTTCTTCCTCGTTCTGCCTCTTCTTTCTTCATCTTCTTCTTCTTCCTCTTCTTTTTCTTCTTATATTGTTCTTATTCTTCTCTTATGCTTCTCGTCCGGTGAGATTCACAAAGGAGACTGCGTTTTGAAACTGAATTTAACCTCATATTTTACCGTAATTTCAACATGTTTTATAAATTTTAGAAATATAATTTAACATTTATTTCTTCATTTAAACATTTAAAAAATAACTTCATTTTAAAAACTCAAATTTTAACATAATATTTATAAAATTTGTTGTTGTTTTTGCTGTTACTGTGAATTACCACAATGAGTCAGCTTACGTTACGTGAGTCCTGAAAATGACGTTATGTAGTGGGTTGCAGTAGCTTTCCTTACATCCCGAGCGTGCTGAAGAAGGTGCACTGAGGTGCGCCAACTATTGTGCTATGTTTGGTTTCATATGCATATCGCTCACTACTACAGGGATCACGTCGATTCACCACCTCGTTAGCCAAGTTGCCAAGAAGAACATCCCCTTTCCAAAGAGAACTACGAGGAAGTCGAGTTGGGCCTATTGGCCAGTATATTGTGCTTGACCCTGACTAACATGTCTGATTTGTATGTTTTGCAGGAGCAAACTTTATTCGCCTGTACCCTGTAAATATAATTTATTTATTTTCAAAATTACAATTCATAAATATTTTCTTAATGCAATTATACAATCGTCAGCAATATAATAACTGCTTATGTTTTGGTAGCTTAGTTTAAACGTGCAATGAAATATTATTTAATTGATTCATTCCGTAGAATCGATTTAAATGCCAATGTGACATATCGGGGATATTGTGTTGAGACTCACATCTCTTAACGAACGGCACACTAGAGGTGCCATGGTAAACATCACCCCTTACTTACCTATATTATTCTGATACCAATTAGTGAGGCTGGGTAGACTCCGCGATTGCGACCGGAAAAAAATCCCGCAGTGATTGGAGAGCGAACGTCGATCGTTCAGATGAAAAGCGGGAACAAGCTGGTGAGCAGCGCGTGAGCTGCAGTTGACCGTTTTAAATATCTTGGTCGATTGTCAGGGATGAAGGATCAAAATGTGAAGTATTGGCCAGAAAAGCACAGACTATAGCGGCGCTTGCACGGCTTAACAAAATCTGGCAAGATAAACGGTTAGCACTACGCACGAAAATACGCGACCCATAGCTGCCAAGACCCTTCTACACCTCCACTCGGTGATCCTGGATAACAGGCTGCAGTAGGGCAGACTGGCTAAGGAGAAGGGATCGAAGAGGGAATGCTAACCCGATACTCAAAAAATGCTTGCTGAAGTCGGATGTGTTGGACCGAAAGGTGCAAATATCGCAGCCAATCTGTAAACTACAATACAACGCATTCCGTTCTCTGGACTAAATTCTGCTACTTACCCTTTCAGGGTTTGGTAGCGGGCGATTGAAAACGAACGAAGAAGAAGAAGAAGATGAGAAGCCATGATACTAACCACTTTTAATGTCACATTATCATAAATACACAAACAAGTTTATGAATACCAAGTTTTCTGCCCGACATACGAGGATCAGAGAAAGCACACGTGGCCATCACCAGTGGCAACACTAGACAAGCTCTGTGGCAGTGTCGACAGCCTCAGGATGACCGCAGCTTTTTTCGAAAAAATACAGGTTGACGTCTGACAGCGTACGAATAAGAAGAAGAAGAATACCAAGTTTTCATTAATTTATAAATGTACGGTACTTGTTCTGGTCCCAAGTGGCCTTCCGGGGACTTTGTGATTGACAAGGACAGGAATAGCACCACTGCCCTACAGATAGCAGGTCTTAAGAGACGACCAACTGTGTGACATGGCATTACACTGGCCATGGTTACGTGGTTTGTTAAGAACAGAATAGATGGCGCCTAACTAGCTGTGGGTCTACTCTGCTCTAGTGTTTATGTCTATTAAGACGGATTTACACATCGGTTAACCACCTCCCGCAGCACTTGTTCCAAACGCAGAGGAGAAATAAGCTGC
This sequence comes from Ariolimax columbianus, assembly GCA_036924085.1. NCBI lineage: Eukaryota > Metazoa > Mollusca > Gastropoda > Stylommatophora > Arionidae > Ariolimax > Ariolimax columbianus. Next base: position 12,727,636 of record JAVGWX010000020.1, on the reverse strand, counting down.
TCGAGCCTTGCCCGCTAAGCAGGAAATCCTCCTCTCGGTTACATCCAGCTAACGCCAGAGCTGGGACCTACACAGGAGCATATGCCCCTGTAGGAGTACATGTTGACTAAGTATACGACTAAGAAGGCGGTACTTCTCAGTGACTATTTTACACACTTACTTACTTAGCAAGATAAAAGGTAACGGTCAAGAACTCGAAGTAGTTGACCGTTTTAAATATCTTGGTCGATTGTCAGTGATGAAGGATCAAAATGTGAAGTATTGGCCAGAAAAGCACTGACAATAGCGGCGCTTGCACGGCTTAACAAAATCTGGCAAGATAAATGGTTAGCACTACGCACGAAAATCAGATTAATGCGTACACTGGTCCTGTCAATATTTCTCTATGCGTGTGAGACATGGACAGTTACAGCTGACCTTCAACGCAGGATACAGGCCTTGGAGATGAGATGTTTCCGAAAACTTTTAAACGTCACGTACAAAGATCGAGTTACAAACGAGGAAATCCGAAATAGAATTACAACGGCAATATGGCCTTTCGAAGATCTCTTGGCAACTGTCAAAAGAAGGAAACTCACTTGGTACGGTCACATATCGAGATCAAATGGTCTTGCAAACACAATCATCCACGGGAAGGTGCATGGCAGACGACGAAGAGGCCGGCCCAAAAAGAGATGGGAGGACAACATAAAAGAATGGACCAGTCTCCGACCAGAAGAGTCACAGGCAGCGGCATTTGATAGAGAGGGATGGCGTGGAGTTGTGAGGATGTCTTCATGTGTGCCCCAACGACCTCACCGGTTACGGGATGACCTGACCTGATCTGACTTACTTAGTCGCTCCTCTTCTACCGTGAGGTGTAGAGGTTTTCCAGAGAGAACGCCACACTGCTCTATCCGCCGTTTTTTTCCTGGCCTTTTTCCAATCCAGCCCTCGATCACTTAGGGACTTTCGTATGCTGTCTTATCAACGTACTTTGGGACGTCCTGTGAGTCTGCGTCCTTGACTTTTTATCTCACATGACCGCTTTGGTATCCGATCTTCTTCCATTCTACAGACATGGCCAAACCACTGTAGTTGGGACTGCTCCACTCGTGTCTGCAGGGGTTGAACTTCTAGATTACTACGCATTATACAATTGTACACATTCCATGAATAAATGCTTTAAAGTGCCAACATTTTCCCCAGTGAACTAATTAGACATATTTTGTGAATATTATTTGAGAAATTGGCCAACTCATTTCGGCTGATCGCAAAAGCGAAAGGGAGATCATTAAAAGAATTGCAATGGTCAAAAATAGATTTAACAGCAAGGGAGATAACTTCTGTCCAAGTAGATATCTCAGACATTTTAGAGATACACTTCTGTCCAAGTAGATATCTCAGATCTTGTAGAGATACACTTCTGTCCAAGTAGATATCTCAGATCTTAGAGAGATAACTTCTGTCCAAGTAGATATCTCAGACATTTTAGAGATACACTTCTGTCCAAGTAGATATCTCAGATCTTGTAGAGATACACTTCTTTCACTCTTCTCTCTTCTCACCTCACTCTGTTTCATTTGACTCTGTCCCACAGTCACACCCTTGCACAACTTTCACACGCGCCCTCGTGGTAAAGCCCTTCCATAGCACTTTGGTTGGGCTAGCTTCTGAGGGCGCACAAACCTAGCATAGGTACATACAGATGCACACATGCATCAAAGCACTGGTTTATGCGTCCTGATATCGCCCAATTGACTACGGTCTGGGGTGGAAAATGGCGCGCCTCCGCCAGTAGAAACTAGTGAGGCAAACATCTAAGCAAAAAAAAAAAAAAATACACTTCTTTCCAAGTAGATATCTCAGATCTTAGAGAGATACACTTCTGTCCAAGTAGATATCTCAGACATTAGAGAGATAACTTCTGTCCAAGTAGATATCTCAGACATTTTAGAGATACACTTCTGTCCAAGTAGATATCTCAGATCTTGTAGAGATACACTTCTGTTCAAGTAGATATCTCAGATCTTAGAGAGATACACTTCTGTCCAAGTAGATATCTCAGACCTTAGAGAGATACACTTCTGTCCAAGTAGATATCTCAGATCTTAGAAAGATACACTTCTGTCCAAGTAGATATCTCAGATCTTAGAGAGATACACTTCTGTCCAAGTAGATATCTCAGATCTTAGAGAGATACACTTCTGTCCAAGTAGATATCTCAGATCTTAGAGAGATACACTTCTTTCCAAGTAGATATCTCAGATCTTAGAGAGATACACTTCTGTCCAAGTAGATATCTCAGACATTAGAGAGATAACTTCTGTCCAAGTAGATATCTCAGACATTTTAGAGATACACTTCTGTCCAAGTAGATATCTCAGATCTTGTAGAGATACACTTCTGTTCAAGTAGATATCTCAGATCTTAGAGAGATACACTTCTGTCCAAGTAGATATCTCAGACCTTAGAGAGATACACTTCTGTCCAAGTAGATATCTCAGATCTTAGAAAGATACACTTCTGTCCAAGTAGATATCTCAGATCTTAGAGAGATACACTTCTGTCCAAGTAGATATCTCAGATCTTAGAGAGATACACTTCTGTCCAAGTAGATATCTCAGATCTTAGAGAGATACACTTCTGTCCAAGTAGATATCTCAGACCTTAGAGAGATACACTTCTGTCCAAGTAGATATCTCAGATCTTAGAGAGATACACTTCTGTCCAAGTAGATATCTCAGATCTTAGAGAGATACACTTCTGTCGAAGTAGATATCTCAGACCTTAGAGAGATACACCTCTGTCCAAGTAGATATCTCAGATCTTAGAAAGATACACTTCTGTCCAAGTAGATATCTCAGATCTTAGAGAGATACACTTCTGTCCAAGTAGATATCTCAGACCTTAGAGAGATACACTTCTGTCCAAGTAGATATCTCAGATCTTAGAGAGATACACTTCTGTCCAAGTAGATATCTCAGATCTTAGAGAGATACACTTCTGTCCAAGTAGATATCTCAGACCTTAGAGAGATACACTTTTGTCCAAGTAGATATCTCAGATCTTAGAAAGATACACTTCTGTCCAAGTAGATATCTCAGACCTTAGAGAAATACACTTCTGTCCAAGTAGATTTCTCAGATCTTAGAGAGATACAGTTCTGTCCAAGTAGATATCTCAGATCTTAGAGAGATACACTTCTGTCCAAGTAGATATCTCAGATCTTAGAGAGATACACTTCTGTCCAAGTAGATATCTCAGACCTTAGAGAGATACACTTCTGTCCAAGTAGATATCTCAGATCTTAGAGAGATACACTGCTGTCCAAGTAGATATCTCAGATCTTAGAGAGATACACTTCTGTCCAAGTAGATATCTCAGACCTTAGAGAGATACACCTCTGTCCAAGTAGATATCTCAGATCTTAGAAAGATACACTTCTGTCCAAGTAGATATCTCAGACCTTAGAGAGATACACTTCTGTCCAAGTAGATATCTCAGATCTTAGAGAGATACACTTCTGTCCAAGTAGATATCTCAGATCTTAGAGAGATATACTTCTGTCCAAGTAGATATCTCAGACCTTAGAGAGATACACTTCTGTCTAAGTAGATATCTCAGACCTTAGAGAGATACACTTCTGTCCAAGCAGATATCTCAGACCTTAGAGAGATACACTTCTGTCCAAGCAGATATCTCAGACCTTAGAGAGATACACTTCTGTCCAAGTAGATATCTCAGATCTTAGAGAGATACACTTCTGTCCAAGTAGATATCTCAGATCTTAGAGAGATACACTTCTGTCCAAGTAGATATCTCAGACCTTAGAGAGATACACTTCTGTCCAAGTAGATATCTCAGATCTTAATTATAAGAATAATTAATTGCTATGGAAAACCGTGGCGAAGTGGTTAAACCGTCGGCCTCGTGATCAGGTGGTGTGGGTTCGACTCCAGACTCCACCGTCTTTTTTCGCGGATGTTTGATACGGAGTCCCCTGCATCTCGTAGTCGCCCCCTAGTCGTCTTGTCCTTGACTTGCTACTGGGGTCGGGCGGCTCGAGACGAGAGATCGAGGAAAATAAGTATTGCAGTTAATCCTTACTAAAAAAATAGCGCTTGCAAAATAAATTATGCCATCATCGTCTACGATGGACGGCGGCCTTTGCCTTTGTATTAAGTTTTATTGTACGGAGTAGAAACCATAGAGAAGCGTACTGAAGCCTTTGAAATGTTGGTGTGCAGAAGACTTGGACAAATTTCTTGGAATAATAGGAAAACAGAAATGGAGGGTCTGGAATAACTCCAAGTGGAACAGAAACTTCTGAATGGAAAAACAAATTAGGATAAAAATATATTTTGGTCATGTCGATCGTCATGACAGTCTGTTGAAGGTTATTTTGGAGGGCAGAGTAGAGGGCAAGAGAGTCAAATGGTAACAGAGGTACAGATGGACAGACAACATCATAATGTGGTCGGGACACAGTTTTATTACGTGTGCCAGCCTGACGAGAGAGAGAGAGAGAGAGAGAGAGAGAGAGACAGACGGAGATCCATTACCGTCAACTTCCGCTACGGAGACGGCACTTGATGATGATGATGATTTTAGCACTAATATAATTAAATATTTATAGTTTATTTTTGGGGTTAAAGATGCAGCGGTGAAAGAGCTGACAGCAAGCTAGCGACTTTTAGCTGGCTGATTGTATAAGTGTCAACGACCAATAGCTGACAATGACCCTATTCCGTCTCCAGGTGGCGGCCCCGAGAACAGACTGCAACCAAGAAGACTAGCTACAAGAATAAGGACACGCCAGGAAAATGACAGACTAAAATCGGCTGTGCTTGGCTGAAAAGCGCTGAAGCCTCGCTTCCATATTGGGCATTTTAACCGTTCCGTGTTGGATATTCATTCAGTCATAGGCGTCTCAGTCTTTTCGGACCATGAGCGTGGCATCATGTGAGTAGCCGCTCATGGCGCAAGTCTGGGCGCTAAATATGGAGACACTGGGCTGCCCAAACTGCAGGATTCCCTTCTCTGTGTCGCTGGTGTAATCCAAAGGAATGCAAAGCATGGCAATTTGGCACCAGCACAGCTGCAGGAGCTGCCGGAATGAATTCGCAATTTTAAAATCATCCGCCTTAGGTGCTACCACTCCGGATTTTCTGTCTGGGTTTACTCCCGTAGCCCTGCCCTCTCCCAAAGTGTCCACAAGGCAGTGGAGTCGTTGCCCGCAGATGCTAATTACTCGAGACTTCATATGGTTTTCTCGTCGTCCCAAGACTACTCAGCACTCCCTGGGACTTGTGGGATTAAAATCAGAGTTCCTCCTCTCCTAGGCGAACTGTCTGAACAGGCTAACGAGCTTCGTTTACTAGAGTTTAGAGTCAGAGTATACCTTCTCTTAGATTGGCTGCCAACCAAGGCTAATGAGCCCAATCTGCCCGCCCAGTTATACCACCTGGTACTCGGTCGCGCCCCACATCAGGCTCTGTAAGAAACAGGGGGCCCCTCATGAAGGTGCTGCTGGGGACACAATAATTTAAGAGAGGCCATTGAAATGGAAACTCCTGAAAGGCAAGCCGAACAGTGAATCCAGCGACGATCTCTACACCTGGAAAGGAGAGGCTATATCAGACGCTTCACTTTCCTTAAACGAGCGGAAAGTCCAGCCTAGACCTCGTTAACCCCCGTGTTGAATGGCTGTTCAAATATATAGAGATATTGGGATCTAGATGCTAAGCCATGCATGAGCTGTAGCGACCAGCGACTCAAAGCTGGCCGCTAGGGCCAGGACCAACGGCCCAGACTTTTATTCCCCGCCATGTGGTAATGCTGGATAACAGGCTGCAACATGGAAGACTGGATAAGGAGAAGGGGAATCGAAGAGGGAAGATTCACCTGGTACCATCAAAATTCCATGCTGAAGTCGTATGTGTCGGACCGATGGGTGCAAATATCACATTCAAGCTGTAAACTAGCGACACAACGCATTCCGTTCTCCGGACTTAATCCTACAACTAGCAAAGCCCTTTCCATGGCTTGGTAGCGGGAGTTTGAGAGCGATCGAACAAAAAGAAATTGTCTTGCTTATAAACTACAAGAAAACGCCAGAACGTCATTTCCAGGACAAAGACCGAATAACGTGACGTTTATTTTAGGTTTCGGAAATTTGTATTCCCATGGTAAAGGTGAAAGCAGTTACGCAACATACGCTGCTGACAGAGATGGCGTGTTGGATACTTCATTGTACGAGGTACTTGCCCACAACTTGTTTATGAGGTGGTGTGACCAGTTTCCTTCTTCGTTGCCTTCCATAACTATAAGTCCTGTACCGATTAATTGGGACATGCCGGTATCGGTGGCTGAACCCTGTTATGTTGCCGCTGTGGCTGCGATAATTAAACTCTCGTGTGAAACAGTTGCCATGTCAGGTGTCTAGAGTATGGTCTTGTACATGTTTCTTCTTCTTCTTCTTCTTCTTCTTCTTCTTCTTCTTCTTCTTCTTCTTCTTCTTCTTCTTCTTCTTCTTCTTCTTCTTCTTCTTCTGCGTTCGTTCTCAATCTTCCACTACCAAACCCTGAAAGGGCTTAAGTAGAATGTAGTCCTGAGAACGGATTGCGTTGAGTCGTAGTTTACAGCTTGACTGCGATATTTGCACCTTTCGATCCAACACATCAGACTTCAGCAATAATTTTTTGAGTACCGGGTTAGCATTCCCTCTTCGATCCCTTCTCCTTAGCCAGTCTGTCCTGCTGCAGCCTGTTATCCAGGATCACCGCGTGGAGGTGTAGAAGGGTCTTGGCAGCTCTGGTTCGCTGGCCCTGACGCTAGCAGTCAGCTATGGGTGGCTGACCACTGCAGCTCATGCGCTGCTCAGCATCTTGATCCCTTGCACATGTTTAATTGTGCAGGAAAGTTTATGAATCATCGCTAGTGTCAGTTATATTTGTTGTTGAAGTTTTTTTTTACAATTTGGGGACATTTTGCTGTTATTGGGGGTGTTGTTTTATCGACGTTAAGGGAACGAAGACGACGAAACACCAACAGCACTTTTTTGCATGGAGGTGGTGAATAAATCAGCTGTCTTCTCCTGAATAGCACAGACAATAGCGGCGCTTGCACGGCTTAATAAAATCTGGCAAGATAAATGGTTAGCACTATGCACGAAAATCCGATTAATGGGTACATTGGTCCTGTCAATATTCCGCTGCGCTTGTGAGACATGGACAGTTACAGCTGACCTTCAGCGAGGGATACAGGTGTTGGAGATGAGATGTTTCTGAAGACTTTTAAACGTCACGTACAACGATCGAGTTACAGATGAGGAAATACGAGATAGAATTACAACAGCACTAGGGCCTTTTGAAGACCTCCTGGGAACTGTTACAAGAAGGAAACTCGCATGGCACTGTCACATATCGAGATCAAATGGTCTTGCAAATACGATCCTCCACGGAAAGGTGCAAGGCAGAGGACGAAGAGGCTGGCCCAAAAAGAGGTGGGAGGACAACATAAAAGAATGGACCAATCTCCGACCAGAAGAGGCACAGGCAGCGGCAGCTGACATAGAAGGGTGGCGTGGGGTTGTGAGGATGTCTTCATGTGTGCCCCAACGACCTCATTGGTTACGGGATGACCTGACCTGACTCCACTGTCACATGTGGTATGAGGATTGAGATGGTAACAACGGTCCTGACTTGGTTGGTGACGCACCGCTGACACGCGCAGGGATACTGTCAGACTCGCAGGGAATGCTCCGTACGATAGAAATGGGCATGCTAAGAAGGGAATGGGCCTCTTTTCTCAACACCTCTAGTATGCAAGGTGTCACATGAATCTACTGCGCTGGACGTGCAGACGTCTGGGGCAACGAAAGAGCAGATGCAGTGGTGGGACAAGCTGTGATGAACGACCCGGTGAAGACAGGGTTGAGTTGATAAGGGCAGTCATGGACAGTCTACAGAATGATGAAGAGACAGATGGTCGCGAATATGCATATGTGCAGAGTATGATAGATGTGGGAGTGACTAGGGGAGAAGGCAGAAAGTGTGTTCTGTCTGGAAAGGTCAGATGAACACGAAATCAACACCTTAACTTAACTTAACGTCTTTATACTGGTTTAGAAGACTCTGCAGAGTCTGTATTCAACCAGTTTCATTTTCATTACCTTGCTCTAAAAGTTATGCGCATCCAATTTATTCTTAAATGCATTAACTGTCCCTGCCTCCACCACCTCCCGTAGCAATGCATTCCAAACATTCACCATTGTCTGACTAAAAAAAATAGCTCTTAATATCTAATCTGGACCTCTCTTTAGTCAACTTGTAGCTATGCCCTCTTTACCTGACTGGGACTCATAGAGTATGCATACGCTTGGCTGGCTGCTTGGACAGAAAACGGATAGAAATATCTCCCGTGGGATGATGTTAGTTCCTAGAATCAACGGGAGCGTGTGACGTGTCAAAAGCGTAGTTTATAATTCTAATAGAGAATGTTTGTTCGTCACAGGGAACACAAGACACGTTTTAATCTACACTCTGATAACGTACATAAACGGACACACAACAAAAAGTGACGTAATAGGCAACAAAACAAATCTTTAGATAAAGAAAGGGACAAAAAAGGCCAATCTAAAAAGTCCTGCATGTTGAACAAAACTACTTCATAAACAATGTTATGTTTCGGAAATTACATTGTATCGGACATGTCAAACGTCATTACGGACTGGAAAGAACGGTAATGGAGGGTATGATACCAGGAAGGGGACGCAGGGTCGACCAACGCGAAGGTGGATACAAGATATCAAGGAAACTCTAAACATGAACATGGAGCAGGTAGGAAGATTGACTGCAGACCGAGTTTTATATCGGCTGGCTGTGATGAGAGCGACGTTCTACCAAGGACATGCTACATGATGATGATGATAAATGAACAACCTGGAATTCGAACACCGGACTTCCGAAAGACGGATGGGCTTTGCCACAAGCGAGAAATGAGTTACGCACTAGACCAGCGTGACACACTGACAAATGTGTCACAATTTTGGCAGTCATCATAATGCTAATATACCAGATTCAAATCACATGGTTCTTAGTTTGCAGACCGCGTGTGTCGTGGTTTATTTTCATCGAGGTTCTCTCGAGGGCTAACATGCCCAGCATACATGCACTGCTAGAAAAAGCACGACTAGGATGGGCCGGACACCTCGTCCGTATGTCCGACGAGCGACTCCCAAAGAAGCTTCTCTACGGCGGGCTGAGAGAGGGATGGCGCGAGAGAGGACGCCCAAAGAAACGTTTTAAAGACGGTCTGAAGGACTCACTAAAAAGTTGCCAGATAGACTTCGACACCTGGGAATGTCTTGCGAAAAACAGATCTGACTGGAGAAGCGCAGTCAAATCGGGTGTAGCTGCCGGTGAAGATGACCGTGTTGTGAAAGCCCAGAACAGACGCGAGACGCGGAAATCCCGAGCAGCGGGAACACCATCCCCTTCTACAAACCTCGTGTGCCCGATATGTAGCAGATGTTCTCGTGCTCGCATTGGCCTGTTCAGCCACATGCGCACTCACACCCAACAGGGAAATCTGTGACAAGGATGATGTCGGCGGTCCTCATCGACAACGATGGACAGCTATTATTATTATTATAAGACCGCAAACCTCAGTCGACTCGAGAAGTCACGGAAACATATCAGAGCCGTAGGAAATACGTAAACCATACTCTGTCGTTAGAACCTCCGGAATGAAAGGGACTGAACACTTATAGGGGGCGCCAAGGTGTAATAAAGCCGATTCTATAAACCATTTGCCATTCATTGAAATCCTTGTGATGTATACGAGAAAGGTACTTGAAAAAACATAAACAATTTGTTTCAGCGATAAAAACAACTCTCAAAAAGAAGTGTATTCTATGCACTCAGAAAACATACACGAGATAACAGACAAGAAAGTGTGGTATTAGGTAATCCGGATTCAACCAAGAAATAAACAGTTTATTTTAGCGACAATCACAGAAACGCGTATTTTGTAATTACTTGTCAACTTAAACATGTACAAAGGATTCGATGCGGGGGGTGAGATCAAATGCTCCTAAGGCGTGCGTCATACAAAAGGTCATGACAGTGAAGTTCATTCCCTGGCCTTCCTTCTCGTGTGGTTACAAAGAGCACAGCGGAAATGGTAAAACTAACAGGGAGAAGTCGACGCGCGAGTCAGATACAGTTCATTCAGTAACTCAGAATCGCATCAGCCAAATTACAACTACAAGGAAAACGGTCGTTCTAACAGACTCCATCCAAGAGCGCACTACAAGCCATCTCAAGCTCCAAACAAGCAACCTAGAAATAAAATACAACATCGGATCGCTGCCCCCCCCCCCCCCCCTAAAAAAAAAACAAACAGATTCAGTCTTACTCTTGATGTCGGCCTGCCTGTGGGATCCTTGGAAACGAGAAGGCAGATGAGCTTACAAAAGCCGGAAATGTGGGTAGACAGACTTGCCGTCCACAGAGCTATAAAGAAGCAAAGACACTCATCAGGAATGGAGAGACCAAGGCAAAGAAAGGTAAAGGCCGCCGTCCATCGTAGACGATGATGGCATAATTAATTTTGCTATCGCTATTTTTAGTAAGGATTACCTGCGCTACTTTTTATCCTCACTCTCTCGTCTCGAGCCGCTCGACCCCAGTGGCAAGTCAAGGACAAGACGACTAGGGGGCGACTACAAAATGCAGGGGATTCCGCATCAAGCACCGGTGAAAAAGACGGCGGAATCAAGTCGAACCCACACCACCTGATTACGAGGCCGTCGGCTTAACTACTTCGCCACGGAATCCCCGAGACCATGGAGAGACCAACACAAAGAATACAAGCCGTAAAATGACACAACAGACACACTTGGTAGACAAAGATCTTCAGACTCAGAGCGGGGCATTACAAACTCAAGGCCCACCTCCTCAGAAAGGGTTGTGCCGACACCTAGACGTGCGATTGGGGAGCACCCAAGAAAACATGAGCACATATTCTGCCGGACTACACCACTTTAACATACCAAAGAGAAGCAGTCTGACCCGGGGAAGCGACTATGTTCGAAGAGCTGTGTGTGGCTGCGAAGATCTGAAACTCAGACTCCTTCGTGAGCTGCATTGAGCTAGAAGCATAGCATCAGTTGATTGAAGAAAACAAACTATTGCCTTAAACCCAGTTTCCTTTGAGTAGACAGACCTCGTTGACCTTGGATGGCAGTCTGCCTAGGACAAGGTTAACTTTTATTTCAAGCTTTCGCTGTCTTGCAGGAACACACAGACAACGGAAAAGCTTCAGGAATAAACCCAGATGAAGAATCTGAAGTCGAGGTACCTAAGGGAGTCTAGTGTCAACTAGTATTACTCTGATAGTTCATGTGTTCACAAGTTAATAGGAAGGAAAGGGAAGGAACATAGACTCGAGATTCGAACCGTATACTTTCATGTGACAGATGTACTTTCCGTTAAGAAGTCTATCTATCTATCTGTCTGTCTGTCTGTCTGTCTGTCTGTCTGTCTGTCTGTCGGTCGGTCGGTCGGTCGGTCGGTCGGTCTGTCGGTCTATCTGTCTGTCTGTCTGTCTGCCTATCTATATATCTATCTTCAGTCCACTTATGACGTTAGATGTAATGGGGAGGTGTGCCCTTTATTTATTTCATTATTTTTTTAGCCGGTTTTAGCCGGTGAAAATACACCGGTGACTTGCCAGGTCAATCCGAGCATCTGTTAGCACCTGGAATATATTATCGCCTACTTTTGAGACTGGAGGAGGGGAAGCATAAATTAAAACAAGGTAGACCCGCAGCCTGCCAGGCGCCGTCTTGTTGCTCCACTAACCACATAGCCAAGACCTGATGTTATAGCTGCACAGTCCCCTTTTCGCGACATATTATCTGTGGGGCGAATATCCCTAGAATAATTTGAGTAGATTTTTAACTTGAATTTTGTCCAAGCAGCGGCCGTTAGGCCTACTCTTTTCGATTTCCAACTGCATACGGGTGTCTGTACTCACTACTCAGAGATCATGGGAAATATTTACCGGAACATCCACGTGGAAAACAACCCCGTCTCCAGCGTGATTTGAACCCGCGACCTCCAGCACCCGAGGCAAACACCTTACCTCGAGATCACTGGGTCCCCCGGACCCCCTCCCACCACGTTAAGAAATACATCAGCAATATCAGCGATAAGGTATATTCTTCTTCTTCGTCTTCTTCTTCTTCTTCTTCATCGTTCGGCTTCAGAATCGACTTCACTGACTCCAACAAAGGCAGCAGTCGACTAAAGGCTCGGAATGCTTCCCTACAGCTTCTCGTAGAAGGACACTGGCTGTTGTCAAGAGCTACTTCTTTTGTCGGTATACAGTGGGCATGACTGTAAAATGTGTTCGGCCGTCATAAAACTTTTTATAACGAAATTTTAAGAGCAATTTAAACGGGTTTGAATCTGAATTTATCCACATTATTATAATTATTTAAACATATTTTAGAAACGTAATGAAACAATCCTTCTATCATAGGTAAACACATATTTCAAACTGAGTTTTCATTTTTATCATAATGTAACACATATTTGAAATTGAATTTGACGTATTTTTGTAATCAAAACGTAAATATATATTTTTGAAATTGAATGTAACGTTATTTATATCATAATGTAACCATATGATCTGAAACTGAATTAAACGTTATTTTTATCAAAATGAAAACACATTTTTGAAACTGAATTCAATATTTATCAAAATGTAAATACATTTTCAAACTGAATTTAACTACATTCTTGTCATAATTTAAACACATTTTTGAAACTGAATTTAACCTCGCATTTCAAAATAAATATGTTTACACATTTTAAATGCACATTTTAGCATTTGCTTCCTCATTCAAACAATAACAAAATAACCATGCCCGTTTTTTAAAGATACATTTAAAGAGATTTAAATATAGCTTAGCCATTTGAGGTATTTGAAAGAAGATGTACCTATGCTATCTGAAACAAAACATAACCATTAGACACCTAGATGTAAACTTACGATAGCACATTGTTGTGCGCGTTACACTGCTAGTAAATGAAACGGAAGATACATGCGAGTGATAATATCATTATAAAAGCGACTGGCACAACACAGGAACACAACCAGATAGATGCTCCCAGGCTATAAGCACTCACTATGTGTTTCTCCGTAGTTGAGAACTTCTCGCTAGTTTTGTGGAAAAATAAAATTAGGCACATATCAAACTGATTGATACAGCAATGCATTATATTGGCTGGTGGTTACATAGTGTTTAAAATCTGCTTTAATTGAAAAAAATAAAGCACACAATCGACGTATCACTACCTAAGACACAAAGAAGTTGCATCAGAAATAGAAAGAGAGGAACAGGCAAAGGGAACAAAGAATCTTATGTTTGGACACTAGGTGCAGTGCACAAGACTAAAATCTAGACGCAGTTTCTTACATTCAACACAGCTCTTGCAGATTAGTCAAGGAAAACGCCGCATCGAGAAATATAATGAACTGACGCAGGTTCCATGGATACAGCTGCAGGAGGAACCTGCGCATGGACACAACTGCCTTATATAAGATGGAAGTCACTAATTAGACTCCGAGATGGTGTATCCCGTTGAAGGGAGCACGGCGAGGTAGCAGCTGCTGAGGCTTCAAACCTCCAGAGGTTGACATGGATCTACTGTTCTGGTCATGATAGAGTTCATGACAGCGAAAGAGCTGCCGTCTTGGCTTCGAGAATTCACATCGTTTGCACGTTAGTAATGGATAGGAGTGACATATTGAAGCAAATTAATGCCGTCTGCTGAATGAGGACACCGAAATAGATGAATTAGAAATCCACTAACTGCAAAATTTCACATCAAACGAGGTTAGAGCGGAGTGGGGCGCAAGAGAGGACGGAGCAGGAGAGTGTACAACCAGCGAGCTACAAGGACCATCACCATCTAGACCTTGCACCATTTGATGAGATACTGAACACCTATGGGTATGCCCGGAGTGCAGTGACGTCGATTCTTATAAACAGAAACAGAGGAAGAACTTAAAGATATAAAGATATACGGAAGATGAGATATGCTACTATGGGAGCAACACAAGACCCAGACCACATGAGGTTCTACTCAAACATTCTGGAAAAATTCAAAATGGATGACATGATGAGAAGGAACGACAAGGCAATCCATGTGGCTGAGCATTGTAAACTTGATATCTGACGTGGCATCAAGGACGTGCAAATGCTTCCGAGAGACAAAATTCGAATAACAATGCATTAGAGTTTCGAACGCATACGCAAATTTACTCAGAATAAATTTGAGCAGAAAAAACTGACAATCCGCAAAAAAAACAGTTGGAGAACAAAAGAACATTACAATGCTAAATAGGATATTAGGACGAAAGAAGTTACAGAACAAAGTGAAAACGATTCATATAAATTAGTACACTAGCGACACAACGCATTCCGTTCTCTGGATTACATCTTGCTACTTGCAAAGCTCTGCTCAGGGCTTGGTAGCGGGAGATTGAGAACGAACGTAGAAGAAGAAGAAGAAGTACATGGAATACTTTGAATTCTGGTATCATATCAGGTGTACGCATGCTGACAGTTAGCCGTTGGTTATTCTCGGTGAGTTCTTTATTTTTTTTGCAATTTTCACTTAATGCAGCTTAACTAGGCATGAGAAATTTGTTTAATTTTATAATTGTATCCATGCAATGTCTATCAGCATCCTCTTATATATTTTTAACTGTCTTTGGTTCTTTTACCTGCAAAGAGAGTACACGGGATCTCCGAGTTGTTCGTGAATCTTCAATATGACTAGGCGCTAGTCCCACCTATCCTGGGACTAGGGAATGTTTGAAACTTTTGCTGCTCCAAACCCAGTTGTTTAGCGTTTTCAGTTTCATGAAAGGCAAGCTTCTTGGCCTCTCAGCTATAGCGACTTTGTTGCAGCCATTCAATCACATATTCATGCGATTAATCACTCATTGATGTATTATTTTTGTAACTAACTCAATCATTAATTAATTAATTTAGTCATGTATTCATTCATTAACCAACAAATTAATTAATTAATTCAAGTATTAATTCACTCACTAACTTACTCATTCATACCTTCGTATATTCGTTTATTAATTAAAGAATTAATTTAACCAATAATCATTCGTTCATTCACCCATTTACACATTCATTAAGTCACTCATTCATTCATTCACTCCTTCACACGTTAATTAAATAATTAAATAATTAATGTATTTATTCAATCGTTCATTCATTCATTTCCCCATTCCCTCATCTGATCATTCATTCCTTCAATTATTCACTCATTCATTCACTCCTTTGCCCAGTAATATCCACCATTTGGCGAAGTATAGACTTGAAGTCCGAACATCCAAAAGCAAAATAATCTTACTTTTCAAACACAGTCAGGAGCAGTGAATGAGTTGCAGTGGCCAGCGGTCCAAAAGCTAGCGTCAGGGCTGGTGAAATAGAATTGCCAAAACCCTTGTTCGCCTTCTCTCGGTGATCATGGATAATAGACTGCAACAGAGCAGACCGAGTGCTCCGCTGGGGTCTTTGTATATGACAAGGACAAGAATAGCACCACTGTCCCACAGAGAGCATGTCATAAAAGGCGACTAACTGTGTCACATGACATAACACCAGCCATGGTTAGGTGGTTTGTTTAGAGCAGCATAGATGGCGCCTAATAGACTGCGACTATACTTTGCTCTAAGGTTTTTCTTCTTCTTCTTCTTCTTCTTCTTCTTTTTCTTCTACTTCCTCTTCTTCTTCTTCTTCTTCTTCGTTCATCTTCAGATCAAGGTTCCGGTTTCTCTTACAAAGGACACCGTTGTTTGTAAGGCTGTTTCATCTCCATACAGCTTTTGTCTCACATCTGTCCCACGAGGCCAGTATTGTTCTCCCTTTTCCAGCGTGAACGTGCAACTTTGCAGGATGTGTTCCACGGTCATGATATGCTCCCCAATCCTCATTTTGTTGTAAAGATGACCCTTGAGTCTATTATGCTTAGTTCTCAGTCTGAAGATGATGACTTGTTAAGTTATAGTAGCTGTCTTCTTTTCGGAAATCATGGTGTTGATCAGCCCATTTTACCCTGAAGTTGGCTTTAATTGTGGTCTTGGCCTCATTATATGTGATGCTCAGGTCTGTTTGTAGGTTTTTGCTCCTACACACTTTGCTAATTTGTCTGCAACTTCATTGCCTTGAATATTGTAATGGGATGGAGAGAGCTCTAGTGTTTGAGTCTATTAAGATGGATTAGCACATTGGTGAACCATCTTCCGCGGCAGTTGTCCCATGGCAGCGGAGTATTGAGCTGCTTGAGCCTAGCCCACTACGCAGGAAATTCTCCTCCCGACTACATCCAGATCATACCAGACCTGGGACCTCAGGGGCATCCGACCATGTAGAAGTACAGGTCGATTAAGAACTAAGAACAGAGCAGACTAGCTATTGAGAAGGGATCGAAGAGTGAAGACTAATCCCAAAAATGGGACCAAGGTTGGTTGAAGTTGGATGTGTCAGACTGAAAGGTACATATATCGCAGTCAAACTGTAAACTACGAAGCAACGCATTTAATTCTCCGGACTACATCCTGGTACTTGCAAATCCATTTTCAGTGCCGGAATTTGAGAACGAAGTAGAAGCAGAAGAAGACTCAGGCAAACATCCTCACTTAATATTTAAGATAATATTATTATTGTTCCTCTGCATTCTACTTTATTAGCTACGAGCGGGCGGGGAAGGTGGGGGTGGGTTCACGTGGCCGAATAGTTTCGAGGTCTGCCTGTCGACGAGAAGGGCAGCGGTTGGAATTCCCGGTATGGCATATGTTGTTTTTCTGTTAGGAGTGAAATAAACAAACATAACCAGCACACGACGTGGCGACAGCAGTGGCGAAGCGGCCTCTAGTCCTCAGCCTTCAAAACACTTCGACTACCCCAGCAATTGGATAAATGTCGTTCGACAGTTTTTTTTTTGTGGATTTTTTTTATCATTTGGGGAGGAAGACTGACGTATGGTCAGGCACAACATACTAATCAGAAATGTTAGTCAGGGTCAGGCACAACATACTGATCAGACATGTTAGGCAGGGTCAGGCACAACATAATAATCAGACATGTTAGGCAGGGTCAGGCCCAACATACTAATCAGACATGTTAGCAAGGGTCAGGCACAACATACTAATCAGAAATGTTAGTCAGGGTCAGGCACACCATAATAATCAGACATGTTAGGCAGGGTCAGGCACAACATACTAATCAGACATGTTAGCAAGGGTCAGGCACAACATACTAATCAGAAATGTTAGTCAGGGTCAGGCACAACATAATAATCAGACATGTTAGGCATGGTCAGGCACAACATACTAATCAGACATGTTAGCAAGGGTCAGGCACAACATACTAATCAGACATATTAGCAAGGGTCAGGCACAACATACTAATCAGACATGTTAGCCAGGGTCAGGCACAACATACTAGCCAAGGACCTCACCTCGGCTTCCTAGTACCCCTTCTTGGAAACTTGCCCTTTTTATGGCAGCCTGTCTAACGAGGTGATCGATTGACGTGATCTCTGTAGTAGTGAGCAACACGCAGATGAAGCCAAGCATAGCACAACCGCCTGGAGGACCCCGTCCCCCCTTCATTAGTACGCTCAGGATGCGAGGAAAGCTACGACAATACGCCACTACCCGTTCTCTTCAGGGCGCACAAAAGAGTAATCTTTCTCATTATGGGCATTCAACAGCTATATGCATGATATATTAACGGAATATGCACACAGGAACACCAACAGGGCGACATTTCGCTTAGCACGATCGCTAAATTATTAAATAGTCCAGAGCACAATCGCAGCAGTCCGGTCGCTACTACTTTTGTCAGGGCGTCAGATTCTAATAGATGACATAAGAGTATATGGAAGTGTCAATGTCGTTAGACCAAAAGTATGGCTGGCAAAATTCACATAAACGATGAATTATTTAGGAATAGAAGATATTTTGTTCCACTTTACCCTTTGTCTATCTGTACGTTTCTCTCTTTCTCTCTCGCTTTTTTGTCTCTCTGCCACTTTCTTTCTTTGTCTCTCACTCTTTGTATCTATTTGTTCGTCTCAATCAATATTTGACACTCTTTCTATCTCTCTTTCACCCTTTGTCACTCTCTCTCCGGTATTTCATGCTTTGTCTATCTCACTTTACGTCTGTCTATCTCTCTCTGTCAGTCCATCTTTCACTCCTTCTCTATGTCACTCTGTCTTTCTATGTCCTTCTCTCTCTCTAGATGCCCAACTCTAACACAACAATTATTTCAACAATCAGATGTCCAAATCTAACAAAACAATTATTTCAACAATCAGATACCCAACTCTAACACAAAAATTATTTCAACAATCAGATAAACAAACTTGAACAGAAATTATTTAAGAAATCGAACACCAACTAACACAACAATTATTTAAGAAATCGAACACCAACTAACTAAACAATTATTTCAACAATCAGATAACCAACTAACTCAACAATTATTTCAACAATCAGATAACCAACTAACTCAACAATTATTTCACCAATCAGATATCTAATACGCAGTTATTCCAAGAATTATATATCGCTTTAAGCAAAGAAATTAATCACGATTTTAATAAATACTGACCTGGAAATAGCACATGGGATGCATTTAAACAATCGACAAGCAAAATTTAATAAAAAAGGAAACATTATTACAGTAGAAATGTTTACACGAATTGTTTGACCGTCATAATCTTTTTCTTTTACATTCGTCATCAGATATTCACAACAAGGACTCAAACACGGTTAATCATGTAATAATACAGTTGGAGCCTCTATCCTCTCTTTCTATCAGCCATGGTATGAAATTTGTGATTGAATATTGAATTTACATAAATAATTTCTTTTGGAAATGACAATAATGCGCCCACAAATACATTCTTATTTCATTTATACTGTAGTGAGAGTCAAATATATAGTTTTGATACTGTAGTGAGAATCAAACATATAGTTTTGATACTCTAGTGAGCGTCAAACATATAGTTTTGATACTCTAGTGAGAGTCAAACATATAGTTTTGATACTGTAGTGAGAGTTAAATATATAGTTTTGACACTGTAGTGAGTCAAATTCATAGTGTTGATACTGTAATGAGAGTCAAATATATAGTTTTGATATTGTAGTGAGAGTCAAATATATAGTTTTGATATTGTAGTGAGAGTCAAATATATAGTTTTGATATTGTAGGGAGAGTCAAATATATAGTTTTGATACTGTAGTGAGAATCAAACATATAGTTTTGATACTCTAGTGAGCGTCAAACATATAGTTTTGATACTCTAGTGAGAGTCAAACATATAGTTTTGATACTGTAGTGAGAGTTAAATATATAGTTTTGACACTGTAGTGAGTCAAATTCATAGTGTTGATACTGTAATGAGAGTCAAATATATAGTTTTGATATTGTAGTGAGAGTCAAATATATAGTTTTGATATTGTAGTGAGAGTCAAATATATAGTTTTGATATTGTAGGGAGAGTCAAATATATAGTTTTGATATTGTAGGGAGAGTCAAATATATAGTTTTGATACTGTAGGGAGAGTCAAATATATAGTTTTGATATTGTAGTGAGAGTCAAATATATAGTTTTGATATTGTAGTGAGAGTCAAATATATAGTTTTGATATTGTAGTGAGAGTCAAATATATAGTTTTGATATTGTAGTGAGAGTCAAATATATAGTTTTGATATTGTAGTGAGAGTCAAATATATAGTTTTGATATTGTAGGGAGAGTCAAATATATAGTTTTGATACTGTAGTGAGAATCAAACATATAGTTTTGATACTCTAGTGAGCGTCAAACATATAGTTTTGATACTCTAGTGAGAGTCAAATATATAGTTTTGATATTGTAGTGAGAGTCAAATATATAGTTTTGATATTGTAGTGAGAGTCAAACATATAGTTTTGATACTGTAGGGAGAGTCAAATATGTAGTTTTAATACTGTAGTGAGAGTCAAACATATAGTTCTGCCAAAGTGTATAGCCGAATCTAAATGGGGGCCAATATCTCAGTATTAAATCCAACTATACTAATTAACCCCATTGAACATTTCACCAACCATTGTTTCGTTTTAAATCATTGTTCATGCCCGTAGTATTGGCCACATAGGGTTAACTTTGCTGGGTCGCACTACAAAGACACATTCAACTTGCGTTCAAACACACTAACATTCACAAGGTTATTTTTAAAAAACTTAAAAAGAAATTCAATTACGCTAAAATAATGAGATGAAATCTCGCGTTAGAATATTTGAACGTGGTTAACCAGACAATTCTACTTGCACTAAAACCATTCAATGCACATTTAAAAAAACATTGTCACAGATCAAATAATCTAATAAACAGGTTTAATAAACCAGAAATAATAGATCGGAACACGGATCTATTTCTTGAGAAAGGTCTTGGAATTGTTGGAATTGAAAAATGATGCCGATCGTGAGATTTGGAGAACTTGGGTCAGGGAGGGTGTGGGGGGGGGGGGGGGGGGGTGTTGGGGGTGGGAGATGGGGTGGGGGAGGGCTTGGGGTGGTCGGGAGGGGGGGGAGGCTCCTCGATTAGAAGATTTTAACAGAATCAGTTCACAGCTTGTGAGGCTTGGTTTGTTAATGTTTACACATATGATGCTTCGGTGATCTTGTGGGGCTGCTAAAAGTGTATTTCGACTCATGTGGTGTCGATTCTGACGCCAGGAAGCGAACCCAAAACAAATAGCAAAGATATAGAAAATGGCACATTAAGTTAGAACTGCATATGCTTTTAGATGGAGACTAATAACAAATTAAAGATAACAGAAGAAGTTTAAAGACACTTAATGAAAGACATCATGCAGAGTTACGAAAGTAGTCACCTGTGCAGTAGAAACAGCCCGTGTATACGGAACTCATCATAAAATAACTTTATTTCAAAGATAAAAGCGTATGTGTCTACATAACACTTTACAAAGATAAAGAGATATACAGAAAATGGAAAGTCAAGACACACAGAGCAGAAAAATATCATTGCAGGAAATATAATCTTAGAACCCATGCACATTATTAAAAAAAAATAATTATAGTAATACAGAAACGATATTTCAAAGTTAAGAGTTTAGCGGGCATGCAAATTATTATGTAGGATTTCTTCTTCATCATGAGGATACTAAGTTCATTACGAACACAGATGTGGCTTGACTTCGTTCGTTCTCAATCTCCCGCTACCAAACCCTGAAAGGGCTTAAGTAGCAGAATGTAGTCCTGAGAACGGAATGCGTTGTGTCGTAGTTTACAGCTTGACTTCGATATTTTCACCTTTCGGTCCAACACATCCGACTTCAGCAAGGATTTTTTGAGTACCGGGCTAGCATTCCCTCTTCGATCCCTTCTCCTTAGCCAGTCTGCCCTGCTGCAGCCTGTTATCCAGGATCACCGCGTAGAGGAGTAGAATGGTCTTGGCAGCTCTGGTTCGCTGGCCCTGACGCTAGCAGTCAGTTATGGGTCGCTGACCACTGCAGCTCATGCGCTGCTCAGCTCTGGTTCGCTGGCCCTAACGCTAGCAGTCAGTTATGGGTCGCTGACCACTGCAGCTCATGCGCTGCTCAGCATCTTGATCCCGTACACAGAAGTCATCAGTGAAAGACTGAAACGCCTGCAAATGATCGAGTGTGGAATAACCAAGACGATAATCCTAGTCTACGCAATGTGTAAGGACAACAACAATATAAACTTTGAATTACTAAAACCTACTGCACGAAAAAGAAAGAAGCTTCTTCGTCACCTGTCCACGCAAAGGAAGTCTTCTCGCCTGGACCTACGTGAGAAGCGATAGAAAGTCCAATACGATAACTGCCCTGATTATACAGAATGTACCGATTGCATGGTTCCCAAACATTTTCGGTCCACGGCACCCTTAGTGTAGCAGCAGGGCAGTAACTAAAGAGAAGGGAAATAAGTGGGGAGATGAACTAGGTACCCAAAAATGTCATGCTGAATTTGGATGTGTCGGAGTTAATGGTGCAAATATCGCAATCAAGATGTAAACTACAACACAACGCGTTCTCTTCTGCGGACTAGGTCTTGCTTCTTGAAAAGCCTTTTTCAGGGTTTGGTAGCGAGAGTTTGAGAACAAAGGCGGACGAAGACGAAGAAAAAGAAGAACAAGTAAGAGAAGAAAACAACGACAGTGACGACGAAAAACAAGAAGAAAAAGAAGAAGAAGAAGAAAAAGAAGAAGAAAAAGAATGAAAAGAAGAAAACGAAGAAGAAGATGAAGAAGAAGAAGATGAAGAAGAAGAAGAAGGAGAAAAAGAAGAAGAGGAAGAAGAAGAGGAAGAAAAAAGGAAAATATGAAGAAGATGAAGGAGAAGAAGAAGACGATGAAGAAGAAGAAGATGAAGAAGAAGATGAAGAAGATGAAGAAGAAGAAGATGAAAAAGAAAAAGAAGAAGATGAAGGAGAAGAAGAGGAAGAAGAAGAAGAAGAAGAAGATGAAAAAGAAGAAGATGGAAATCAAGAAGAGAATAGCGAAGACGAAACCTACTTTCCTCAACATGATTTAAATGTCGACATAGAAAGAAATTACTCACAGACAAAATACGAGATATAAGAATGTTCAGATGTTATGGTGACGAAAGTGTGGCAAACGTAAGCTCCGGCGACGGTCCATCCGAATTATTGCATCAATTTTGACGATGTCTGATTCAACAATTTGCGTCTGACCTGGTCTAGGAACATTTCCCGTTAACTCACGTCCTTCCATAAACATTGCTGTCCAGTTCTTTACTATTGTCTTCGACACACTTTTGTCACCATACACTGCCTGCATTCTGCGATGAATGTCAACTGGTCGACATCCTTCAGCTGTTAGAAACCGAATCACCGCTCGCTGGTCAGCTCTGGACAGATACCGTATCACACCCGCCATGTTTTCAACGGTCTTCTGAGGAAATAATGAGTCTGAAGATAATTAAATTTCGCAAACGTGACTGTTGGTATGTGCTGTTTACACCAGAAGTGATGTCATCATGCGCATCGTATGTATGTTCACTTTGTTGCAGTTAGGTTCGGTCTCATTTGAACATGGCTCGTACAATCATCTTTACTCTATGGCGTAGAAGCATTGACAATGAACAAAAAGCTGAAGAAGTGAA